>CM053761.1:6934491-6970970 GCA_028658305.1 Pachyuromys duprasi | reverse complement strand
CTCCCACTCCCTCCCTCATCTCCCTTCTCCCCGCCCCTTCCAAGTCCACCAACAGGGGAGGACCTCCTCCCCTTCCATCCAACCCCAGCTCATCCTGTCTCCTCAGGGCTGGCTGCAAAGTCCTCCCCTGGGATCTAGCCAGTCTGTCACTCCCCAGCTTGTATGATACAGAAATTGTGGTACTTTTACACAATGGAATACTACTCAGCAATTAAAAAGGAGGAAATCATGAAATTCGCAGGCAAATGGTGGGACCTGGAAACGATCATCCTGAGTGAGGTATCCCAAAAGCAGAAAGAAACATATGGTATATACTCACTTATATAGACCTATAGGATATGAAGGTCAAGCTGCAATCTATACACCTAGAGAGGATATACAGGAAGGAGGACCCAGGTTGGTATATTTAAGTATTTTTAATATTATTTAAAAATATACTACTAGGCTTTAATTCCGTTGTGCCTGTCAGTTTGTCTGAGAAGCACTGAACACTCAATTATGTATAGAATTCAGTCTTCTTACAGTAAGATTTTTTCGCCATTAGTCAAACCTCAGCGTTTGCTCTGCAAGGATGTTGATTTTCCTGGGTGATGTTCAAGGGTACACTGCTGCTTCCTGTTAGTTGGCAGCTTGCTGCTGTATCAACTGATGGATCAGGCTGCACAGGAGATGTAGAAATGTGGATGGACATAGCTGTGCCTCACGCTGATGATGAGCTTTCGGGTCATATGTGGGCCTTCAGTTAGTAACCAGTGTGCAGGCGACATTAGTAAAGTCTCCATTCCTCTCAGTTTCTATAAAGATATATTTCCATAATATCTTTCCTGATTAAATATTTCACTTTCTAACAAATTATAATTCTGCACTGTAGGCAAGGAAGCACAGAGCTAGTCCTCTTTTGCAGATCATTGATGGTACTTTATACTTTGTTGTAAAATATAGAAACATTAAATTTTGTGATTTGGGGGAATAGTTCCTGTTAAATATGTTGAGTCTGGCTGTTTCGTTATGTTTCTTGTTGTTGTTTGGTTTGGTTTGGTTTTTGTCTCATGGTCTCATGTGGCTCACAGTGGCCTCTGGCTTGTTGTAAACTCGGATTCTTCCATCTTCACCTTGCGATTGCTGTGTTATACAGGTGTGCACCACCGCACCTGGCCCTTCATTTTAGTCCTTGAGTCTGTCGTGTTCTGCGATGTTATCAGAGGAGAACTGAAAGTAACTAAAAACAAACGTGGCTGTCTGCTGGTTCTTGCTGACAGCACTGTAGACAGCCCCGTCGCGTGACTTACAGTGTTTGTTTCCCTGGGTAACCACAGGCTTACTGACATGAAAGTGATTTCCCTGGCAAAGACAGTAAAGCCATACATAGAAGATTCTTCCTGCCAGAGATATTCAGATGCCTTTGGCCCCAGTATAGTTTGAAATGTTAGCTATTGAGAATATTCCTTTGTGTTAATTTGCTCAACATGTCTACTCGATATTATTCCTGTTAGGAAACAGATTCCGTCAACTTAAATATTCTTTCAAAGCAGGAATAAAAGTACTGGCCACATGAATATGCATTTTAATTTACCATAGTCACCCTCTTGTCTTCACAGCTCATGGGCCACTCAGAATGGGACCACAAGAGAGGACCACGAGGGTCTCAGGTAAATACCCTGATTCGTTTTTCAGGTTCTGTTTTCTTAATCTTTGAAGAATGAGATTCTGTGAAACTCAAGAAATAATAATCAGCAGACAGAGGAAGAGGCAAAATAATCATGCCATTTGTTTTATTTAACTTAGCTGTAATTAAAGTCTGGATTTTAGGACCCACAAGCAGATGTTAGTCTCTTCCTCCTGAGGCCTTCCTGGTTTCCCAGATCGCTTCATGTTTATGTGAATGTGAACTTTATATTCATCTCGACTCTGCAGAATGAATTTTGATCAACAACCCACTCTTTGGATTTCAGTCACTTCCTTTGATAATTTTCCACGTATTTTTTTCCTCTCTTCTATCTTCCTGTTTCTGGTTAAATATTCTGAAATATAATCAGGGCTAAACTCAGAACTAATTAGAAATTTTTGTCTCTAAATTAATTGTCTTTGTCTAAGGAATAGAAAGATGAAAGGACCTATTATTTTTGAAAAGAAACAAATTTTAAACCTTTCTATATTACCAGACTGTTTTCATTGTCTCATTTTATGTCTTAGGCAAAGGGAAAAGCTTCCATGACGCATTTATGCTTTTTAATGACCTAATTAGACAATGTGGATGGGTTTTTCTTCCATAATTACATTGCCTGACAGAGTAAAGACTGGGTTTCACACTCAGAAGATTCTTTTTCCTCTCAGGGTGTTTTGTAAAGATGTAGAAGATATATATTTTTTCTCATAGCAGCCTCTGTTTATCTGACTGTAAACATGACCAAAAAAAGTATGTGGGTGGAAATTCTTAGCTCTACATTCACATGAGAGAATGTACTGTGCAGTCTATATAGGTTCATTGTCAAATGTGGGCCACTCCTGAGTGTGACATCACTGTGTGTGGATAACTGTTCACTTACATCAAGAAAATGAAGTCAAGAGTCAGTAGATTGTCTCAATACTGACTGCTGTTAGAAGCTGTGATTTTTTTTTATATTTTATTTGCTTCAACCAACTTCTATTCAATATTTTTAAAAAAAAACTTCATTAAACATTTCTATTGAGCATGTTCAAGTAAAATATCTTACTGAGTATATAATCATAAATAGCACTGATGTGGTAGAGAATTGAGCTAATCATATGAATATGTTTTTGTAGAAGCTGTGATTCTTTTTGCCTGTACCAGTTGAATTAATGACTAATATAAACAAACTCATTTGAATCAGTATTATCCAAAAAACTGGGTCCTCTGCCTTCTTCTCTTCTTCTGTTTTCTCTGGTACTTACCTCTCTGTTTATTTCTTTACTATTTAAGTCACAATTTGCTACAAGGCAGGTAATGAGTTGTTGAAAGTAACAGAATAAATTCCTATGATTGCAAATCAGTAATAAAAAGCAACAGCACAGGACCAAGATATGGCTCAATCATTAAGATCAAGAACTGTTCTTATAGAAGAACTGAATTTTTTACATTTTTTTTAATTTATTTTTGATTTATATGTTCCCTTTACATCCCAGTTAGAGGATCTGAATTTGGTTCCTAACACTCACACTAGGTGACTAAAAGTTGCCTGAAACTTCAGCACCAGAGAATCCAATGTCTCTGGGATCCAGAGGTACACATGCATAGAACTGCACAACTTGTTAAAAATAGCTAATAAGTAAACAGCATAAATAAGTCCCAGTTTCTGAGTGTTACTGCCCAAATGCTTTGATGTTCAAAGTAGCCAAGCAACTTGTTGAACACATGCAAAAGAATATGGTAAAAAAGAAATAATATGTTGGTTTTTAAAGTATGCTTCCCTCTATGGCCCACTGTGATATAATTTATATTAAATTTGGGCTTAGTCACACTGTCATATAAATTATTTTTAAAAACTCCACAAACGTGTTCCCATAAATTTCATGGAAGTTAGATGACATTAGAAAGCATGCCCAGTCCTGAAAAGCAAGTGCTCCAGGAAATTGTATCATGCACTGCATGGTCTTCTGTACCTTCCAAACAGTGGGGAAACTCTTCTTGGTGTAGAATACCTTTATCCCACTGAGTCTTCAAGTAAAGGGAAAATTGTCAAAGTAAAAATGCCCACTAAGAAATAAGAACAGGTACTGGTGACTCCTTCCTCTTTCAGAAATTCCAGAACAATAAATGAAGCACTAGGTAATAACCTCTGACCTAGTTCTAATTTCTTAGTACATTGCTGCCATAAGAGACCAAAAACATTGGATAGAGCATTAATTCCTCCTAATAAACAGATAAAAAAATAAAATATGGCTTTTAAAACATAGAAATATGTTTTTGAAAAACAAAAAATAGATATCTGAAGGAGATGGAGGTAGTGAACCAGGCGGGAGAGGGGTGGGGTGGTTAAACAGCAGCAGGAGTGTGGAGATCAAATGCAGGGAACAGGAGGAGGGGTTGGGGGAGGGCTGCAGAGAGAATGGAAATCAGGGGGCGGGGCATCTCTTCCACAGGAGAAGCTCCCAGGAGTCTATGGGGGTGACTCCAGTTGAGACTCCTAGCAGCAGCCAGTGTTAAGGGGTCTGATGTCACCACCTCCTAAAAAAAGAAAATTTTAGAGTAAGAAATAGGAAAAACAACAACAACAAAACAAACAAAAAACGGTATTCTCAAAGAATTCAAGCCTTCAAAGGGAATTTCGAGCACGCTTCATCTTCAAATGTCTGTCCTTTAATATTTCACTGACTCTCCAAGTCCTTAGTGAAAGTCCTGTTCAGTTTGTTTTCATGTAGAATGGTTTACAAGCACTTACAACATGTAAATACATGGGTGTCGTGGTTTGAAATAGAGCAATTGTGTGGGTGTGGAGACCTGACCAGTGGTTAGGAGCATGTACTAGTCCTGCAGAGGATCTCTGTTTTCTTCCTAGGACCCATAGCAGGTGGGTGACAACTGCCTATCACTCCAGTTCCAGGGAATCTGAAGCCCCTGGTCTTGCAGGACCTGACAATACAGGCATACAACCTCCACAGACCCATAATCATACACATGACTAAAAATAATAAAATAAATATTGAAAGAGAAATAGAACCATTTTTTTAATTTTTAATTCCCCTATAAGGCTTCTGGTAGGAAAAGTACCTAATAAATAAAGTGTAATGGGACTTTGGTGATGAAAGGTAGTTCTTTCTGTCTAGAGGAATTAGGATGACTTCATAGTACCAGCAGGGCCAAGCCTTAGATGTTAGGCAAGTCCTAGAGTGCATAGAGGGAACAATGAATGAGAGTGTTTGAGCAACAGTCTGATCTGGGACATGATGGTATGCATGTGAACTTTCTTTGTAACTTTACTTTAAAATCTATTAGGAAAGGGATGTTGCTGGATGACCTGATGTGAATGTCACACGGTATTGGTGGATGAGTGCTGTCACAGGGATTACTCAAAGGGCTGAGACAGAGAATGCCATATGACATTGGGAAGGTTGAGGGGAGATGTAAGAAAGGTGGGGTTTGAACATTAGGAGATTCTGTGCCACAAACAGAGGCCTTCAAAGGGAAGATTGCAGCTTCATTGTTGAGTGTCAGCAGAAGCCAGTATGGTATTTCCAGAAGGAAGCATCATACAAATAGTTGAGGAACTATTCTAGCTGCACTGTGGCCAGAAGAGATCAATGCCAAAGTGGAAATGCTAGTTGTGCATGTGATAATTTAACTACAGCAACAGATAGGCTCCCAGAAGATTATTTGAAGAGAAAAACAGAAGAAAGACCAATTCTTGGGAATTACTTACTGGTCAGGCTGAGAGGAAGCCAGGGAAGGAAGTGATGTATTCACATGGCCTCCAAAGTCAGCAGTGGGAACCTTTGAGTCAGAACTGACAGAGAAAAAGGGGCTAAGACCATAGACTCGAGAGAATGAAAATCATGGGAAATACCTCAGGGTTGGCTGGTTAAACACAATAGTGAATGTGAGTGAAGTGCTTTTGATAAGGAAGTTGTGATGGGAAGGAAAATCCAGGATCTGAACCCAAATTAGAGTAAAATGGGAAAGCTTTGTTCAAAAAGAAGGTAGCATTGCAGAGAGGGGCAGCAACAGGAGGGAACGAAATGCTGAGTGTTTGTAGTTATCAGCAGATGCAAAGAATGTGGAACAAAGCAGGCCGAAGCAGCTCCACAGCCTGCTGCCTAATGACGAGCTAAGCTGCTGATGGTGGGCAGAATGTACCTGGGTGAAAAGGGCACCCCTTAGTGTCTGCGTGTAAGGTTTTCTGTCACACAGCCCACCTCTTCTGTCCACTCTATCCTAGCATTTGGTACCATGCCAGCAACATTGATCATACTGTCAGGTAAACAACTTTTTGAAGAAACACCTCCTCTCCCAAAAACAGGTGCATATAGTAAAAAACGTTGGAAAAGAAATATCTGTCCCACAGCTGGAAAAGAAATGGGAACCTGTCATACAAAATAATTAGTAGGCTGCCAAGTGAAGGCCTTTTCCTTTTCGTGGAAGGCAGGGTCCGTATATGTGCAGTGTAATGTGGATTTTCGTGGTGTGGAATTAATGTTGTAGATATTAAAAGAAGGGCTGACTTGGGGTATGAGCATCCTGGTAGAAGAATAGGTGACCGTTAATATCTGTCATTCCATCATTTCAGAGAAGACAGAAGAGTCACACAGATTTTGAGGCTAGCCTTATCTCAACAGTTAAATATTTAATCATTGGGTATAATAGAAAACCTAGCAGAAACTGTAGAGCTGTTTTATTAGTGGTGCATACTGTTCTGGATGACAAATTCTAATGTGTTTTATTCTACGGAAAACATGGCGGGTTGAAGAAATGGCTCAGTGATTACCAGCACACACTGTTTTTTGCAGAGGACCTAGTTTTGGTTCCCATCATGCATGTGATGACTTCTTGAAACTCCAGTTCTAGGGGATCTGATGCCCTCTTCTGGGTTCCATAGGTACCCAGCACACAAACTATGCATACATTCGGCAACAAACCCTCTCTAATGCCCTCCTGTGGCCTCCATGGGTACCAGGTACACAAACGGTGCTTACGTACATGGAGACAAACACTCGGGCATGTACAATAAAAGTTAACAGACCCTTAAGAAAAAAGCAGGAAGGAAAACATGAATATGTAGGCTAGTGGGCGAGATGGCTTAGCTGGTAGAGTACTTGCTTCCAAACCTGAGGGTAACTTGAGTTCAATACCTAGAATCCAAGTGTTCCCAAATGTGGCCCTCAGAACCATGGATGTGCATGAATATATACACAATAAACAGATGTAATATTTTGGAAAAATTAATATATTTCACATTTTTGTAACTTTTGAGGAATCAACATCAAACAAAAAATAATTTCCAACTCCATATAGTTGCTAGCCAGCAGTTTTATCTAAAGTCAGCCTTAATCTTTACCAGGGTAGCATTAATTTCTTAAGGATTCTCCTAGATGAATTTTCTAAAATTCCCCTTTATCCTTCAAAGTTATATCACATATGAATTATTCAATATCTAAGTGTGTTATCCTTTTATATCAAAAGCTATTTTTCTTGCTCTGAATAAATTCCATCACCTACTTGCATATCCTTGTTTAGATTCAGCAAGAATTTTATTCAAGTTTGTTTGTGTTATAGTCAATAATTCTCTGACTTAATCCATCAGCTTACAGGTTTGCAGTTAATCTTTCTTGTTTCTACTTTCTGCATTTTGAATCATCTGTTCTCAGTTGGTAGATCATCCAAATATAGGAAAAATGCTAAATGATAAATAAACTTCCAGGATCACGCAGAGATCTCTCATGTGGCGTTGTTCCCAGTAATACCACATGAAGTCAGGGCATGACATTCTCAGAAGGCAGTTATGTTTTCTTTTCCTTTAAATTCTTGATGAAAAACTTTCCAGTGGGAAGTTAAGAGAAGCAACAGAAAAACCACTATCCTACAGAACGTACCTAAGTGCAGGGGGGAATTCCAAGGACCCCAAATTTACTTATCACTTGATGGATGGTCTGGAAACATGAGTCTAGTTTGTGAAGCTATGAACTTCTTGTCGTTTTGACAAATGGGAAACTAAAAGATTTTTGTTCATCAATAAGAACTTACAGGTTCTTTTTTCCTTTAGTGTATTATTTATGTCTTACTAACAGCCAGGCTTTGTCAGCAAGACCTAAGGCTGTGCCCCAAGAACAATTATTGGTGTGATTGAAGTCTTGCTTCAGATGATGAGATTCTGGTTTTACTGTTCATAAAAAATTGAATTTGTGAATGTGCAAAGCAAAAAGGTAGCCAAATAGATTGGTGGAAAATGTTATTTAGTGTAGTAGGCTCTTAGTATCCTTCAAAGCAGCCTCTGAACTATGTTAATGTTAACTCCTTAATTATCTGTGGCATCTTTGAGATGCCAGTCCATGAAAATGCTAGAGTAAAAAGCAATTCCCAAGCCCATGTAGCTCTTACAGATTTAAGTCTCCTGGCTGAATTCGGTGAGAAGGCACTATGCTTCACTTTTCTGTCAGTCTGTTAGCTAGCTTAATCCTTTGCCAATAAATGTCTAATTTAGTGGCAGGTCATTTATTTTCTCAGCTAAATAATTTATTTTTTATAGGACAATGTGAAGAGCAATATAAATGTCTTCCATGTCACTTTGGAACAAAGCCATACAAATATATTAAAGTTATTTCATCTTAATACACATTCGGATGATGCCTGGCCATGTTTCTCAGGGATTTATCAGGAGGGGTTACTGTGAGCAGAGCAGGAGCCATTATCCCATCTTCCATGTGCCCAGTGCATCACTACTTGTTAGGATTTCACATCTTGGGTAGTGTTCATTGCCAAGGTTACCTTTTTCATAAACTTTCACTTACATTTTTCTTTCTTTTTTTCTGTTTCACTTTTCCACGGTGTATGATTAGACATCATTCCAATGATTATTCCTTTTGTTCTTGTTCTCCAAACAAGAATTTACTGATTAGTGTTTTGTGTGGCATACGTATGTGCTTGTGGGGGTCAGAAGAGGACGTCAGATCCATTGAGCAGGGTTTATGGATGGCTATAAGCTTCCCATGTGGATGCTGAGATCTGAACTAGAATTCCCTGAAGAGCATCAAGTAGTCTCAGTAACTGACCCATCTCCCCATATCTACCACTTCCTGTGTTTGTGTCTGGAACGTTGTGAAATTTGTTTAGGTTTTGCTTCTGTGAAATAGGACAACGCAACAAATACATGTCTGGGTCCATGCACTTTAGATGTGAGTTTGTCATCACACACACACACACACACACACACTCATTCACCTCTTTTGTGAGATCTTCATTGTTTGGAGACTCTTGATTTTTTTTCACTTTGTGAAAAAAATTTTAATCTCATTTGATAATACCATCCAAAGTCTCCATGCTACTGTAAGAATGCAGGCATTTCTTGCCTTTATTCTCTGAGATGATAAAACAAGTGAGCTAATATGAACATTTCACATACAAGTACCTATGACATAAATACACAAATTCTGGAAACCAATTTTACGGACCTGAAGTTGTTGCCTTTTATTCACTTGAAAAATTAGAGGAAGCTGTAGTAACTTCAGAGCCATTTGTTTCATCTGTGCACTGTAGTCTGGCAGTGAGAGGCAAAGGCAGACCCCCTTTCCTAGTGGTATTAGTGAAGACAATCTCCAAACATGTCCAAGTGGTGTCAAGAAGCAAAATAGCTTTTGGTTGAATTATAGCATAGTCCGTGCTGTGTGTCCAGAAGGGAGATGTGACTAGGGACTGGTTAGCTTTGGCACTTCAGACAGTAATACGAGAGTCTGCTTGTTCGGCGTTCATCATTGCACAGGCTCAGGTTCAGTCTCTAGGTCTCCTTTAAAGACCATATTCACCTTGCTGTGAAGTAGTTTCCTCTCAGTACGAAAATGTCCTCATGAAGTATGGGGAAAGGATATTTCCCCACACTTACACATTGAAGTTATTAGTGGGAGCAACATAGGAGAGATGGTGCCTGAGCCATGTGGTAGCTGCATGGACCATGTGCTTCTGTGACCTGCAGCATGACCTTGAGTCCATCAATCTGTTAAAAAGCCTTGGACTTTTGTAGAGAGCATCAATCAACAGGAATCAAATGAGACCACGGAAATAAAAGGGAAAATTGCCATCGGCATTTGTACTTTCATTTTCCCCATGTTTATAGATTAGTAGGCATGTTTAGTACTGAATGACCTTCTTATCTTGAGGACTGGGGGCTTTGTTTCCCTGGCATGTGCCGTGCTGTATGAATGTTTTTTTGTTTGTTTGTTTGTTTGTTTGTTTGTTTTTTACTAATTTACAGCCTTGTAGGGCCTTATAAAACATCCAAAAGAGCAATGAGAATGGAAGGCGTGAACAATAGGTATTTATCTGCGAGGACTCTGAACAAAGTAAGCAGTCCTCACTTTTACCAAGTTCTCAAAAGCAACAATACTTACTTCTTCCGCCCCAGTAGTTCTGACCATTCTTGTAATGACAAGAAATGAAATATGACATCATTTGGTGTGTAGAGTCTTCTAAAGGAAATATAAAACTTTTGCTAACTAATTTTGTAGGTTTGTAGTTTTCCCTTTTACCTACCAAGAAAGGCAAGAGAAAATTATGCTAACTTCAGGGTGAGTCCTGTTGAATCTGACAAAGTCCAATACTTTTTAAACACATACTGCATAATTTTTATGTGATCGGTGACATAGAATAAGATGTTTTTCACTAATTGAGAGAATGTACTCTGAAATGGAAATTTGAAGTTTTCCCCCTTCTATATTCATATAAAAGTGTAAGTGGAAAGAAAGTGCAGCTACAGAAAAATTCTCATAGAAGACAAAAATCTCAGGCAATGGTCTTACAGCTAGAATAAACTCACTGGCCACTTTTTACTCGTGTGGCAGGTAAAAAGCAGGTTGACTAAAGAGGGTGTCCAGAGAGCAGAGGAATTGGAAATGATTGCTCTTCCCAATGACTGTAGGCATATGTCACTCTAACAAAAGACTGAAGTATAAAATGTTGGCATTTCTGTGGTAAGCTCATGAGGGCAAAAGTTTGTCTTTGGTCTCTGGTTAATACCTAGTCTGGTTAATACCTATGTACTATTAGGTAGTTTTAATCCTATTTTAATTGAATTTATGATACAGGGTTTTTTATCTTTGCATCCATTGTATGGGGAAAATTCCAAATTTGTTTAGTAATATTCTTGCCATATTTCATACTGTCATCCAAGGCATTTACATATTTTAAAGGTACCATATTGGATGAGTTAGTAAGAGGAGCAGCAGGTAAAACGGCTTGCTGCTGAGGCTTGAAGGCTAGAATCCAGTGCCCAGAACCCATGAAAATAACATCTGTGACTACAGATTGTTTGGTGGTGCTGACCTCAGCATTTAAAGCTTGGCTTATTTTATATAGAAAGAAGCAAATACAAGGAATGGGTATGATAATACTATCTATTGAAATCAGAACAGAAGATACTAATGTTTGTAGTTACTTTGAATGGAGTTTCTAGGTTCTAGTATTTAGGGTTTTGAAGTGTGAATGTGTGTGTTAATGTATACCTATTTGTATGCATGTATATTTGCATGTATGTATATTATGCTATAAATGTATGTGTGTATATGTAATATTTGTGTGTGTGTGAGTGTTTGATACATTATGCAGTGGACAATTTCCTGGAAAATTCTAGCATGTTGCAAGTTAAAGTTTGTTCTTATTGGAAATCCACAGGATATCAAACTTGAATCAGCACCGTTTGCTGACAGGCCCTGTGGCTTTGTAGCTAAGTTCTCCTGGTTTGCATTTCACACTTGGACCCCTGCAACTGTTTCCAACTTAGAGCTGTGTGGCTCAGTTCTTTTCTTTTCCACTCAGGAAAACCCAGAGTTCAGAGAGAGATGCTTATGCAGCCTCAGTGGCACACACTTAGAGAGTGATTTAAAAAGAAGAGTGATTAAGAAAAACCAGCTCTGGGGATGGTCTTTGTGATAAAGCTGGATTCGCAGCTTTAGAGGAAAACTAAGAGTCAGGAGAATGTGCAAATAGTGAAAGCTCTACTTCTGTAGTCAAGAGATAAAAGGAAGCAGACTGTCAAAGATGACAGAGCCAGGCGTGGTGGACCTGCTATCTAACAAAGACAGCATAGCTGGTCACAGTGGTACATGCCTGTAATTCCAGCATATGGGAGGCAGAGGCAGTAAAATCATACCAATTTCAAGGCCAGCTGGTGATAACTTATGTATTTAGGTTGACTCCAATAAATTGTGCTGAACTGCTGTGTTGAAGAAATATCTGTTAATTTAAAGATAATATTTAAATTAAAGATAATATTTAAAAATAATATTAAATAAATCTTTTTAGTTGAAGCATTGGTTCTCAATCTCAGAGCATGTGCATCTTTCCTCTCTTGTCCCCTTTCTTCCCTTTGTCCCCTATCTCCCTTGTCCCTTATCCATGGGAGTTTTATGTGCAGGAGTAATCCTTTCTCCTGCCTCCCAGAGACTGGGAATTTACATTAGGACTTTAGTGGAAGCCTCTGTCACATGATGGACCAGGCTTTCCACTATTTTTGCTGTATCTTTGGCTTGGAATCAATGGAACAAACTGAACTTGGCATTGCTTTTTATTCCCCCCAAAAAGAAAAAAAAAGATAATTTTGCCATTTCTGATGTTGGATCTTGGCACTGTGGCTTTTGTTTATGGAAAAAGACAGGAGATGGAGAAGCATTATTTTAACTCTGAGGATAAGTAGTAATATCAAAATGAGATTTCCTTAAAAAGAATGTGTTCCATTTTTTGCTAATTTACTACCATAAAGACTGATACTAATCCAGCTTGAAACACAAATGAAGTTACTGTGTTATTTAACTAGCAGAGTGTGTTTAAATGTACGGCAGCAATCATGGTGTCACTGTGACATCTCATTTGCATGCACCTTGTTTCTGAACTGTGCATAAAGAACCCCTTCATTTTGTGATAGAGATTGCATCATCTTGATAAGTTTCCTTTTAGCATCATAGAGAATATTAAGTTTTTTTAATAAAATGAGTACTGCTTTTAATAAAAATGAGCACTGCTCATTATTAATAAAAAAAAAATGGGTAAGTCTCTTCACTAGTACTTGTGGGCATTACTGGCTCTTTTAAGCCTTTGTGCTTATCCAAAATAACTTGCTATCACCTATTATTAAAAAAGAATGAAGATATGAATCAGGGCTAAGATTCAAGCTGTTAAAAGTACATTCTCCTTTTATTGTTTTATCTATTGATGCTGGTGAAAATTTTATTTTTTTGTTTGTTTGTTTTTTATTCACTTTACATCCTAGTTGTAGCCTCCTCCCTCCTCCCTTCCCAGTCCCCCCTCTTTCCCAGCATCCCCTATTCCTCAGAAAAAAGGGGAACTCCCTTTGTTGTCTGTCATCCCCACCTCATCAAGTTGCATCAGGACTGAGGCTGTCCTCTTCCCCTGTGGGCTGACAACACAGTCCTGCCAGGGAGAAGTGATCAAAAAGCTAGCAAGTGAGCACCTGTCCCATGCAGTCCCCACTTTCCTTACTAGAGGACCACATTAAGCCTAATATGCCCATCTGCTACATCTTCTTATGGGGCCTCGGTCCAGCTCATGCATGATCCTTGGTTGATGCTTCAGTCTCAGCAAGCCCTTTCTGAGTCCTGGTTGGCTGGCTCTGTTGGTCTTCTTGTAGATCCTCTGTCACCTCCTGGTCCTTTTCTCTTTCCTCTCACTTTCAAAACGACTCCCTACACATCACTCAATGTTCGGCTGTGAGTCTCAGCAACTGTTTTGAGGTGCTTCTGGGTCGAGTCTCTCGGAGGACAATTCTGACAGGCTTCTGTCTGTAAGTTTAGCAGAGTATCTTTCATAGGGCCAGGGGTTGGCATTCTCCCATAGTGTGGGTCTTTGGTTGGGCCAGGCATTGGTTGGTCATTTCTTCAGTCTCTGCTTTATCTGCTCTAACTTTATCCCTGCATATCTTGTAGGTAGGGTAAATTTGGGGTCGAAGGTTTTGTAGGTGAGTTGGTATTCTCCTTCCTCGGCTAGTAGACTAGTCTAGTTAGAGGGAAGCCTCTTCAATCTCTGTGGCCTCGGCTACTAGGAGTCTCTGCTTGAGTCCTTCATATCCTCCCAGGAGCCTACCCTGACTTAGCTCTCTAGCTTGTCCTAGAGATAACCCTACTCTCAGTTTCTCTTTTCTTTACAAACCTTCTATCTCTCTCCCCTGCTCTCCCCAGGTCTGATTTCCACCCTCTTAACTCTCTGCACCCCTCTCCTACCTTGTTCTATCTCTTCAACCACTAACTCTGTCTATTCTATCTCCCCTTCTGAGTTACTTGTTTTCTTTGGTCTGTGTCTTATAGTATTCTTATCCTGTGCTATATGGCTAAAATCCACTTGTAAGTGAATACACACCATATGTGTGATCTTTTCTAGTTCCATCCATTTGTCTGCAAATTTCATGATTTCTTTCTTTTTAAAAGCTGAGTAGTATTCCATTGTATAAATGTGCCATGGTTTCTTCATCCATTTTTTGGTTGAGGGACATCTAGGGTTTTCTTTTTTCTTTTTTCTTTTTTTTTTTTTAGATTCTGGCTATTGTGACTAAAGCTACTATTAAGGTAAAGCTATTCCTAATTTTCTGGGAAAGCGCCAGATTGATTTCCAAAGTAGCTGTACAAGTTTACACTCTCACCAGCATTAGAGGAGTATTTCCCTTTCTCCACACCCTCACCAGCATGTGCTGTCCTTAATATTTTGATTTTAGCCATTCTGACTGTTACTGGTGTGAGATGGAATCTCAGAATCATTTTGATTTACATTTTCCAGATGACTAAGGAAGTTGAGCATTTTTTTAAGTGCTACTCAGCCATTTCTGATTCTTCTGTTGAGAATTCTCTCCTTAGTTCTATACCCCATTTTTAAATTTTGGTTATTTTGTTAATTGATGTTTGATTTTTTGAGTTCATTATATTTTGTGGATATTAGCTCTTTGTCAGATGTAGGATTGATGAAGATCTTTTCCCAATCTGTAGACTATGATTTCATTCTATTGATGGTGTCCTTTGCCTTACAAAAGCTGTTCAGTTTAAAGAGGTCCCATTTATTAATAGTTAATCTTAGAGCCTGAACTGTTAGTATTCTGTTCAGGAAGTTGTCTCCTGTGCCAATGAGTTCAAGGCTCTTCCCCACTTTCTCTTCTAATAGATTTGGTGTATCTGGTGTTATATTGAGGGCTTGGTCCACTTGGACTTGAGTTTTGTTCAGGGTGATAAATATGGATCTCTTTACATTTTTCTACATGTAGACATCCAGTTAGACCAGCACCATTTTTTGAAGATGCTGTGTTTTTTCCATTGTATAGTTTTGGTCAAAAATCAACTGTTCATAGGTATTTGGGTTTATTTGGGGGGTTTATATTCAATTATATTGATCAAGCAGTCTATTTCTATGCCCATACCATGCAATTTTTATTACTATTACTCTGTAGTTGAAATCAAGGATGGTGATACCTCCAGAAGTTCTATTATTGTACAGGATTGTTTTAGCTATCCTAGATTTTTTATTTTTTCCATATGAAATGAGATTTACTCTTTCAAGGTCTGTAAATAATTATGTTGGATTTGATGGGAATTACATTGAATCTGTAGGTTGCTTTTTGGTAAGATGGCTATTTTTACTATGTTAATCCTACTAATCCATGAGCAGGGGGTATCTTTCCATTTTCTGATTTCTTAGGTTTCTTTCTTGTAATGTAGGTCTTTTACTTGCATAGTTAAAATTACACCAAGATGCTTTATATTATTTGTGGCTATTATAGAGGATGTAGTTTTCCTAATCTCTTTCTCAGCCCATTTGTCATTTGTGTACCGTATGGCTACTAATATTTTTAATTAATCTTATATCCAACCACTTTGCTAAAGCTGTTTATCAGCTGTAGGAGTTCTCTGGTGGAATTTTTAGGGTCACTTACTTACACTATCATATCATCTTCAAATAGCCATACTTTAACTTCTTCTTTCCTGATTTGTATGTCCTCTTTATCTCCTTATAAGTTGTCTTATTGCTCTAGCTAGAACTTCAAGTACTATATTGAGATATAGATAGAGTGGGCAGTCTTGTCTTGGCACTGATTTTAGAAGATTTGCTTTGAGTTTCTCTCCATTTAATTTGATGTTGGCTATCAGTGTTAGATTTCGTCAAAGGCCTTTTCTGCATCTCATGAGATGATGGTGTGATATTTTCTCTTTGAGTTTGTTTATATGTTGGATTATGTTGATGGATTTTTGTATGTTGAACCATCCTTGCATCCCTGGGATGAAGCCTACTTGTTCATGGTGGATGATGTATTTGATGTGTTCTTGGATTCAGTTTATGAGTATCTTATTGAGTATTTTTGTATCAATGTTCATGAGTGAAATTGGTCTGAAATTCTTTCTTTGTTGAGTCTTTCTGTGGTTTAGGTATCAGGGTGGCTTCATAAAATAAGTTTGGCAATGTTCCTTCAATTTCTAGTTTGTGGAATTGTTTAAGGAGTATTGGTATTAGCTCTTCTTTGAATGTCTGGTAGAATTCTGCACTAAACAATCTGGTTCTGGGCTTTTGATGACTGTTTCTATTTCCTTAGAGGTTATTATGTGACAAGATAATTTTCTTTTTTGATCCAACCTATTTAGTGTTCCGTAAGCTTCTTGTATGTTTATGGGCATTTCTTTCCTTACGTTGGGGAAATTTTCTTGTGTGATTTTGTTGAAAATATTTTTCTGGGTCATAAATGAAGTTGTAATCTTTCTAGTATGAGTGCTGGGAGCTAAACATGGGTTCTCTATAGGAACAAGCACATGTAACCACTGAGCTTTTTTTCCCCCCTGTCCTCAGTATTATCAATGTGTGGGAAAGAAACACTTTTAAACTGATGTTGTTTAGAAAAAAAAATGGTGTTGGTTTGGTTTGGTTTTTTTCCCCCAGCAGCAATGTATCATTGTAACTTCTGCCAAGCGCGCTTTTCCTAAACAAATTTCTTATGTACAGAACATGAACTGGAACCAACATTTCAGTGTACTGTGTCTGCAGAGGGCTGTTAAGGAGGTTAGTGTTTTTATGATGGAGCCGGAATTGCCTCTAAATTAGTGTGGCCTTTTTGAATGTGACTGGTAGCCACCAGCTGTTGTCAAGTCCCTTTACTTCATCATAAAGCTACTTCTATGAAAGCCAAGGAGTATAATTAACCTGGAATTTCATGAAACTTCACACATTTAAAGATTTGTCCTGCAGGATTCCATGTAAACTAGAATCCTAGCTAGGCATAATGCAGAAAATTATGGTCTCAGAAACATTAAACATTCTAGTTCCACCAGAAGATATGAACCTGACCCAAAATGACATGGTCTTCTCATTCACAAAATTAAATTGCACCAATGCTGTACACTTGTTCTCAATATACACTATATTGGGAAGTCTTAAATAAATATGTGGGGGAAATAAATAAATATATGGGGGAAACACTGTTTTCTGGTTTCTTGAGATAGAATCTCATTTTATAGCCCAGTCTAACCTTAAAGTTACTATGTAGCCTAGGCTAGTCCTGAAATCTCAGTGATCCTTTTGAGTAGTTGTAGTAACTACATCTGGCTCAATACTGTCATTAATGATAATTTCAATATCATCATTTTTACCATCTTGATCCTACCACCACCGCACTATCTGAATCCACCATCATCATTTTTTTTCACCACAGGGGTGCCCAGGCCTTCTGTCTCATCTGAGCCACCAGAACAAGTGTCTATTTTTCTCTGGGAAATTACAATCAACCTGCAAGGTCTTTTCTTTAAAGTTATGTCAGTGTTGGGGATAGGGAGATGGCTCTGTGTTTAAGAAAACTTGCTATTTTTGCAGAAGATCTGGGTTCAATCCCCAACACCCATGTCAGGTGACTCACAACTGCCTGTAATTCTAAGGGATCAGGCACCTACACATAGGGTGACAGACACAAAAACAAGTACACAGCCATACACATAAATAAATACGTCTAAAACAGAAAGACAAGTACATCAGCTTGTAGCATTTTTGTTTTTTGTCCATCTTTTTCTACTCCAACTGGTAAAATGTTAGTGCCGCTTGTCATCAAAAAATTCCTCTCTGTCAGGTCAGGCTCCCCTTCACTGAATTATCATCAGGCGACCTCCCGCCTCCCTTGTGCTGATTTCTGTGACACACAGGATGGGAACATCCTGACCTACAGATTGGAAAACCTCCCTTCAAACTTTCTATAACTGTCGTGTAGCATTGTATTGACTGAGTCAGCGCTGAGAACTTGAGCATGATAAACTGTGTGGAGTAGTGCCTGCTTCCTAAGTGACTCATGGGGATGGATGCATCATAGTCTAGAAAGCACTTCTTGGGAATGTTCAGTGGGAACATTAGTTTGGGTGTCCTCCTTTTGCAAAAAATTAAGAAAAAATATTCTTACTAAAGCTTAATTTTAATTACTATTTTTTAACTGGAGATCAAGAAGGAAATTAACTTAAGCAAATATTAAAATATTTAATAGTTACTTAGCTGTTTCATTAGAACTAATATATTAAGTTTTAATGTAGAATTAATTAAGGTTGAGCTTTACATTTTTCAGCTAAGTGTAGGAAACAATAAAGTCCTCACTAAACATGTATATAAAATAAATTTTATTTTAAATATAGCGAGATGAATTTATAATATTTGATTCTCCTATACAGTTTTTGTCTTGTCTGATTGCCTCAGTAGTTTCAAAAGCCAGCTGCAGCCACTGGTTGCAGTGTGACTTCATAAAAAGACAGGTTTGTGATCAGGTCTGTTATGTACTATTAAATAATTTAAAATTTAATATATTAGTTATAACAAAATAGCTAAATAACTAATATTCTAAAATTTACTTTATTTTTTCTTGATCTCCAGTTTAAAAATTAAAAGTTCAATTTTATTATATAAGTTAACTATTTAATATGTTCCTATTTCAGCTTCTTTGGAGTCATCTACAAATTTCCATTCATGTGAAATAAAGCTTTTTTTTTTTCAGTTCTTTCCTTCTTTCTAAGTTAGATCACTAGGTCCTATTATAAAGGTTAGGGAATTTTTTTCATCTGTATTTGTCTATCATCTATCTATCGATCATCTATCTATCTATCTATCTGTCATCTATCCATGATCTATGTATCTATCTGTCATCTATTATCAACCTATAACTTATCTATTATGTATATCTATTTATCATCTATTAACTTGTTCATCTATCATCTACATGTCTAGCATCTGTCTATTTTCTATATCTACCTATTTATCATCTATTTTTCATTTATCATTATCATCATCATTTATCCATCCATACCCCGTTCAGACATCTATTATCTGTTTCTGTGTGGTGCTGATAGCAAACTGGGCTTCTCCATTGGAAAACAAACTGTTGTACTAGCACCAAGCCCCTACCCAGTGACCTTGCCCTCTTATCTTTATGCAGCCCCAAATGCCCTTTGACATGGCAGGTAGGTGCTAAATGTGAGAGATAGCCTGATAACTTCCCTTAGGCTCCTGAAAACAAGGCAATTGAGGAAAAGATATTGTTTTATCTTAATGGACAACAAACCCCAGAAAAATAGTAATAAAATTGCAGGCTGGGTGTAATGGTGGCTGCCTGTAATCTCTGTACTTGAGAGCTGGAAGAAAGAGATCAGAAACTGTGATTCAGAGCCATCCTTAACTCCATAGCAAGTGAAAAGCCAATTGTGGCTACAGGTGATCCTGTTACAAAAGTGAATGCATGAATGAATGGATGGGAAGGGAAAGGGAGGGAGGAAGGAAGGAAGAACAGAAGAGGGGAACAGGAAGGAGATGGGAGAAGGTGAGAGAGATGGTCACCTTTTCTATATACTCACAAATCAAAGAATTTATATTTAGTGTTACCATATATTAGTTTATAGTCTTATCATCATAATAATAGTAAAATAGTATTACTGAATATGATTGAATTTTAGTATCACTCATCATTACATTTTAAAATGTGTTTTGTGGTAAAATATTGTCTCACCTTTCTGAATCAAATAATTTTAGGACAAAAATTGTCTCAAATATTAAATCAATAGTGAGTGCTAATTCATGTTGGAACTTTTACACTAAACTATCAACTGTTAGGCTAGGAGGAAATCAGCAGTAAACCAACAAGTATGAAAATGTGAACATCCTACAGAGTAGGACTGTATGCAAATTAATTAAAAACAGAGGGATGAGTACTTTGGCAGGAACCCTGAGATGTCTGGAAAACAGGAAATCAGGGTTGCCTTGGTCATACACGATGTGAAAGGAGCAAGCTCTGTTACTACCAATAAACATAAAAACAGAACTGCCTCTAAGCATGTGGTATCATTTACCATTGAAAATGAGGTTAGACATTCATCAATAAAGCATGGAAATTCATGAAAGTGCAATTTGCCAAGAAGAACAAAACATTGTCAGTTACCTAAAGATATTTATTTAGTTACAACATCATTTATTCTTCCACAGGCACCTGCTGTTACAGGGACACTTGGGTTTTCCAGTTTTCAAATGAAATGTGTCCAGTTAGAATACAATATGGAAGGATCTAGAAATCATGACATGAAAGCAAGCAAAGGAGTGAAAGAAACAGCTGTGTTGCCAAAAGTGAGGTGGTTGAATACTTTCTAGTTTCTACCTTTAGATCAATGGATTTTTGTAAGATTTATTGTTTTTATGTGTCTGTGTATGCATGCCTATGTGAATTCAGGTGCACTGCAGTGGACCAGGTACTACTGAGACTCAGAAGATGGCAGTGTCATACTATGTCCTCACAAAGGCTTTCCCTATCAATGCCTCACCACACAGCACCATGGTTCAAACCCACAGCTTTGCATTTCTTTTAATATTCACACAGTATGTAATAATTTTTCTCTGCAAGAAGGTTCAATCCTTCTATGGTCTGTTCACAGTTTTCTCCCAATGTCTAGCAAAACACTTAGCATATAGTAGCTGAATATTATATACTTAAATACACACACATTATACATGTATGTATGTATGTATTATGAAAGAGACAGGCAGACAAGTGTGAGAGCAAGTAATGGATATGTTCTATGAAACAACTGGGTGCAAAATCTCACCAGTCACTGGAGCAGGAACTTCAGGAGACAAAGAACATCTGGGAACAATGTAGATTCGATTTATTACCCATAGAGACAGTTTCATTTAGATGCCATTACCATCCAAGACACAATTTCACATGTAATTATAAAATTTACAGAAGCCCAATTAGTGGTATTGATTTGTATTTTAATGAGATTTTTTTTTAACTAGATGAGGATACTCAGATCCAAGTGAAGAGGCAGGATTTGCACTCTAGTGTATCTGCGGCCCAGAGGATAGCACTCTCCTGGGTAGATTTTCAGAGGAGGTTGGTGATCATGTTCATTCTGGTCTCCATAACCATCCATGAGCTGCCCAGAATACAGCTTACAGAGCACTTTTGCCAGGTCTCAGGGGCCAGCTAGAGTGAAGCCCCGTGGGTAGCTGCGGGGCTGGATTAAATTGGGAGCCTAGTGAAGAAAGTGACTAAAAGACATGTAGCCTTCACGTTGGGATGGGACAAAGGGGAGAGTTGGGGAAGAATGCCTGGGTTATCCAACTCAGTGTGGGGATTCAGCTAGTAGGCAGTAGCCACCTCAGAGGGCTGGGCATCTGGCTTGCTTGATAGTTTGTCTAGGGAGCCCCCTGAGTGCAATCACCAGCACCATATAAACAGGTGTGGCGTTGAGCGCCTGTGATCCCAGCACTGGGGAGGTGGAGACCGGAGAATCAGAAGTTTTAGGTTGTCCTCTGGTATAAAGTAAGCTCAACAAGAAAGCTTTTCTACATTTAAATCTCCTTTTTGGTCATTGTTAAAGAACTGTATATGGTCTAGACATATATAGCTCACTATTTTTGTGTAATTTCCCAAAAATAAATAAAACTGGAAATCTAGGGACATTAACTCAGTTCCTACCCAGTTTAGCCCCTAAGTGTCTGTTAATAAAATAACCTCTTTGTGTGCTAGCTTTATTCACCTGAAGACATAATGAATTCATACTGGATCAAATGGAACTTGCTTTGAAATTTTGTGGTTGTGTTAGGTGGTGTCAACATGGAATTTCACTGGGAATGTGCCATCATCCTGCTTAGGAAAATATCAGTAAAAAGTTTTTATTTCATTTTCTTTTCTAGAACTAAGAGAAATCTGGTGGGAAAATATAATATGGGCGGTTAAAACAATAGTTTTGCAAAGAGGAGCAGAAAGTAGAGATGAAAGATGGAAGCAAACTAATAAAACATGTAGCTTTGAACTTTTTTTGCCAGAGTGAAGAAGTCTGCCTTGTTCTAATCCTGCTTGTCACAGTACCATTTCTATGGAGAAATTGAATAAAGTAGAGTTGTTGAAATCAGAAGAAATTCCAAGATTATTTCTGCTTTATGTTTCAGTTCATCTCTTGGAGTTGCATAGCACCCAAAGGTAAAAGACAAGAGTTCACCTAATACACTCCCTAATGCAGGCTTCACAAATAGGTTGTATTTCTTGTGATCTTTACCTCTATTTCAAGGTTGAAAAAATGGGGCCAGTGCTGCAGTATTAAGCATACCCCAGGTACCAAATCATAAAGCTTATCTCTGGCTTAACCATGTGTTGTCTGTTAGGCTTCATCTTGGGTTCTGTTCTGTGAAGTCCACACACCAGCACAGAGATGATGGAAAGCTCCCATCTGAGACCCTGTGCACCACAGTGAGAGAGAAGAGAATGTTGGGTGGTCCAGCCTAGGGAGGTAAGGCCACATCCAAGGAGTAGCCTTCATAACCTGTGGGTGATAGCTTTGAACCACAGAGGAGCTGAGAAAGGGTTCTCCTTATAATATGCCCAAAGAATGGAGCTCAGGGCCTGGGGCGGTGGCTCAGACATAAGCTCACTAACTGCCAACCTAGTGTCATCAGACGTTCAATCACATAAACGGATGGAGTCCATGTTGCATTTGAGCCATCACAGCATTTAGCTACTTGAAAGAAAATCAGTCAGTTAGTTGGCTTTAATTACTATCCTATGATATAAAGAGCTTTTACCCCAGGAAACTGATGACACCCTAGGATGCAGTGGCTGAGTGTCATAGTTTGGTTGGCTTACGTGCAGAAACTTTTGTCAAGGTGCCTTCTGGGGGCACCTTCCTAAAAATATGAGAGTGAGTCTGTCTATTCCTTTGATGACTTTTTGGTGACCCTTGATATTCCTTGGCCTGTTGGAGACTCACTCTAAACTCCGTGTTCCTTTTTAGTTGCTTTTCTCTGTATGTATTTCTGTGCTGCCAGATTGCCTCTTTGTAAGATGCCAGTCAGTATTGGATGAGAGCCACCCTAATAAGATCATTTTAATCCCATTACTCTATGAAGATGCTATCTTCAAATAAGGCTACATTCTGAGTTACTGGGCTTTAGGATTTCAGCCTATGAGTTTGTGGTAGAGAATGAGTTACAGTTGAATCCACATCAGGAGCAATGAACCATCACATCTGCATCACATTTGAATATGGCTTCCATTTACTCAGGGAAAGTTCTGTCTTTTAGGTGTGCTATTTATCTCTCCTTTTGGCTTAAGTATCTCCCAATTTAGAAGTTAATGTTTGAAGCTATGAAGTCTTGTTGAAAAAAACCTGCAAATCCCCTATGGGAAACAACTTTGCCATCTTTACCCTGAGTTAGTTTAGACACTTGAAAGACCACATTGTGCTAGGATACTAATCTGACTCCGTCTAAGTCCACTAAAGGTTGGGATGGGTGTGATAACCATATTTTTAAATAGTTCTTATCAAGAAGGAGTTGTGATGATATCTTAATTTAGCATTCTCCTTTGTTTGATCTGCTCTTGGCTCCTCTATTCCCTTTTCTCACAAGCAAGTATTTTCTGAAACTTGTGTTTCTTGCCATACTTTATCCACTACAACTTCTACAGCTATGATACTTGGGTACTATCTGCCAGTCTCTGTCATGCAGTAATTATTTCCTTGCCTTCCTTCTAAAGACACTGTGTTTCGGCTGTTTTTCTAGATCCTGTGGTAAAATACCTCACTAAAGTGACTTAAAGAAGGATCATTTGGGCTTGCAGTTTGAGGGTACAGTTCATCACGGGGGGAAGACTTGATGGTGGAAGGGGGAGCTGATCACATTGTGCCAATCAAGAATCAGAGTGATCAATGCCAATGCCCAGCTCACTGTCTCCTTTTTATTTGTTTGGGTCCACAAGTTTAAACTCTCTGGAAGACATTCTCATAGATGCACCCATAAGTGTGTTTCCATGGTAACTCTGATGAAAATCAACGATCACACTGTGTAACAGCATCGTGTGTTCCTGCTCCATGTCACATAGGTGACCTCTTTTCAGGTACTCAAGGCAGGATGCTTATAGGTGGCAAGGAGTACCCTCCTTTATTGTGTTTATGCCCACGTCCATGAATGTGTATTCTGTGTGTACACATGGATTTTTACACTATATTGCCAAGTACCAGTTTCTGAATGAATGCATTTTTGGTGTTGCTGCTGCTGTTTTTTAATGGTGCTGGTGATCAAACATATGTCCTCATGGATGCTAAGTGCATGCTCTACCATTTGGCTCTACCCCAGTCCTGAAAGCCTGTCTTTTATTCTCTTGGTGTTATATATAAAAAAAATCAGGCCTTACTGTAGGAAATGCTTCATTAGATATGAGGATCTTAGGCTTGATCTCCAGTGCAGAGAAAACAGTTGCCAGGCAAGAAGATGATGTGGGAAAAGGCCTTTTGACAGGAAGAAAAGAAATAGAAATTCCTTCCTAGAATTGTTTACTCATTAAGGAAATCACAGAGCTTCAGGAAACAGCTGACTGTTAGGGATGTAGAAAAGGGACCTTGCAGATTAGCTTAAAACCTAATACAGTAAATCAAATAAAGATCTGGCAAAGTGGCTAAGTTGGTAGTGTTTACCTAACATGTATGATATTCTGGGTTCCATCGGCAGCACTATGCTCACTGGATATGATATTATATCTATAACCCCAGAATTTATCTGACGTGGAGAGGTGGAGGTAGAAAAGTCAATTCCTTGGCTACATAGTGAGTTCAGGGCCAGCTTGGGACATGTGAGATCTTGTTTCCAAAACCAATGATGGGGTGGGGGAGGTTGCTCTAGCTTTCTTTCTATTGCTGTGATAAAAGTCTTGTCCAGATGCTGAGGCTCATAACCAAACTTTGGGCAGAGTGCAGGGAATCATATGAAAGAAGGGGGAGTTAGTAAGACATGGAAAGGACTGGAATGCCACAAGGAGAGAAACAGAATGAAAGTATCTGGGCACAGGAATCTTTTCTGAGACTGATACTCCAACCAAGGACCATTCATGGAGATAACCTAGAACCCCTGCTCAGATGTAACCCATGGCAGCTCAGTATCAAGTACTAGTATTCCTAGTAAAAGGAAGAGGAACTGTCCCTGACATGAACTCAGTGTCTGGCCCTTTGACTACCTCCCCTAATGGGGGAGCAGCCTTGCCAGGCCACAGAGGAAGACATTGCAGCCAGTCCTGATGAGACCTGATATGCTAGGGTCAGATGGAAGGGGAGGAGGACTTCCTCTATCAGTGGACTTGGAGAGGGACATAGAGGAGATGAGGGAAGGAGGATAGGATTGGGAGGGAAAGAGAGAGGGAGCTACAGCTGGGATACAAAGCAAGTAAAACATAATTAATGTAAAAAATAAAAATTTAATTTAAAAAGCATTTTAAAAAGACCTTGTCCAAAGCCATTTGGGGAAGAAAAGGTTTATTTGGGTTACATGTTCCCTCACAGTCCATCACTGAGGGAAGTGAGGACAGGAACTCAGAGACTCAGGAACTGGGAGGTAGGAACTGAATCACAGTCCATGCAGGAATGCTGCTTATTGGCTTGTTCATTTGGTTGCTCAGCTTGCTTTCTTACACAGCCCAGGAGTGTCACTACTCCCCGTCAGCCATCATTAAAAAAAAAAAAAGACCTACAGACCAATCTTATGAAGGCACTTTTTTCCTCAATTAAGCATCCTTCTTCCCAGATGACTGGACCTTGTATCAAGCTAACAAAATATTAACTGGCACAATGTGTATATATTTGTTTATATTTCTCTTTGTCCATATATGTGTATAAATATATGTGTATATAATATATACTTAGTTTTAGAGAAGGTTTAGTTGAGCTAAACTCAAATTTTCCATGTTCTCCCACTTGCATGTGTCTCAAAAGCTCATGTACTGGGAACTTAACCTGCAGGGCAGCAGTGTTGAAGGTAGGACTTCCTAAAGATTATGAGATCACAGAGTTCTGCCCTCACTAGTAGCTTAGTGCTGCTATCATGAGAATCTTATCAGTTGTGGGAGTAGATTCCCAATACTAGGGTGAGTTTTTCCTGTGCTTTTTCTCTTTCTCATACATGCTTTTAGTACATTTTCTGTTCTGTCATGGGATCACGCAATTCAAAGGCCCTCACTAGATGTGGGGTCCATAGTGTTGATATTCTCACCTAGAATTACAAGAAATAATTATCTCTTTTTTATAAACTACAAGAATTCTATAATAACAGCAAAACTTAGATGTCATAGACACCACATAATAAACCAGCTGTTGGGGCTTCTGTCTTCATGATGAATCTCATGTCCTGGATTGAAAGATGGGGTGCCAAGCACTTGAGTACCTTTGGTATGGTTGGTACAGAGCTTGTTTCCCTAAAAGTTCTATTTAGAAACGGAAAGGGCCTAGGAAGACAGAATATAACATTTTAGTAATTTTTGTGGACTCTAGTGTGCAGAAAGTGTAGAGGATAGTAAAATAGGAAGTGCTAAGTTCTTCAGGGAGAATTCTACAGAAGTTGATGGATTTCAAGGATGAGTTGGTTGAGATGAGAAAGAGAAGAGGCCACTTCAGAGATAATTCAGGAGCCACACTGGTGGCATTATAAATATTAAGGTCCAAAAGTGTTTAGTGACCTGTGATCATAGCTGTCATTAACCAGCATGTGTTTTGACAAGCACAGACCTCTTTGTTATTTTCAGTTGCCATTTCTGTTGATAGGAAAATTGCTGCAAATTGTTTTGCTATTTACTTTTGTAATGCGGAGAGCAACTGTATATGTGAAGTCAGAGGAATAAATGCTCACCCTGCTATTAAAGCAACTCCCCCTCCCGCCCCTTAACTGTGTTCTCACATTTAGTTTCCGATCCAATATGCAAATACACTGCATTTCCTAAAACAGCCACAGCTAATGGCATAAATTAATCTCTCAAGTTCATTTTGGCTTTAGCAAAACTACTGTAATGCATAAAAGAAAGTTTCACAAAATAAACAGTCAATAGGGAGAAGAAAGACTTGACCCCCTCCTGCCTTCAGAGGCAAATGGAGGGTTTCGCTATCAAGAAAATTATAGCTTCTAGGTTTGTTTATCACTGAGATTTCCAAACAGCCTTCCTTACAATGAACTAATTTGGGTTTGGGAAAACTAGGGGAAGACTGTTCTTTCTAAATTTCCTTTTAAAATTATGTAAAGCATTCACAATATTGGACTTAATCCCATACAGAACAAAGCCAAGCTGGAAATAGTTTCTCACCAGGACAAATGTATTTTATATAGCTATGGTAAGAGGTAGAGACTTAAACCCAAATGAAATTCTTCACTATGAAAATTATCAAAATTTGAGGAAAATTCTAGGTTTTTATTTTTCTTACTGTTTTTCCTTCTGTTTTAGTAAATGAGCCATTAAATAGGAAGGGCCTGGAGTAGTGATACAGCACACAGTATTAGCATGTTACAAAAGGGAATAGCAAAACATGCATCACAGCTTAGAGCTGAGTCAACTTGTTAGCTCATCTGATTGGCTTTATCCCCTCTAAGACTTTATTGCAAAATTTCAGCATTGACCATCGAAACTGAACAGCACACTATAGGTTTGAGGCTTGTTTTTTTTTTTCAAATAAACATGGAATGTATATTTGAAAACATATTTCTAAGTGTACAATTAATACAGAAAATTTTAATTACCAGAATTTAAAAATTAGAATTATAGATTATTAAAATTAGAAAGCCCTTGACCAAACAATAAGGCAAATAAAATAAGTTTCTTGAAAGGATTTAATTTTACATTCTTAAAAGTATAAGCTTGAGTTATTTGAGGGAATTTCTTTTCCTCTTAGCAAGTCTCCAATCATTTGATTTTATTGGGCCTTCTAGAAACACACAAATATATTTTTCTATTGAAATTAAGTTCTGAGAAATATCTTTTTGTGACCAATGACTTTAAAAGAGAATGTAAAAAAATTTTTATTTGGGTGTAATCATTTTATAAATAATGTATTCTGAGTTACTAATTATTAACTTAGCTTTAAAGTATTAGAAGATATTGAGACTGTAGAACTATGTTATAAAATAATAATTAACCCACAAGTGATTTGGCATCATTGACCCAGGCTGACATCTGAAACAATCTGTGTCACACAGAGATGCTGATGTTTTCACAGAAATGCGCTTAAGATCACAGACATTTGCATTTTTATCTTGCTTTTGTGGGTCTGCAGGAAGAAATATGTTTTTTGATGTGATGCTCAACTGTATGCAAGGAATAGTTATGCCAAAGCTGGAAAGACAGCTCAGTGGTTAAAAATATTGGCTGCTCTTCCCCAGGATGTTGCCTCGGTTCTCAACAACAGTGGTGGCACCAAGCTGTCTAGAACTCTAGTTCCAAAGGATCTATCGCCCTCTTCTGACGCCCAAGGCCACTGCAGGCACATGCTGCACATACATATATGTAGATAAACATATACGCAGATAAACACATACCCACAAAATTAAAATAAATAATTCTTTTATAAAAGTAATTGCACTGTGGTAGAGAAAGTCATGATATAATATAGAGCTTGAAGACTAAAAGGCTCTGCATTTGAAATAACATTCCTCCTACAAGTGTTCCTACATGGACAGAAAAGCTAATTTTAGAAATCATTAAAGCTTGTCTCTTCTTTCCCTATTACTCCAATCCCCAGAACTCTTGGATTCTTCACTGCAGTGTAGGAACTTTATATTTAAGCCCTGATCCTTCTATTTTTTCTGTTCCCTCATTTTCTGAAAACCTGTTTTCATAGGTTCACAAATATTCCTGAGCAAACATTTCAACCAAATCAGAATACTGGCTTATCAGTGTTCCCTCTGAACTAAGGCTCTGAAAAGGTCCCGTTGCCTACTGCTTTGCCTCATTCACAGGATAAGAGCTATGTACACCCTGAGGTTTATTTTAAAATCATTTAAAGCCCCCACCATTGCTATAGCTTCAATACATAAGTACTTTGAGTTGAAATGCTGTGGGGCATGGGCATATAATTTCCTCAGTCATTTCAGGCTGTCCCTAAGGACTGACTTTCTTGTGCTGTCCTAACTCCTGCTGGTGACAGTGATCTTTTTAAATTGAAGTTTAATAGCAAGACAGAATAAGGGTTAACAGTTAAGGGCACCAGCTAAAGAGTTAAAAGCAGCTTGGGATCACATTCAGGCCCAATCCTTCATTAGATAGAAGATAAGTAGCAAAATCCTAGAAGTGTGATAGTATGGTATAAGCTTAGCACCACCAAATCAGGTTGATATGAGGATGGAGAGGCATTATATACAAGAAGTATATAGATTGGCCCGTGGGGGAAAATAAACCCTCTATAAATCCTAATTTTCACTTAGTTTATCATTATATTGATTGTTTGTTTCCTTATTAACCAATGCAAATGTTTTGAAAAACCATCATTGTTTCTATAAAAATGGCACGTGAGCCAGGTGTAGTGGTGCCCTCCTGTGATCCCAGCACTTGGGGCAGCAAAGGCAGGTGAATCTCTGCGAATTCCAGGCCAACCTGGTCTACAAATTGAGTCTGGGACAGGCAAGGTTACACAGAGAAACCCTGTCAAAAGATGGATTGTGTTTCTAGAGCCAACAAGTTCTTTAGAAACACAAAGGGTGGGTGTATTTATTAATTCTGTCAGGCAGAGCAGAGTAGAGGCTTCATATAGGGAGGACAAGTCACATTGTTGAGGAAGGCAGGCCTTAATTCTGTTGCAGGGAGAGCCTTCTAAACATCACAGCCTCCACATGTCAAAGGGATTAGCCTGTGACCTCTGAACTTGTTTGGAAAGAAAGGAATGACCCAGAAAAGAGTGAGTCATGATGAAGTGCTTTATATTGATTTGGGCTTCAATTTCATTAGCTAGTTCAATCTCTTACAGTTCTGAATATGAGGCTGAAATGATGTTTCATGGCTAAAGGTGTGTGCACCAAGTCTGATGACCTGAGTTTCATCTCCGGGACCCACAGGTGGAAAGAGAGAACCGACTCCCACAAGTTATCTGAGATCCACAGATGTTGTGGTATATGTCCACATCCACCAACACATGTATAATATTTTCTATTGCACTTATTTATTTTGACTTTTTTAGTTCCTCTATTTCTTTTTTAAATTTTTATATTAATCACAGGTTATGTGCTTTGTATCCTAGCCATAGCCCCCTCCCTCATTCCCTTCCACTTCTCCCATACATCCCTCATCTCCTCCCTGCCCTTTTCCAAGTCCACTGATAGGAAAGGACCTCCCCCCCTTCCATCTGACCCTAGCCTATCATGTCTCTTCAGGGCTGGCTGCAATGTCCTCTTCTGTGTCTAGCAAGGCTGCTCCTCCCTCTGGTTGGTGGGGAGTGGGGGAGGGTTGAAGAGCCAGCCATCGAGTTCATGTCAGAAATAGTCCCTGCTCCCCTTACTAGGGTACCCAGTTGGATACTGAGCTACCATGACTTTTAACCTTTTGGGTCTTTACCTTCCATCCCCAAAAGGCTATGGTAACTATCTTCCAGGTAGTCTTAGTGTTTGTCTTAGCATTTGATCTCAATGCTATTATAGAAACAAAATGACATACCTAGGTAATTGTGAGTAGTGAGATAGTCAGAACACTTCTTTTTAACCTCTTTTCATTTGATACTATCTAAAAATTTCTCATTAAGAATTTAAATATACAATAAAATTAATACTCCCTCCATCTTGCTGTTCTCTGGGTTGTAAATTGGCATTTTCTTTTACTTGGTTATACCAGAGCCTGTGTGTTCTGGTATAGCCAGCATACATTGCTCATAAAAACAGTAGTTATAGGTGTTTTGTAGAAATTGTTTAGTTTTTCTAGTTCAGTGAAGACTTGACCTCCAAATCAGCAGCTTCTATTGACCTTATGTTCTGAGAAGCTGTGAGAAGTCATACAGCCCAGAGTATGAAGCAATACCAGGCTAGGGCTCTGAGGATGCAGATAATCAACTATTTCTGCCTTCCTAGAAGCCACAGTTCCATGTGAAAACAGACATGCACAGCAGTAGACAGTAAGTGAACACATGTATACCAAACGTTTGCAAAGCAGGGGGGCATGTACCAGCCAAGGTCTTCTTGAGGAGAAGGTGCTAAACCGAACCTTCGGGCATGAGTAGGAAGGAACACACAACATACATGTGTCTACTTAAAGGGAGCAGCGTGTCTGAGGGTGGCAGAAGTAATCTGTAGAAACTAAAAGTCCCAAGAACTGTCTGGACAAAGAGAAGAAGAAATGCTTAGGAGAGGAAATGTGGGTGAAGAGCTCTGTCCAGGGACTCCGTGTAGGCTTGTCACCATCCCTTTAAAAGCTAATGGGGGAAGGGAACTGGAGAGAAGGATCAGTGGTTCGGTGTCCTCTTGATTCCTGATGCCCATGTCAGATGACCAGCAGCTGCCTGTACCTCCAGCTCCAGGGGATCTAATGCCCTCTTCTGGCCTCTGTGAGCACTACACTCATATGCACACAAACATACACAGACACGGAGTCGGGGGAAGCGGGGGAGAGTGAGCTAAACCTAAATCTTTTATTAAAATAAAAAAAAAAAATAAGAAAGCAAATAGGGACACAGTTTATACACTATGTAGTCCCATTACTCCTTCCCACCTGTCCAGCCCCTCACATGTTCTTGGCTGCCATCTCCCTTGCTATTAATGAGAGTACACTAAAGTGCTCAGGTGAGTTGTAATAAGATTAGTTTATTAAGTTAGATGGAACTACTGAAGAAAATTAGCACTGATGTGACACACCCATATCTTTAAAAAGCAAATGGATCCTTATGAGAAATTCTGAATCGGTGACGTTTAACTTTCAGCCTTAGAATGTTTAGGAATCTTTATAGGTGATTGTGAAATCTTAGTAGAAGCCAAGTGTGATAACAGAGAATCTAAGTAATGTCAAGACCAGCAAATGCTTATTGGTCAGCCTTTTCCTAATTGCATGTGCAATACTATGTTTTCAAAAACTTGATAATGCTCTGAACTGGGTAAGCAATAAGGACCAGCAAGGGTATTAAATTATAGGATCTCTTCAATCCTGTGTTTACTTTAATGTTCAGGAGCACTCCATCTAATCAGTTTTAGTGAGGCCTTTTGACTATTGTTGAGAAGCCATGTGTGCTGAGTTTTAGCTTCTTCTTCAGAGCCAAAGAAAGACCCAGGTAAATTCACCTTAGCATTACCATGTCTTTCTGTATGATGCACACGCTAACTTTTTCCAAGTTAAAGTCTGGATTTTCATTTGATGCTGTCTCTCCTACTGTTTCCTTGACTAAAATGACCACCATTTATTTGGTCTCTTTGATTTTTGTCCAGTATTGTAAAAAAAAAAAAGTGTTTTTTTTTTTCACAGACCATGTCTAAAACAAAATAGTTGATCATATAATATCAACATTGGAACACAAACCTGTCCATCTGTGTTTCTAAGGAACTACCTGGGAATGCACGTATGGTGCTGAGTGTCCAGCCAACACACAGTGAGCCTGGGGTTACAGGCTTGCTCTGGGCTGGCTTAATGCTGGCTGTTTACAATGATCAAAGAGAGAACGGGTTGAACCAGAAGTTAGATTAATAGTTTTCTTTGACACCCGTGGCCTCACACTCTATACACTCTGGATCCTCATACACAAATAGAAAGGGCTTTAAATTTTCTTCTACATGTAATAATTTATCTGCTTGCTAACTGGATTTTGAGAACCGAGGGGAAATACCACTGAGAGTATCATGCAACAGACAAGAAATAAAGAAAAAAATGTCTTTTTTCAAAGGTTGCTCTGCTCCTGTTCCCAGCTAAGAGCTGGAGGTTTCTGCCAGGGAGGAGGAGAGAGCAGGACTGGAAGGGAGTGGTGAAGAAGCCAGTGGGGGCAGTTGTTTTTCTGTGCCTGCTGACGTCAACAAAATTGCCAGATGGCGTTTGAATGCTTTGCAAAAAGACAGGAGCCTTTTACTGCAGCTGTTGCCGGCCTTTCATTCGTTTGCATTCCCAGAAGTGGTCTGATGCTTTCTCTCGCTGTGGGAGTAATGAGGGCTCTGTACCTTTCCAGACCTGGAGGGCTCTTCTGTAGGATGTTCTTACCTTAGGTTGCTTTGATAAGGGACACATGCTCCCGGAGACTATGCCTTAAGGTCAGCTCCTGTGGCCCATGAACTGCTCGGCTCCAGTCGGGGTTATAATTTGATCATTCAGAAAGTACATCCTCCCCAGAATCGTTTCTGTGGGTCCTGGCAGCCTTGGGCATGCACTTGGTAGCACCTGAAGGGTCTTTTAGAAACTGACCTCTCATCAAACTCTCATCCTGAGCCAATCCGTTTTCAAACCTCACCCTATCCCACTGCCTGAAATTATGTAGTTTATTTTCATGTCTGGAATTTGTCAAGCTTTTAATTCACTTGGTTATCAAGTGTGTTTGTTTGATTTCACTTTTGCTAGGGGTGGGGCTTGGGGTGGTTTTTGTTTTAATAATGTACCAGTTTCTGGAACAGTTAATTGGATAAATTGGGCCAGTTTGGAATTGGGAAACAGTACACAGTTTTTATACTAGAAAGGCTTTCTGTCATGCTACGGTGTGACTGTAACACATATTTTTCATAGTAAATAATTTGGCATATGTCAACCTGGCCTGAGCTACATCCCCTCTGTTTCTTTCTTTCTTCTAAACTGTTACCTGAATTCAATCTGTGAGACACATCATAGTACAGGCTGTGGTGGCTGAAATCTACGGCTCAAACTGAAAGAAGCAGCACCATGAAGACAAAGGGCACTGAAGATTTAAAGGATTTAAGAGGTTTAAAAGTTTCTAGATCATCCCAGAGATCTTTCCCCAACTCCCCCCACAAACACACACACACACACACGTACACAGATTCTAGTTTTTGAGGTGAGAGGGAGGGAATGGGAAGAGAGGAAGGAAGGGAACTTCTGAAGTAAATAAAATTTTTTGAGATTATTTTTATTTTTTAATTTATTTTTATTTACTATAATTTATTCACTTTGTATCCCAGCTATAGCCCTCTCCCTCAGCCCCTCCCAATTTTGCCCTTTCCTCCCGCTTCTCCTCCCATGCTCCTCTCCCAGTCTACTGATAGGGAAGGTCCTCCTCCCCTTCCATCTGATCCTAGCCTATCAGGTCTCATCAGGACTGGCTGCATTGTCTTCCTCTGTGACCTCAGGGAGAGGTGATCAGAGAGCCAGCCACTGAGTTCATGTCCGATACAGCCCCTGTGCCCCTTACTTAACAAACCACTTGGAGACTGAGCTGCCATGGGCTACATCTGTGCAGGGGATCTAGGTTATCTCCATGCATGGTCCTTGATTGGAGTATCAGTCTCAGAAAAGAACACTGGGCATAGATTTTTTGGTTCTGTTGCTCTCCTTGTGGAGCTCCTGTTCCCTCCAGGTCTTTCTATGTCCCCCTTCTTTCAAAGATTCCCTGAACTCTGTACAAAGTTTGGCTATGAGTTTCAGCATCTGTTTCAGTCCCTCAACTGAGGAATGGATGCAGAAATTGTGGTACATTTATACAATGGAATACTACTCAGCAACTAAAAACAAGAAAATCATGACATTTGCAGGCAAATGGTGGGAACTAGTAAAGATCATCCTGAGCGAGGCATCCCAGAAGAAGAAAGACACTCATGGTGTATACTCACTTATAAGTGTATCTTAGTCATATAATATAGGATAATCATACTAAAATCCGTACACCTAAAGAAGCTAAGCAAGAAGAGGAATCCTGTGTAAGATGATCAAAACCAAAACAAAACAAACAAAAACAATCCTCATTCAGAAAGGCAAACAGGATAGACATTGGAAGAGGGAAAAAACAGGGAACAGGACAGGAGCCTACCACAGAGGGCCTATGAATAAATATTTTTTAAAGGTTTAAAATTGTGATGTGGTTTGAGGAGATGGCTCAGCTGGTAAAGTGCTGCATTGCAAGCAAGAGGACCTCATTTTGATCCTCAGAAACCAATCTAACCATGGTAGACCATGCTCCTAATCCCAGTGCTGGCTGCAGGAGGGGTAGAGGCAGGATTATCCCTGGGGTTCACTGGCCACAGTACTCTGATCAGTGATCTCCAGGCCAATGAGAGACCCTGTTTCAAAAACAAGATGGATGGTTCCTGCAGAATGCCACTCAAGGTTGACCTGTGACCTTTACATGCACACACAAACACAGACAAACACACACACGCATGCACACATACCCACACAAGCACACATACATGCATACAAACTTATTGCATGTGTTGCCTTGTCATGATAGGATAGGCAGTCATAATAGGACCTTACAGAGGAAGTGCTTATCTCTGTGTAGCAAAAACTCACATGCTGTTGTGTTAGTTGGCACATTATAGGGATTTAAAAACCACTGTCCCGAATGATGGGCAATCCCAGAACAGTGTCCCTGATGCCGCCTTCTGCTACAGATGAAACGTGAAGATAGCTGTACTTAATACCCTGTCCTGTTCCTGAAACATACAGGTGCCATCATTGACTTGCTTTCAAACACAAACCATGGTTCTGAATTTACTGCTTCAAGGTTTAGGGATATTCGGGAAGAAAGTTGGCTGCTGAGAGGGATGTAAGATGCGGCTTCCCTCACCCCCCCCTACCGCCTCCCCCTCCCCCAGCCCTTTCCCCTCTCTCAACTGTGAGGGACAATGGCCCATGAGTTCTATATGCCCCATGCTTAAAGAAGCTCCTAAAACACAAGGTGGCATAAGGAAGATCAACATTAGAGAAGGAAATTGGAAAGGGCAGGCATACACATTTAAATTACCCCCATTCCAGGAATCTCTAAGGTAAATGGAAAACAGAAATGTATTCCCAAATACCTCACATGGGCACATGGCCTGAATCTCAGAGGATTCTGGTCACATGTGGGCTTGTGACACGTGTGTCATGGGATTGACCTTAGGAACGGCCACACTGGCAGTGGCCTTGTTTGCGTGCCCTCACTTCCTGTGCACTTTAAAAGGACAGAGCACTTGTGCTAGGCTCCAATGCTGCTATTGTTGCTATGTAATGACAGTCCTTCATACTCACTCCTCTGTCATGGGAGGGTCTGTCTGCATATCGCTGGATTTAAAACAGTGAGTTCCTGGATGTAATTCCAGGTCACTGTCCTTTCTGGCGTTTATGCAGCCTTCCTCCAGAGTCCTAAAACAGTAACTTACATCTATATAAAAAGTATCTGTTAATTTTTCTAGCTGTAAAAATAAGTTTTTATTATACAGTAATATAGTCTTTTTTTTAATTTATTAATTTTTATCTCAATCACAGGTTAGGTACTTTGAATCCCAGGTGTAGCCCCCTCCCCCATTCCCTCCTACCCTCCCACTCCCTCCCTCATCTCCTTCTTCCCCGCCCCCTCAACTCCACCAACAGGGGAGGACCTCCTTCCCTTCCATCCAACCCCAGCTTGTCCTGTCTCCT
>CM053761.1:6758853-6933991 GCA_028658305.1 Pachyuromys duprasi | reverse complement strand
TTTTCTCACCGTAGGAGTTCCGCTCACCTGGCACTCACAATGCTGGCGTTTTAGGTCCCAGAGTTCAGTCTCCTGGTCGCTGCGTTGTTTCTGCTCTCCTACTCCTCAGACACAGTGTTCTCTCGTGGCAGCCATCTTGGATCTCAGTAATATAGTCTTTTGCTTATATTCAGTTAAAGCTTGTTTGTTTGTTTATTTATTTATTTATTTATTTATTCATTTATATGCAGGACCTCTTTATGTAACTCAAACTGGCCTGGAATTTAATGTGTAGAATAGAGTCTTATAAGTCATGGTACTTCTAATGTCTCAGCTTCCCCAGTGTTGGAATTACACACAGGAATTACCATGTTTGGCATTTTCACTCATTGGGGAATATAGTGTCATGATAACAAATTACAGAATCAGTTGTCAAGGTAACTTAGAGTCAAACTGCCACTTGGTTTTTTCTTACCACACTAGCTGGTATTTTCACAAGTGGGTAGTAGAGCATTGTTTAGGGGCTGGAGTCTCAATAATTATGCCCTGGGACACTGCACAGTCCATTAGGCAAGGGCCACAGTGGAAGATGAAAGGTAAATAAAGGGACAACTCTCTAGGATCTATGGAAATTTGGTGATAGGAAATGTTACAGAAAGTGGCAGGCTGTGCCTGGCTCACCCTCCTGAGTCATGCTGAGGTGCTCACAAAGGTGCTAACTCTTCCTCATGTTCACTAAAGAGGATTAGAACTTGGGCATTTGTAACTCACCTCATGAGAGCTATCCTGCTAAACCAGAATACTGGTACTGACTTATTTTTCCCTAAGAAGGTTACTGCCAAGTAGATTATAATACTCATTGGGAGCTTCCAGTATTTGGGATTTAGAAAGTTCTGTCTTAATAAATGCATGTGCTAACCGATAAATACATTTATTAACTCAGTATCTTTTCAATTAAGATATCAGTTGTGAAAAATGTATTTGTAGGATACATTATAACATTTCACTTCGTTTATACAGTGCACAGTTATCAGGTCAGAGCAAGCAATATGTCTGCCACCTCCAGCATTTATCATTGATTGATAGAGGAAAGATTAAAGTCCTCCCGATTAGTTATTTTTAAATGTCTAATCAGTAGTGGTCACCATGCTGCCTTCTTGTGCCCTAGAAGTTACTATTATCTACCTTCAGCAAACAGTTTTATGAGTTTCATGGCTGCTGAGCACTAGTGATAAAGTCAAATAGACAGTCACTGGTCAAGACATTGATTTTATACCCATCACTTCCATTTTATTGGAACAATGAACACAAATAGAGTGTGTGGGGAATACATATTGATGGATTCTTAACCCAGCCATGGATGGAGGGTTGAGCAACAAAAAATATCTTGGGAAGAATTAGAAGCTCTATGATAATCTACATAAAATTAGACCAACTTGGGGGTAAGTAGGTAATTGTGTGCAAGTTAAACTTGTATGTGGAGTAGTCACATCTACCAGGATGTGAATGAGTAAAACTGGATTAATTTGTGGTTGAAACAAAAGTTGGTAAGAAGTGAGTCAAGCAAAAACACCAAACCAAACCAAAACAAAACCTTAGTATTAAATTAGAAAAGGAGTTGTTTCTTCAGTGTTAACTATGACGGAGGCCAGAAAGCAGAGATGTGACTGTAGTCAAGTAAAGCCCTTTAAACAAGGCATGATGCACAGCTTGAAGGAACTATGGTGTCCATCTTGTCCACATATTCACACAGTATAAGGCTCTGGGTTAGAGTGTTGGAGGATGTGACTTTTCAAATGGTTAGTCCATTACCATCATGGCAGGAAGCATGGCGGAAGGCAGGCACACAGGCATGGCAATAGAGCGGTAGCTGAGAGCTTATATAGGGATTCGCAGGTCGGAGGCATCAAGAGAGTGAGACTGGCCTAGCACAAAGTCCATTCCCAGCTCACACCGCCACCAACAAGGCCATACAGACTAATGTTTCTCAAGTGGTTCTACCAACTGGGGACCACATATTCAAACATATGAGCCTGAGGAGGCCATTCTTATTAAAACCACCATAGGAGGGGAAACAGGGAGAAGAACTTTCAGAGATAAGGGAAAAGCTAGAAAGGCTTGAAGCCATGTGACCAGAGGAGGAGAGACATTTCTCCTCAGAAAAATAAAACAAAACAAAACAAACAAACAAACAAAAAACATGTTACGTGCAGTTTTATAAAGAAGTCTGATACTATAGGGAGTAGAAAAAAAATACAGTTTTAATTAAAAAACCACCAGTAAGGACTAGCAAGACAGTTCAGTGGATGAAGGTGCTTGCCACCAAGCCTGCTGGCCTGACTCAGAGCTCCCAGAGTCCACACGGTAGAAGGGCAAAGCCAGCTATCAAGAGTTTTTTTCTGACTGTACACACACACTGACACATGTACAGCCCCCTCAAACGTCCCATACAAGAGAAATTAAATGAGTAAATTAGCCACAAATAATAGCAACCAGAGCTGCTTTGCCAAGGCCATGCTGAAAGCCCCATATTGGTGTGTAAGGATGTGAATGGAAAGGGGGGAAGAGCAGGCTGGACCTTAGCTGGTGGTAGTGGATAAGGAATTAGAAGTGAGATTTGGGTACAGATGATGCCCTTGAAAGTGAGAAGGATCTGGGAGACAGTGTAGAAGGGCCAGAGTGGATTAGTGGGCTGAAGAGAAGACCCTGAGGTGGAGGAGAGCAGAGAGAACTAGGTAATTTTAATGTTCTTTGCTATATTGCTTTTAATTTAATGTGTCCTTCTCAGTGTCAAACCTGTCTGCTTTTTCTGAACACTCACCTTACCTATTACAAGCATTAGAGTTTCATTCAAACAAGCCTCTCCTTTTCTGTTGTTCCTTCTTATTACCTCTTAGTCACTAGTAAGGAAAATGTTTACTGCAGTATATTTCTTATGTTTGATATAATTTTCAACATACCAAAGTCTCAGCATGGAAAACAGAGATCCTCCCAAGGAGAAAGACCGTTGAACCTGTCGGTTGATTGTATTGCAGGAAAGCAGTGCATTTAACCTATGAATGGGTGTTAGTTTTGACGTGAGGCTGGCTTTCAGCTTTCCAAACCTGGAGGAAAGAAGAATATTGTTTTTAAGACTAGATCAGCTGCCTGTATGCTGATTTTAGTGGAAAGCGCAAAGGGAAATGTTTGTCCTTAGGGCATAGAGGTTGAGTGGGTTTCCAGAATAATGTATGGAAGGGATTGGTGGTCATTTGAATCTTTTATATAATTATTCTATGTTATAAAAAAAACCCTACAGTGCCACGCTGCTCTGTTTGCAATTGGTCAGTCTCTGCCCTTTCAAACTTTCTTCTTTTTGCCCTCATGCTGTCCCACTGATTTGGGTGTGTCATTGCTACAGAGGCTTCTTCGGGTGAGTGTGCACTCCTGATTGAGTTCTGACCACAAAGTGGTTTATGCACAAGTCAGAATGAGGTACTAGTGGAGGTGGCTATGTGTGTCCTCACCTCTGTGATGCTGCTGTAGGTCCCCTTCACTCCGGAAGCCAGGCCTGACACTAAGGACAATGAATTTGTTTCAGGTCTAAGTCACAAGACATTTAGATGTTACAAGGACTGCCAGGGAGTCTTCTTTAAATACATGACTCTGTATTGACTGATTAGAGTCAATCCCTAGCACTGTAAATAAAAACCTCAATTCCCTGTTCATTTAAGAACTATTTTAAGAATTGAATATTGGGTCAGAAGGCAATTAGAACCTATTCATTTTAACAGCTGTAGGCTGGCTTGTTTTTTGTTTGTTTTGTTTATTTTTGTTTTGTTTTGGAATTGTACGGTGTGTTGAGCACTAAGATTATAAAAATGAACAAAACTTGCTCTTTCTATTACTAACCTTCACAGTTTGGCAAGAAATTTAGTCACCAACAATAAACAACCATCTAATATTGCAGTGGATATCTGACAAGGTTTTATGAGGGGCTCTAGGTTGAAATTATCATTGAAGTATGTGTGGGCATGAAGCTAAGATGTTTTTTATATTCTAAAACTTGACCATGAAGGGCACTTAGAAGAGAAATTAATTTCTCAGTTCCAGTTGAACAATGAGGCAGGATGTGAGCCATGCCCAGGTATTAGTCACACTTTTCATTTCTATACCAGATTCCTAGATAGGAGGAATTTAAGGGCAGAGGGGCTTGCTTTGGCTCACAGTTTGAACTGGTATAGTCCTCTCTGTTGTGGAAGACATACAACAGGAGGGTAAGACAGTTGGTCATTTGTATCAACAGTCAGGAAACAGAGAACAGAAAGGAAGTGGGGACAGGCTATTACACCCCAGGAATTCACGTTCTCCAGTGAGGTCCTGCCCCCTAAAGACTCCACAAGCTTCCAAAACAGCACCATCATCTGGGAACTAAATGTTCACACATTAATCTATGGGAGGTATTTCATATTCACACCATTACCAAGCCATACCTGTGGAGATAAGACTTTTATAGAGCATATAGAGGTGTAACTGGGGAAGGGTTAAAGGTTAATAAAACTATGCCATGAAGTTGAATTTTTTTCCTTCAGCTTTAGAAAGCCATCAGATAGCAAAGCAAAACAATCTTGTTTCTATATTAGGAAAAACCCAGATTAGGACATTAAAAAGCTGAAGGTCCATTTGTCTTTTTATGAAATAATGGTGACTCCTTAATGTAGAGGTGAGGAGTCTTTTAAGAGTCCTAGGTAAATCTGGTAACTGATTTAATGTGGGAGCTGAGAAAGCAAACACTAAAAAGCTAAACAAACAGGAGTCAGGGTCACTGCTGCGTTTAGGTGCAGGATGTGCTGTTTGTAAGAGTGGACATACAAAAGGGAAATAGCTCAGAGGAATAGAAATGGGTGTAAGAAGTGCTTTCAAGAACAGCATAGCTTTTGGCCAGGTTGACTATGAAATAGGCCCGCCTGGCTGAGCAGAGTGACAGGAGAGAGGAGTGGGGGGTTTGAGAGCTGTGGAGTAAGTGACTGTCTTGACCACGTTAGGTGAGAGCTGAGAGGGAAGGATGAAGGTTAAAGCAGGGTTGATCAAGCAGGGAGGAGGAACAAGCCCAGCACAGTTTGTTCTCAGAAAGAGATGGAAGAAAAGCTGGCCAGAGAAGGAAAAAAGCTATGTGGGAAGAAGGAAAGGCTGAGCCAGGACAGTCTTTGGACACTAAGACACCTCTCCCATGTAAGCGAGAAGTTATAAGAAGAGGGCTTTCTGTCAAGGAGTTTGGAATTCTGACAGAAAACGTGTTTTTAAGTGGGTAGCACTTTGTGGGGCCAAAGAACAAATGATGACAAGTTTTAGGATGGGGAGAAGAACAGAGGGAGGGCACAGAGAGCGATTCACAGACGAGTGTCTGCATTGGGAAAACGAGAGCAAAAGTTCAAAGGGACGAGACCAACATTTCAAAGAAGTAAGAATATTTTGTCCATGATTACCCTTACTCATAATAAATAGTCTTATCTATCTGTAGACACTTGATCAAGCTAAATTGAAGCCTCTGGTAAAGAAAGGCATACTAGGCTCTTTAACTCCCCTGTCTTTCTCTGGGCTCTTAGGGTCAGCAGACCATAGGTCAGTCTATTTTCTTCATCTCATAACATTTCAAATTTTGTAAGATTATAATTGATCACAACTTCTTAAATAGAAGTATCACCCAGACTACTAGCTAAGTACTTTCTTTTTATTCTCCTACCTAGGTGTTCAGTTGAGTATACCTTCTGTGACAAACAGAACAACAAAAATGATTTGTTATATTAGTATATTTTCAACTACAGATAAAAAGAAGGCTTTGCTGAAACAAGCTGTATCAATAAATGTTCTTTTCATAGCTAGAAGTCCTCAAAGGTTAATGAATTTAGCGTCGAAACAGTGTAGTAACACTGTAGTAACAGTGACCTGGAGGTTTGTTTTGTTTAATTCCACTGTACCACTGTCTAGATTGTCAGCTTCACCCTAATGCCAATTCCACTTATAGCTGCTGGAGGCAGCACTGGTCCTTCTGAAGAGACAAGAGCACCTTTTTCCAGAAGACAAAGGCTTCTTCACTTCTCATTTACTCACATTCACTTGTCTTACTCACCCTTAGCCCAGTCTCTGGCTAGAGGATTCTAATTGTCATAATTAGTATAGAACATCAGGAGCAGGCTGGTGAGATGGCTTGGTGGGTAAAGATACTCACCACACTTGTTGCCAAGCCTGATGGATGGCCTGAGTTAAACCTCAGGGAGCAGGAGAGAACACACTCCCACAAATTGTCCTCTGTCCTCCATACAACTACACTCTCAATACATAAAATAAATGAATACAAACTGAAAAAAATAAGCAAGCCAATCACAAACTTAATGGTTGATGGTTAGTGTTTTTAATCGTTAACTAGACAGGCTCTAGAACCATCTATGAGATGAGCCTACAGGCACACCTCTTAGGAACTATTTGACTTCTGGTTATAAAGGTGAGGGATTATCTTGATTAGGTTAGTTGATGTGGCATGACCTATCTTAACTATAAACAAAACTATTCCTTGGCTGGGAATCCTGCACCATATAGAATGGAGAAAAATGCCCAAAGAACTGGCTTTCATCTCTGTTTCCTGTGAGCAGCTATGTTAAGCTCTTGTCACCATGCTTGCCTACCCTCACACTGTGAGCCAGTTAAGCATTGCCCCTTAAGTTACTTTGCTCAGCGTATTTAATCATGGCAACAGAAGTAACTACAACATTGTGATGCTTTGGATGGACAAGTTCCCCACAGGCTCGTGTTTTTGAATACCTAGTCACTAGATGGTGTCACTGTTGGAAAAGATTGATGGAGGAAGAATGTCACTGGAGGTGGGTGACACTGAGAATTTACATACCATACGTAAGCCACTCTCACTGTGGTTTCTGCTTGCCATTGAGGACTTGCATTCTCAAGTTCCTGCTGGGGCCACCATGCTGTTTGCCTCCATGCTTCCTTACCTAGATAAACTCTTATTCCTCTGGAACCATAAGCTCAATAAACTCATTCTTTTGTAAGTTTCCTTGGTGGTAGTATTTTATACCAGCAATAGGAAGTTAACTAATACAGAAATGGTATAGAAACTTTGAAGAAAGTTAAGAACAAGAACACTTTTGAGTGTCTTTAGACATACTGATTCTTCTGTCTATATGTTATTCTGTTTCATAAGATAATGGTTGAAGCCATCTGTGAACCCAGCAGCCATAGACACTGTTGATGAGAACATTAGAATGCATTGTTTTTTGAGCCAGTATAGAGTAAGGCTGATAATAGATAATAGAAATGCGTCTTTAACTTGCAGTTGTTTCTGAGAAATATTGAAGCTACTTAGGAGACAGTTTGGGTCTGTGTTTAGCTACCCTGCCAATATTAAATCAGATAGTCTTTAATTTGCCATCAAAGCCAAAACTTGAAGGGATTTCTTGCCTGTCTTTGTTTTAAAAGGCTTTCTCTATTTGTTTTTTGCTCATATTTTAATGAAAGAGCTTACACAATCTTTCACTTCTCTTCTCCTTAAGCCAAAAATAAAAACTGAAATTGACTAAAATGATAGCTAACGAGAACTCAAAGCAAATTTTCTTCATATCCTGTCTCCTGATACCCAGAGAGGAAATACTGGAAATCAACAATTTTATTAATTTTTACAGTACTAATCTTCTAAGAGCCTTCTGGAAGTTATTTTCCTTCTCTGTATAACTGTTTTGTTTAAAATAACTTGGGCTGACTCACTCCATATTGTTGGTTCTCTATACTCTTTAAATCGGTCATTATTGCTATAACCAGGGCTTGTAAAAGCATTGACTGAACCAGTAATTATAACTATGAAGAGGAAAGGAATCTATGACATAAATCCTGAGTGGGCTCACCATGTGAGCAAGTGACTTATTTACTTCACTGATTTCCTTTTACACAGCAAGTCATTGTTGATAACAGTGGGGAACAGAAGACATTTTTAAATTCCTCCCTAAAACTGCTGAAGGATCCTGTGCAGTTTTTCCCTGTTCACTAATTTTTGAGCCAATAAGGTCTTCCAGCTTGAAGATAATAACATTTTAATTGTCTCTAATATGATATTTAATATAAGATTTAATATAAGATTTAATATAAGGTTATAACTCAAGCCATTCTGCTAAACTAAAATCTTTGACTCATATTTGTGGATAGATACATTATAAAATTTTATTTTTATTGTAATCCAAGACATAAAGGAACACAAATGCCTTCTTAAAACTGTAGATGGTTCCACAAAGTAAACAAACTTTTGCTTCCAGGGAAGAATGGTATGAAGATTTGTCTTAAGTATGAAAGATGGAAACAGGGAAAAATGTCTTCTTTCATTCCTTCTTTTTTCTTCCTTTTTTCCCTTCCCTTTTTTTCCCTTCACTTCCTTCCTTTCTTACTAGAATTTTTGAGATAGTATCACACAGGATGTCTGAAACTCACTATGTAACTACAGCTTTGCCTCTTACCTGCCTCAGCCTAGCAATACAGATGTGAACCATCATGCTAGGCAAATTTAACCTTTTTCTATTGAGAGATATTAATAGTACCTTTCCTACAACTTTGTGCTTGGAAGTGTCTAATTTGACATTTGCAAAGAAAGTGTGAAGGTAGGGAGGATATTGTGAAATCTTGGAGTTTGCTGATGATGCTTGCAGGTTGATAACGAGAGCTGAAGCTCAAGAAGATTAATTAGAAGAGTGCACCAAAAGCATGGGATGAATTGGAAAAGATAATTTTTATCAGTCATGACAGGTAATTGTACATAAACAGTATCCCCAGTGAGCTCAGATAATACAAACTTGGGACCACCATACAACAGGTAAGAAATCACTAACTGTAGGCACATAGCTTGTCTTTTCATGCACTAGTTTCAAGCTCTCGTTCCCTTTATAATGATGTTTTCAGAACTGGGAGTTGCATTTTGGAAAATGGAGAAGGTATCCAAACCTCTCACTTTATCATTATTATTATTATTATTATGCCTATTTAAAAACATTTTTGTACTGAAGAAGAGAAGAAAGGAAAAAGGAAAGGAAGGGAAAGAAAGAAGAAAGGAGGGGGAAGAGAAGGAAGGAAATGCCACTCTGCTTATTATATGGCAGCATAAGCTACCTTTACATCATTTATGACATAATTTTCCTTGAAAAACAATTACAGGTGTAAAACATTTGCTATTCATTTTGATCTCTCGATAAATTTGGAAAGCTTTCTTTTTAATGCAAAACATATTTTATTAATTGTCAAAATGGAATTGACTGCTTTTTGATATATTGTTGAGATATTTTTGAAGCACTTTTGTTGTATTAAAAAAAATGGGAACATGGGCCACCCTTCACTTTTTTTACCCTTTTTATTTCAAAAGCCAACATTTTATTGAGGCTTTTGTTCAGAATCATTATTAATTCTGTATGCTCACAAGTGATTTCTTCACATATTCCTTTGGGAGGCCTGGGATTCCTGAAAAATATTTCTAGAAGATACAACTGAGAAAATATTAGAGAGAGAAGAGAAAAGGCTACAAGAATACATGTATTGGATTTTTCATGTCCCGGTATCTAATAGGTTACCAGGTACTATTGATTCACCTTGAGGCCAACTTAACAGTGCATCTCCTTTTTATTAGGGTTGCAGGTGTCATGGTTGCCCACGCTTGCTGTTTATCTTAGCTACTTTTCTATTGCTGTGAAAAAATACCATACCTAGACAGCTCATAGAAGAAAGACTATATTTGGGCTCCTGGTTCCAGAGGGTTGGGAGTCTATCATGGCAGGGAAGCCTGTCAAGGAAGCAGCAAGCCTGGATGAGAGCAGGAAGCTGAACGCTCACATCTTCAAGCCCAAGTGTAAGAAGACGGAGAAAACTGAAAATGGAGTGAGATTATATAATCTCAAACTCTGTCTCCCATTGTGAATATCCTTCAGCAGAGCTGCACTGACTGAACCTACCCCAAAGAGCAACACCAACTGGAATCAACTATTTAGATCAAGCCTTAAGGGACATTTCTTATTCAAACCGCCATTGTATTCTTGAAGCCATCTTCCTCAAATACTGGGTTGTATTTGCTTATGTCATTTTTCTTGTAGGGCTTCATACATCACTTAATTACCAACTTGTAGAATTAGAAAACTTTGGGGGTTTGTTCATGGTCTTTTGAAATCTGGTCTCTTAATTTCCTTTGAAGTTGGTTTCTTGATAATAAAAAGCAGAAGTCTTCCATGTCTAAGAGACAGATCTGTGAAAGCAAGCCTGTAGTTTTCTTGTGCAGTCCAAGCCCTGACTTCACGCTCCCTCAGTTTTTCTGCTCTGCTGCTCACTTGCTCCTCGGTCTACCTGCTCTTCACTTCACCAGACCTCAGGGCCATTGGCCAGTCATCTTTCTTCATCCCTGCCAGTCTTCAGTCATGTTCTTCTTGCTTTCACTTTTTATTTTTTAAAAAAGATTTAGTTTATTTGAATATTATATGTGTATATATGTCTGTATGAGGGCATGAACACATAAGTGAAGAGGTTGGCATACTCCAAAAGAAGGTCCTGGAGTTAGAGGTGATTGTGAGCAGCCTAATGAGAGTGCCGGGAGGGGGCTTTCCACAGAGCAGTATGTGCACTTGATTACTAAGTCATCTCCCTAGCCCATTTTTTTGTATATTTTGCTTTCATTAGCATAAATTCATTGTACATAGGGCTGTGTTACAGATACATACTTACATTTTCATATATGCAAGATATGTATTTGTATTTTCATACAAGCATATAATATACTTTGAACATCTCTGTTTCCCAGATCCTCCTGTTTCTCACCCTTCTCTTATGCATTACTATTTTTCTTCTGCAGTTCCACATATACTGTCCTTGAGCTATTTAAGTCATAAGTATATACATGATTTTATACACACACACACACACACACACACACATATATATATATATGTAAAACTTAGGAAACACAAGTAAGAGGAAACATGATATTTGTCTGAGGCTGACAATTCACTAAATAATGATAATCTCCAACTGCATCCATTTTCCTCCCAAAACATATAATTTTGTTTCCTTGTGCTGGAAGAAAATCCAGTCATGACTCTGTATTTATCCAGGCCCCTGTCATTGAACACCTAGGTTGTCTCCCTTGCTTAGCCATTGCAAGCAGTGCTGTAGTGACCACTGAGGTACAAGTGTCTCTGCGCTATGTGGAGAGTGAGGCTTCTGAGTAAATCCTCAAGAGTGCTATAGCTGAGTCATAGTAAAACACTATGTACTTAACACTGTTGCTATTTCATGTGAAGTGTCATGACTGGTAACAGGGAAGGCACACAGGAATTTTTAGGGGTCTGTGATGTCTAATTTGAAGTGGGATTTCAGTAGTTCCTGACCCTGTTGCCAGCCTTTTCTTTCAATGTCAACATTTTCCATCCCACACTCTAAGCTGAGGATTCACTGCTGGGTCTACAGAGTGTCTAAAAAGACACTCACATTTTCTCAGCAATAAACCTTTGAGTATTCTTTTCTTCCTCCTCTCATCCTGGACGATGTATCTCCCATTCTGAAAGGCTGTTTTCCCTCTTCTCACTCCAATCTCTTGAGTATTGTTCTGTATGCCAGGGCTTTGACGTTACTGTTTTTATAGTGAGCAGTCTCTATGTGTGTCCATGTTTGCTCAGGTGCTAAAACTTCTTAGGTACTGTTTCTCCCCTGGAGAGTGACATCTCCATCTTCATCTCATGCCCATTCTCCTTGAGATATTTCTGCATTATCTTCGGTTTCTTACCTGCCTTTAATTGTTCAACTTACTGAAGAGTAATTGGTGGGCTCCACCCTATACTGAAACTATTCACCCTCCAGCCACGTCCTGGACGCCACACTAATGGAACATTTTCAGAAACCACTGGTATCTCAAGCATTTTTCAGGGCTGATCCTTCACTCTTGACTAATGCAGTTTATTTCTTTGTTTTGATATTAACTCTTAGCTCAAGAAGTTGGCCCCTCACATTCTTCTCTGACTATCTGTTCTGCCTGGCTCATAAATGCTGGAATCCGTTATAGCTGTGCCTCAGTTTGCTAAACCTTCCTCTTCACAACACTCCCATGGTATTCTAAGAGCCATTCCTGGACACATCTATGTTATCAAGATCCATGTATATGTATGCAGGCATCAAAACTGTAATGCAAAGCTTGAGTCACCCCATTGACACCACATATTTCTTCAAAGATACATATTCCAGGCACCTCATAAATGTGCATTCCTTTGAGCTCCTGATTTGGTGAAGCATTCCATCTCACTAGCCTTGAACCCCAGCCCAACTTCTCTCATCATACATAATGCTCATGCCACTCTTCTGCAGGGTTCATCATCGAACTTGGGAAGTTAACCAAATATCTTGAGTGTGGTTTCCATTCCTGCTGTGAACCATTTTCTCCAACTTCCCCACTCTCATCCTTTCCCCTGAGGTGCTCAAAGTTCCCCAAGAAAATTGTACCTGAGGAGCTATTTTTTTTTCACTGCCTACAGGCCCATTCAGATACTCTCTTTACAGAAAGATAGAAATATCTACATGAACACACACTAATCCTCTGCCTACTGCTTCACTACCATCATGTTCTAGGAAAACATTGTAGAGTTGTTTGCTTATCGGTATTACTTCAAATAGGTGTTTGCTGCTTTCCAGAGAGACTTACTCTAGAACAAGCTATTAAGGTGGGTTTCATTCATGGCTGTGTTCCTCAAGAGTTTTTTTTCTCTTTTAATTGGGTATGAAATATGAAACTGCTAAAAGATTGATTGCCCTCTCGGGAAGCTATCTTAACACAGTGATTTGTTTTCAGAGACATTCTGCATACCACAAGCTCTCCTTTTTCACTTTCTTGGGGCACAGGACTGGGCAGAAGGAACACACCTCTTTGCAGGTTTGGAGTATGTAGTATTTCTAGCACTACTCTGAGCTCTGGGTTTCTGGATTTAAGCCAGTAAATGAAGTCTATCATTGCTCTTATTGAACAATCAAAACCCAAAAGAGGAGATAGATTTTACATAATTAATAATCACACAATGAAAGTATATTTCTCATATGATCCTTTATGGCTGAGCTGAGGAATGGAATCAGGGCCCTAAGCATACGGGCCATCATCCTAACAGTGAGGAATTTTAGCACAGCCTCAGCCAGCCCCAGTTCTCCCTGTTTCATAAGCTATATTAGAAGCATGATCTATCTCCATACATAATTTGATTTAATTTGTCAGCATGCAGTTCTCTGTTGTAGTTAAAGTATTCACAAAGTACACATACACGTGCTTGCAGGCGTGCACGCGACATAGGAAATGTGACAGATGCTGTTGGAAAAAGAGCATACATTTGAGAGATGATGAGGGATGGGTGCATGGTTCTTCAGAAGAAAGGGAGTCTACTGACAGGTGAGAGAAGGCAGAGGTGCATGGCTTCCATGAATAAAGTCTATCACACAGGGACAGATGATGGAAGATGCGCAGCTTCTCACAAGTGCTGGCTCAAAGAAGTTGGAGTTTGTTAGGGTATTTGTGCTCTGGTCTATGAAATAAAGGAACATCCTAGTAAGTACCAGCATGGTGGTGGGTAGATGGCGTGTAAGGAGCCAGGGAAGATACTCTAGAAGGAGAAGCGGAGATCTGTAGACTACGGGAGAGCCACTGCCTTGTGAGGTAGAAGTGTTCAGTGATGGTCAGTGGGGATAAGGTAAATGCTAATGAAGTTTCAGAAAACTATGTTCAGATGTGTCCGTGCATCGTGTGTATGCATGTGTGCATGTGTGTGTATGTGTGTTTGTGTGTGTACTTTATGAAGACTTTAACCACAAGTGAGAATTTAATGTGGAAAAATTAAATCAAATTGTGTATGGAAATGGATTATGCTGCTAATGGACTCCATAAAATGGGGAAAACTGAGCCTGGCTGAGGCTAGGGCTAAAGTTTCTCACCATTATGATGCTTACATAGCATGCTTAGGACCACAAGTCCTGAGCACTGCTAAAAAGTGTGACAACAGAAATGTTTATAATTTGGGGGCAATATTAATTCTGTACTTATATTTCCACTTTAACAGTGATATGAAGGGCATAAAATATGTTTATTTTTATATCTACCAGGTAATCTCATGATTTATATGTTTTTGTTGTGTGGAAAGAAAAGAAATGCAAGGTTAATGAGTGGAAGCACTCTTTCCAGAATTGATGGACCCGCAGCTAGTCCTTTCCGAGGCAGAACACTGCCCTCTGCTGTTCATCAGCTTCAGTTGCAGCTTCAAGTTTAGTAACCAGTGATAATTTCACAGACCAGAAATGACTTCAAACTCACAGATATTCCTAAAATATTTAAAAATCTGCACTCACATCAGAGAATACACAAATATTCTCTTTGTTTTGTGTTTTCCCACTAACAAAACACCTTTCTTTTTTTAAATTTATGTAGCAATTTATATTTTCTAAGCCTTTCCACATTCACTGGTGTCACACTGTCAGCTCCCTGTATATCTGTGCTACCCACATCATCTTTTATAACTAGGAAGAGAGAGAATAAGTCTGAAAGTTAAGTCTAAGGTTATTTTCCCACATTATAAGGACTTATAGAATAAATAAACCAATAGGATGTTTCATTTTCTAAATAATAGCATCCTATCTCCTGTTTGGGAGGTATGTATAATAGAAAATGTAAACAGAGAATGTTTGGACAAGGTGCTGACTATCAGCGGATAGATTGTTCTGGAAGCACAGAAGAATGCTTGCCTACATGCTGCTTCCCATTTGGTGACATGGAATGTTCACAGAACATCGAAAGGGAAGGACATTGGGAATTACAGTAATTGCTGTTTCTGACCTCTTATAGGGGACCTCCTGAAAGGGATTTTGTTAGAAAGTCATTTGATTAAGGGTCTACAGGTGCCCTCCTACTGTACTGTACATGTATGTGTGTTATCTTCAGGAGAGACTTCAAATGTAAACTCATGTTCCCTGCCAGAAAATTAAAATAAGCAAACATCTGTGTCCTTTGGATGGCCTTTCGCCAAGGTTCAGCCTACAGTGACTTACTGCAAAATTTTCACATGATTTCATTTTTTAAAAATTTCCCAGCCAATTTCAAGTCTAAAATTATAAATGGGTCCTATGAAAGGATAAACACATATGCAGTTTTTCTGGCTCTGAGGTCAGAATCCAAAATGTGCCAGAGATCATCTCTGTGGTGTCCAGCCTATCTTCTAGAATCATTTAGCATATTAAAGGCCAAAACAGTATTTCCTGGTAACACAGAAAGCCTCCCAGGAAAATATTTGGGGGTGATGGGATGATACATTATGGAGATTTAAGGTCCTATAGTCTCTCAGTATGCACCAGGCTTCTTTTCCCAGCACTGGGGAGCCACATTGTTTAAGGAAAGTCCCGGGGACTCTTCTCCTCATGTGCTGTCTTTTATGCTGTGTTCCATCTCTTCCCCCAGCTCCCTCTCCACCCTAGGAATGTTCTTCTGTGCTCTGCTTGCCTCCCAGGGTGCCTCCCAAGATGACTAAATAGAAAGAAAAGGAAAATACTTTCAACAATGGGGCTCAGAGGCCTGCTCTTAGAACTCTTTTCAGGGTGTGTCATAAATCACAGCAGTATACTCAACTGTGTTGACTGAAAGCAGAACAATTACTTTTTAACAACCGAAAATGAATCTCAAGCCTATTATGGAGCATTTGGGTGTAGGGAATATAGACTTTATAACTATTTTTTTGCCTATAGTGTAAATATTAGAAATCCTGCTTTTATTGTTTTAGTTTTGTTGATAAAGAAATCTTATCTCTAGGCTGTCTTCATTTCCAAAGACATTCTGACTGCACAGGAGAGATGGTTCAACACTTATGATCTCTCACTCCTCCTGGAGAGGACTTGAGTTCAGTGCACAGCATCCATGTTGGGTGGCTGATAAGTGCTCGTAGCTTAAGCTCCGGGAGATTTCAGTACCATATTCTGAATACCACAGGCATGTACACATGCGCACGCACATGTATAAGTAAACACACACACTAATAGATAATTGTTGAGGGGGTGGAGAGAGAGAGAAATAGCCAGTACATGTGACAGCGATGTGCATGCTCACGAGTCTTTACATGTACAATCATTTTCAGGTCAGTAACAACAGTGCTGGTAAGATGTAATATTTAGTAAGTATTTATTTCAGTCTAAGCACTTACTAGAACTCTTTCTTTTTGCTTTTCATTTCATATGTTCATTGTCCATGGTCCTGGGTTACATAAAGACTTTTTCTACAAGGATATGCTTGTTCCATGTTCGTTCCTCCCTATTCTATGGCACTTCCCTCTCTCCCATTAGTCACTTCTGTTCATTTCCATATCTCGCATGTCATATGTATCTGTGACTTTGTACTTCTGTACTTGTCTTCCTGAGACTTTGCAGACACTCCTGCACATCATTTCATTTAATGGTCAACAAATAGGTCCTATTACTAATGTTATTTTAGAGGTAAGAAAGCAAGGCTTAAAGAGAGAAACGGATTTCCCTATTTGCACGTTAGCTTGAACTCAAGCAGGATTACTTTATATTCTCTGTCCCTCATGACCCCATAAAATAGACATTTGATACGAGTAAATATAGAAAATATCTTGTCTTTCAGACCAACTCTTGACACCCTTGTTTTTAAGCTTGTTACACTCAAAGCACACGTACAGTGGGAGCTGCGCTGGAGCCTGCTGCTTCCCATTGTTGTCTACATTGTCATTATTATTAAATTTAAAATATAATGGCATAATATCTCCCCTCCCTACCGCCAAGAACTCTCATGCACCCTCTTTTTCTTCCTCAGGCTCTTTGAATGTTGCTGCATATTTATGTTTGTGTGTATATACTCCCAAGTATATAAACACAACTCTCTCAGTCCATATAATATCATTTGTGTGTAAATGAATTCAGAGGTAATTTGGGGACACCTCTTTCCTGGGAAAATTAAGTCTCCCTCTCTCTGCATTCCTTAGTTGCCTGAAGCTCTTTGTATAGGGTAGGTCCCTGTGAGATTTCCCCCTTCCATGTTGGCATATCTATTGGTGTAATTTTCTAGGCCTAGCTTAGGCATCCATATTTTTGGGTTTCGTGGGTGAATATTTCCTATTATTTCTATGAGACACAATCTCATGGCAGATTTCCTGCTCCTAGTCCTCTGTCTCTTACTGTCTATCTTACCCCTCTTTTCTAATGTTCCCCGAGCCTCAGGTATGGAAGTTGTAATTTAGATGTATCAATAGGGCTGTACACCTCTTCATCATTTGTTTTCTACATTTTAACCAGTCATGGTTTTCTATAATTGCCTCCATTTCTATAATTGTCTCCATGCAAAGAGACGTTTCCTTGATGAGGGATGGGAAATATATGTACCTATGAGTATAAGAATAAATATTTAGATTACAGTTAGGAGTCATGTTGATTTGGTAAAGTGGTAGTTATAGGTTTTCCTCCAAGATCCAGGAATTCACTGGTTCTGGAGAGCCGACCATGTCTCTAGTATCAAGCATGATTGATTGAGCGTTCTCTCTCTCTCTCTCTGAGTGGGCTTCAGATGCAATGAAAATTCTGTTGGTCACCACAAGGTGCACATGCTGCTCTTGCACACCCGTGGGCCTGGTGTCCTCCGCATGATCTTTGCAATTCACAGATGTCATGCATGGCTAGAACTGTTACTTGTCCTACAGCCCCCGAAAGCTGCATGGTGCCCCTTGGTGCCCATTTTCAAGTGAGCTCTATGTTCTGTTTCCTGCTCCCAGAATCACAGGAATAGCTTGTCATAGCTATTTTATTGTGTCTCATTTTAACCAAAAGAAAACACTGGATTAGAAACATGCTGAAGCTCTGTTAGCAGCCATAATTAGGCCCAGAAGTTATGGAATTTTGAAAGCCTTTCAAACAGAAAAAAAGAATCATAAAATATTTCATAAATTTTTATACCACTACTAATGTATTTTCATTTAGTATATAAGCAGGCAAATTTTCCCACATGTTTTGATGAGGGACCAAGAATGCCTCTTTGCAGAGGTTGTATCCCCTGTGTGGATTGCAGCTCCAGGTTCCGTTTCGCTTAGGTCCTAAAGCTAGACTATGGATGACTACCAAGTTCAATTTCCTTATAGTGGAAATGAGTTAGGAACTTGGGAGCATTCTTAGTGGGAAACCCTTCAATCCTGTAATGGTTTCTATCTGAAGTTTTGAAATCATGACTGACCTATCTAACTCAGTGGAATCTACCTTCATCAAATTTCTTCATAGAATCTGTGCAAATCTACTTACTCGTCTAAGGTCATTTCTAAGGAAATGAATTCCATTGTCTCACTAATTAAATCATTAATTTTTATTAAAGTAATTACTAAGTGATATCTTATTCACATATGTAATGTACTGTTATAAGTGTTGTCTGGTCTAAACAGACCTAGGAAGCTAACAATGTGATCAAAGCGCACATTGACTACTGGGAGAAAGGAATTTATGAAAGTTCCAGACAGGAGTTTGTCCCCTGTAGGCCTCAGTGTACATTAGGCAAAGGAGAAGAATAACAAGTGACTTCATAATAATTTGTAAGATAGAACTGTGGTAAGAGGTAGCAGTCAGTAAAACATGTATTTTGCTAAGTTTACAACATAATTTAAAAATAACTTTAATGTTAAAATGTTAGAGAGGCAGCTCTTTGGGTAAAATGCTTGACATGTAAGTATAAGGGCTGCAGTTTGCATATCCAGAATCCAGGTAAATGCCAGGAGGGCATGGAGGAAGCTGAGAGAGAAGAATCCCGACTAAGTAGGCTAACTAAATCAGAAAATGCTGGGTTCTACTGGGTGAACCTACATCAATACGTAGGATGTCAGGTATTGGAGGAAGACACAAAGCAGCATCCTCTAGAACACACACATAATGTACACACATGTGAACATGCACACACATGATATCAAAATACTCTCTTCATTGTGTGTGTGTGGACCTGTAAGGTGTATCCAATTCTCTGATTTTATTCAAGAGCTATAGTAGATTGCATTGCCCATAGAAACCTGTGATTGTCTTAAGAAGCTATCATGAGATTTGGAAATACGTTTTTCAGTGTCCTAATCTGAGACTTAGCATTCCCAGCAGGTTACCTATATCACTTCTGTGCTCTCTTGCTTGAACTTGTGTGACCTCCCTGAGTTTCATATAAATTTGTGAAGTCTGCTGTGTGCTGCTTCTCTGTTTCCTCCAACACAAAAGACATCAGGTGATGGACCGAGTAGGAAGATTTGGGAATGATTGTGTGTTCTGTACCTGGGCAGGTTTGTGTCAGCTTGCTTCATAGAGTTGTTAATTTAATCATTGTACTTGACTGTGTAGGCAGCAGGTATTTAACTTCTCCAGGGATTTGTCAGATGCCTCCTCTTCCCTCCTTCAAAAGAGGCAACCTCCCTATTCGTCTGAAACAGCAAATTTATTACCATCTTCACTCTAGCTTGGATTCTGTCCTTCATGCATTTCTTCCTTTAAGTAAGTAATATTTATTAGCTTCTGTTTTTATCTGGGTTCATCCCATAGTTACTTCCTAAGCTTCTTTTTAAAATGACTAGGAACTTTAGGATCTGAATATTACAGTGCTTCAGCATATGATCTGACACATTAAAGACATAGTATTTTACAATCTGTTGTGAATTGTTTACTTATACTTACTAGGCTTTTTGTAACTTATAGCTCATGCTAATTAAGATGCTCAATGTTTATCTTCAGAGAGTGAACTCTTTCTGCTACCTGCCCACATTCAAAGTTCCCCTTTGCCTAATCAAAAATTTGTAGCATAACAGTAGTAAGAATGAAAATACAGTTTATATAATTCACTTGATATATAATGTCTAATCTTGATGTTAAGTTTAATGTTGATTTCAACTATATTGCTCATCTTTTTAACTTGCCCCATAGGGTATTGCTTTTTTAATCACCATAATGAGATATTTGGAATGAGCAAGTTCCAGAAGGAAAGATTTATTTCAGCCCACCATTGGAGAGCATTTGTTCCTTCATGATGGAGAAGGCATGGCAGTGGAAAAGGCATTTCTATGTGCCTTGGAAGTAGCAAGTACATTGAGTTAGCAGATGGGAAGCAGGTGGAGAGAGAGAAAGACAGACACAGAGACAAACTGACAGAAGCAGGGACAAAGGGAGGCGGTGAGGTCTGGCTAGAAGTAGGAGTGAGCCATAAGCTTCAAGTTCTATGTCCCCCCAGAGGCCATATTTCCTGAAGTTTACATAGGCTCTTCACACAGTGCCACCAGCTCAGGACCACACATTCAAATACATGAGCTTACAGGAATGTTGCAGTCTCTCTCTGAGCCTTTGGTTTAAGATGAAAGCAACACTTTGAATGTGTCCAGCTCTTTTGTCACAATGTCACTAATACCTGTGAAAGCTGAAAGCCATCAGGAGGCTGTGAAGTTGACTGGAAAGAGAAAAGAATGAGGGGGGAGGGAGACACTCCAAAGAGGCTTCATTCAAAAGGGCAGTGGACAGAGGTGGGTGTGCGGTGGACACCTGTAATCCAACAGTCAGGAACCAGGGGCAGGAGGATCTATGTGAGTTGGATGCCATCCTGGTCTACTTTGTGAGACAGACTTTGTCACGAAAAAAGGAGAGGGGAAGGAAGGGAGGAGAAGAGAAGGGAGGAGAGGAGGACAGGAGATAAGACAGGAGGGGAGGGGAGGGGGAGGGAGGGGAGAGAAGGGGAGGGGGGAGGAGAGGAGGGGGAGGGAGGGAAGGGAGGGGAGGGGGAGGAGAGAAGGGGGAGGGAGGGGAGGAGGGGAGGGGAGGCAGTGAAACGGTGGATGTACCAAGAGCACCTATTATAAAGCTGTACTTTTTTCTACTGTGTATTGTAGTTAAATACAAGCTTTTATTTAAAATTGGGGCTCCAAACTTGGTTCTCATTAAACAGTGTTCCTGGAATTGTGTTTTCTGAATGTTAAACATAAATGTTATCATTATAAGGAGAGAAAAAGGTAAAAATGCTTTCATGTTTTATGTTGTGCTTGGGACTATTTGTGGTCTGTGGCTGCTACACTGAAGATGAGCTCAGCTTGTTAGTTTAAAACCTTTCATTTCAGTGGTCTTTGCATAAAACTGATTTTAATGTTTATTGTCAATATTGAACCTCTTTACTGGCTAAATATAACATATCATTATTGGAATACTTAGAAATTTAATTTTTATTTAAAAAGATGTGAAAATACTTTTGAGTAAATCATCCCCCTTTTCCCACCTTGTACTTGATTTAAAAGCACTATCTCCATTCCAGAAGCCCCCGCTGCCTGAACTCATTAGCAGTCGCTTGGTGACTGTGCCAGGGGCTTTTATGGTCTTCCTGCTGCTCATTGGCACAACAGCAGTGTGCTCCTCGGTGCCTCGCTGTGGTGACTCTTGGCAGGTTGCGGGCAATCAAATTTGATTGTTAGCCTTACATTTCATGCTTCGCTGGCGTCTTTAGTTATTTGAGCCAAAGAGACAGTGATAACTTCTTACAAACCATGCAGCTTTTAACTCTTTCACAGTTCTGTTCTTAAATTCAAAACCTAGTCAAGCCAGGCATGACTTAGTATTTATTGACCTTTTTTTCTTCTTGCTGTTGTTTCCTTTTCCCAAGGGCAATGTATTCATGTCGGCTCCTCAGCTGATTCTAATCTGTGTGTCCTGCTTCTTGCCTGCTTTTCTTTTAAGGTACTCTGCTGCAAAGCTGTACCCCAAATCAAAAATGCCACAAAGAAACCTCTTGTTTATAACAACACTTTTTAAAAACTTTCTATTGGTTTTTTGTGAGCTTGACATCATCCACCCCAATTCTGCTCATCACCCTCTTCCTTCATACCCACCCTCTATCCTGGCAACCCTCCTGCCACCAACAGAGAAAAAGCATCTTGTTTAGAAGTTGTAGACTGTCATACTGTTCTCCACAGTATACTTACCTTTTCATACTTCTTTGTTTGCAAATGTCCATTGCAGTGTGTTGTTGTTCTGGTACAAGGCCTTTGGCTTCTGCTTAAAATTTCAAATTTTCATGGAAGTAGTACAAGGTCTATGGTATATGTGTCAGTTGCTTTTCTGCCTCTGTGATAAAACATCATATCCAAAAACAATAGAAGAAAGAGTCTATTTTGGCTTATGGCTTCAGAGGCAAATGAATCCATTCTGCCAGGGAAGGCCTGGTGATATCCTTACCTGCAGGTACAAACCAGTGAGAGTGAAAGGAAGCAGGGCAAGGCTGTGAACTCTCAGAAGCTGGTCCTTGTATGTGCTTCCTGCCACAAGGGTGCACCTCTTCAGACAGAGCCTCCAATAGGGGCCAAGTGTGTAAAAGCCTGAGACTAGGGGAGAAATCTCTTCCCACTTCTCACACGGCTTGTTAGTATATTAGAAAAGTATATGTAGGTAGAATAATGTCTGCCTCAGAGGAATGCCTTGAGTAATTTTTTTGAAAGTATATGAGATGAACTTAAAAATATGTGCTGCTGAAGAAGAGGTGCTAGCCCAGTTTGAGGGTATTTTAGTGAATGTTGTCATAAGTAATGTAAATTTGTGTGACATACACATAATTATCCTAAAACTATCAACAGTGCATTGAAAATTTTCACACTGGTTTGTAAATACCTAGTCCTAGAGGTTCTTTATTACTTTGGCAAAGTTTGGTGACGATAGGTGAGTTTGTTCAATTTTTTACATTTTAATTATTAGAGAAGAAAATTGTTTTGTTTTGGTTTATTTATCGGTTTCTTTGTTTTTAATACTGCAACCACTTCACATAGTGTAGGCTGGCCTTGAATTGGCTACGTAACTGAAAGTCGCCTTGAATTTATTACCTCCTGTCTGGGATGACCAGCATCCATTGTCCTGACTGAAAATAAAGACACACATACAACAACAAAAAAAAAAAATAAAGAAAGAAAGAAAGAAAGAAAAAAGAAAAAACTAGGGAGGAGCAGCCTTGCTAGGCCACAGAGGAGGACATTGCAGCCAGTCCTGAAGATAATTGATAAGCTAGGGTCAGATGGAAGGGGAGGAGGACCTCCCCTTTCAGTGGACTTGGAAAGGGTCAGGGAGGAGAAAAGGGAGGGAGGGTGGGATTGGGAAGGACTGAGGGAGGGGGCTATGGCTGGGATACAAAGAAAATAACCTGTGATTAATATAAAAAATTATTTTAAAAGATGTAACAAAAGAAGAAAAAATGTAGCCCAATCTCTGGTAAACATAAATATAAAAATTCTCAATAAAATAATTGCAAACTGAATTCAAGAGCACTTCAGAAACAGTATCCTCCATGATCAAGTTGTCTTCATAAAACTTGATGCTGGAATGGTTCAACATATGTACATCAATAAATTTAGTCTACTTGTCCTACTTAACTCTGTATTGCTATGATAAGGACCATGATCAAAAGCAACTTGTAAAAGGAATAGTTTGCTTCAGATTAGAGTTTATAGACTCCCATGGAAAGAAGTCAAGGCAGGAACCTCAAGGCAGGGACTGGAGCAGAGGCTGTAAAAGAATGCTGCTTATCGCTTTGTTCCTGTGGCTTTGTTCAGCCTTCTTTTATATATAACCCAGGACAACCACCCCAGGGGTAATACCACTCAGAGTAAGCTGGGTGCTCTCACATTACATGTTATCCATGAAAATGCCCTCACAAATTTGCCTATAGATCAGATCTGATGGGGACATTTTGTCAACTCTTCCTAAAGAACTCCCCCCTGTGTTAAGTTGACAGAAACCAATCAGAGTCAACAGCAGAAATACCACAACTGTGACTGAAGTTTTTTAACTGTTAACACAGAATTGTTTAACTTACTTTCTCTCTTTTCAGTCTCACAATTATCTTTAGAGTTTAGCATTAACATTATGGGTATTACTATTATTGTTATTATTACTGTTATTATTATTATGCTATTTCCTTGTCTTGTCCTGCTCTTTGAGAAACTATATCCCACACTGTCCTCAAACTCACCATATAACTAAGGGTGACCTTGAACTACCTCTCCCAAATATTGGAGTTATAAGTGTCACCCCTTGCCCAGTTCTGACCCTATTATTATTATACTCAAAAATCACAAGTTGAAGAAATGGCAAGAGGGAGATTTTATTAATCTAATAGAGGTAATACTGCTGGAAAGTGCTAGATTCAGAGACAGATGTGGATCTAAATGCCTGGGTCCAGGACCTGCCTCTCTAATCACTATAATGTGCAGTTTAAGAATTCATGGTTGGGCAGAGTGCAGGGAATCTCATGAAAGAAGTGGGAAATAGACCTGGAGAGGACAGGAGCTCCCCAAGGAGAGCAACAGAACCAAAAAACCTGAGCACAGGGGTCTTTCCTGAGACTGATACTCCAACGAAGTACCATGCATGGAGATAACCTAGAACCCCTGCACAGATGTAGCCCATGGCAGTTCAGTGTCCAAATGGGTTCCATAGTAATGGGAACAGGGACTGCCTCTGACATGAACTGATTGGCCTGCTCTTTGATCACCTCGCCCTGAGTGGGGAGCAGCCTTACCAGGCCACAGAGGAAGAAAATACAGCCACTCCTGAAGAGACCTAATAGACTAGGTTCAGAAGGAAGGAAAAGAAGACCTCCCCTATCAGTGGACTTTGGGAAGGGCATGTGTGGAGAAGGGGGAAGAAGGGACAGTTTGGGAGGGGTGGTGGGAGAGGGCTACAGGGGGATACAAAGTGAATAAAGTGCAATTAATAAAATTTTTTAAAACATTAGTAAAAAGGTTATTGTCAGAATGTACACGTTTTCTCATAAGAAAATGTTATCTATTTATGTATTTCTTAATTACATCTTTCAAAATATTCATATTAAAATTTTAAAAACTAAAAAAAAAAGAAGGATTCATGGTTTCTTGTGCCTCATACCCTGACTGCATGGCAGGACAAATGGCCCTCTGCCCTTGTCTGGAGCCTCCTCTGGCCACTTGGCCTTCTCTGAGAGTGGGAACACTTGCCCTCACTGCTTGTGTCAGTTTTTATTGTTTTCTTTCCTTCTTTCTCTCCTACCCTAATGCCTCTGACGGTCAACTAGACAAAATGTATCAAATGTGTCACAAAAGTACAGAACTGAAATTGAGTGTGAATTAGGACACAACTCAGTGCCTTTTCATGGTTTTTTTAAGCTAGTTGAGTCCCTACCACATACCAAGCTCAAGTGTTAGATTAAAACATCATTTGAATCAAGATCTTCTTGTGTATTAATTTTATTTCCAAACGGAAATTTTCCAGTGACACTTAGTAAAGCAGAACACTCTTCATAAGGAATGCTTGATGGTGTCCCCCCCTCACATTCTCTGCTTTTTAAAACCAGGTATTGATTGGTCCAATCTGTTGTTTGTTTGGCACGGCACGGGGCAGTGGTGGCATCGAGCCCAGAGTTGCAGTGTGTTAGGCAAGTGCTCTGCCACTAGGAGGTGTGCCACCCTCGAGCTGTTTTAGTCTGGTTATATATGCCCTGTTCCTCTTCAAATTCCAGCTTTGAAAAATGCACCCCAGATGGAAAAAGAAGTTGCCACATGCTGTTTCACAGTGGGATGACTGTAGGCAAAGATAACGTTGTTATGGGTTTCCACAAGATGGAAGAAAGGCCTCTGAATATTTTCATTGCAGAGAAATGATGAGTGTTTCAGGAGATAGGTGTGCTAACCTTGGTTTGAATACTATAGTATATGTAATCTATTCCTATACCATACATGTATAACTGTTTGAAATGTTTTTTTAAATACTGATCTTTATTTTCATGTATATGATTTTTTTTCCGGAATATATAAACAATGGTTTTCAACCTGTGGGTTGTGACCCCTTTTGAGAGTCATATAACAGATAAACTGCATACCAATTTTTACATTACAGTTCATAACAGTAGCAAAGCTACAGTTATGAAGTAGTAACAAACATTTTATGAGGAAGTATATTAAAGTGTCACAGCATAGGAACGTTGAGAACCACTGAGTTTACTGTTCTGCATGAGGTACCCAGAGAGGTCAGAAGGTGGCATCAGACCTAATGGAAAGGGAGTTACAAATGGTTAGGAGCTGCATATGGGTACTGGAAACTGATCCTGGGTCCTCTGCAAGAGCAGTAAGTGCTCCCAGCCACTGAGTCATCACTCAAAACCATGTCTATAACTTTAATGGGTCAGTATTAAATTTTCAAAAAAAAGATAAACTTTTTGAAAAGTGGGGACCCACAAAAATAACCATGACAAATTTTAGCAAGTGTTGAAACAGCAATGTGAAGTGAACTATGTCCTGAAGTACCTAGCTCAGTGTATTTGCCTTTTACTTCTGATTGGGTGCAGAGGTACCACAGGGACTTACTACATAAACCCAGGTGTCCCTGGGAGTCGTGATCGTCCTGCCTCAGTGCCCATATGCCAAGTTCATAGATGTGCACCACCATGCCTGACAGCTATGTGGTTTTTCAGCCAGAAAGCTTGGATTAGCTCACCTCGGCTCCATAAGTTCAACTTCTCTAACCTCTTGCTTTGGTGTCCCAGTCAGGAACCAGCATCACCGTGGATATTGCCGTGATGGGCGAGGCCCACGGCCTCATCACTGACCTCCTCGCAGATCCTTCTCTGCCCCCGAATGTGTGCACATCCCTGAGGGCCGTGAGCAACCTGCTCAGCACCCAGCTCACCTTCCAGGCCATCCACAAGCCTAGAGTGAACCCCACGGTGACCTTCAGTGAGAACTATACCTGCTCCGATTCTGAGGAGGGCTTGGAGAAAGACAAGCTGGCCATTTCCAAGGTAGGTGTGGCATGAAGGCCGTGGTCTTAGCTAACCTTCCACTGTCTCTACTTCCTCCTGCTTCTGTGTAGTTTGCGACAGAACCTTCCTATGTAGCCTTAGGATCCTGGTACTTGCTATGTTCCCAGATTGCCTCTTCCATTCACTACCTGAAATTTCCCAGGGAACACCACACATGGCTTATTGTTTCCCTTTTCATGTCAACTCTCATGTTTCTCTTTCAGTGTTCCAGGAGGGTAATAGGTGTAATTCAGCCAGTACTGTTTCACCAACTGCTTCCATTTACCTTGCTTCCTTCCATTATTTCACATCAAAGGTGATTGTCTAAAATATGGTTGGTGATAAAGCGAATATTCCTTCCAGCGCCTTAGAAAAGGTTTGCCACCGGGCTTGCTGAGAAGAGTCTCATCAACTTGGACAACCACCACCTCTGCCACAGGTCTGCCCACCTTGGAGCCTGCACCAGTGCGGAGGGACCGCAGTGCCAGCATTAAGCCACACGAAGCACCTTCTTCCAGGTTAGGCTCCGCTCCTGCTGGTTCCATCTCCCCTCACAGGAGATTTTTTTTTTTTTCTGGAAAGGATCCATAGAGTGCAAGAGGGGAGAGGCCCAACCAGAGTTACTGAGAAGTGGGCTTTGAACTTAACCAAATTTGCATGCTCACTTAAGAGTACCTTAGGGCCTAATTGGCATGACCTTAAATGTAAACACTGAGAGTGAGTTGGGATGACCCTTGCTTCTATGGCATTGATTGAAAGAGGCTAAAGGTCAGAGTGAAGGTACACTGCACTTTATCTTCATGAGAACCATACTAAGGACTTTACATTGAAGGCATCTGGGCTGACATCTATATAGAATCATGCCTGTCAGGCCTGCTGTGCTTACCACCTACAGAATTAGCAAGAATTATAGAACAAAAAGTAGGTATCTTTGTTTTTAATTGCTGAGTAGTATTCCATTGTGTAGATGTTCCACAATTTCTGTATCCATTCCTCAATCGAAGGATATCCAGGTTGTTTCAAGGTTCTGGCTATTAGGAATAAAGCTGCTATGAACATGGTTGAGTGAATGTCCTTCTGTATACTTGAGCATATTTTAGAGATATGCCTAGGAGTAGTTTAGCTGGGTCTTGAGAAATCACTGTTCCTAATTGTCTGAGAAAGTGCCAGATTGATTTCCAAAATGATTGTACAAGTTTACATTCCTACCAGCAGTGTAGTAAGGTTCCTCTTTCTCCACAACCTCTCCAGCATGTGTAGTCCCTTGAGTTTTTTTTTTTTCTTAGCCATTCTGATGGGTGTAAGGTGAAATCTCAGGGTCATTTTGATTTGCATTTCCCTGATGACTAAGGATGTTGAGCATTTCTTTAAGTGTTTCTCTGCCATTTGATGTTCCTCTATTGAGAATTCTCTGTTTAGCTCTGTACCCTATTTTTTTATTTGGATTACTTGATTTGTTGCTGTTCAACTTCTTAAAGTTTTTGTATATTCTGGATATTAGCCCTCTCTCAGATATGGGGTTGGTGAAGATCCTTTCCCAATCTGTTGTCTGTTGTTTTGTTCTGATGACAGTGTCCTTTGCTTTACAGAAGCTTTTCAGTTTCATGAGGTCCTTTTATTGATTGTTGATCTTAAAGCCTGTGCTGTTGGTGTTCTGTTCAGGAAGTTGTCTCCTGTGCCAATGAGTTCAAGGCCCTTCCCCACTTTTTCTTCTAACAGGTTTAGTGTCTGTTTTTATATTGAGGTCTTTGATTAAAAACAAAGAAATCATGAAATTTGTAGGCAAATGGTGGGATCTAGAAATTATTATCCTGAGTGAGGTATCCCAGAAGCAGAATGACACACATGGTATATAATCACTTATAGGTGGATATTAGACATATAACATAGGATAATCATACTTAAGCCTGTACACCTAAGGAGGCTAATCAAGATGGAGGACACTGGTAAGAAGCCCAATCTTCATTCAGAAAGACAAACAAAATGGACATTAGAAGAGGGGGAAACAGAGAACAGGACAGAAGCCTCTCACAGAGGGCCTCTGAAAGACTCTATTCAGCTGGGTATCAGAGCAGATGCTGAGACTTATAGCCAAATTTTTGGCAGAGTGCAGGGAATCTTATGAAAGAAGGGGAAGATAGAAAGACCTGGAGGGAACAGGAGCTCCACAAGGAGAGCAACAGAACCAAAAAATCTGGGCTCAGGGGTCTTTTCTGAGACTGATATTCCAAACATGGACATGCATGAAGATAACTTAGAACCCTTGCACAAAAGTAATCCATGGCAGCTCAGTGTCCAAGAGGGTTCCCCAATAATTGGAACAGGGACTGTCTCTGACATGAACTCAGTCACTAGTTCTTTGGTTCTTTGATCACCTTCCCCTGAGGGGGGAGCAGCCTTACCAGCTCCATAGAGGAAGACAAAGAAGCCAGGCCAGATGAGATCTGATAGGCTAGTGTCAGATGGAAAGGGAGGAGGACCTACCTTATCATTGGACTGTGGGAGGGGTGTAGGAGAAGAAGAGGGAGGGGGTGGGATTGGAAAGGGATAGGGGAGGGGGCTACAGCTGGGATACAAAGTGAATAAATTGTAATTAATAATTTTTTAAAAGATTATGATAAGAAAGTCTTAAAAAGTAGGTATCATTTTAATAATACTTAGCTATATGCAAATCTTTTAAATTTCTCTATATATCTGCATTTATGTGTATATGTGTATGTTTGTGTATGTGTATGGGAGTGTGTGAGTTTGTGCATGTGTCTGCATGTGTGTACATGTGCGTGTAAATGTATATGTGTATTTGTGTGTGCATGTGTAAATGCATACATGTATTCATGTGTATATGTGTCCATGGTGTATGCATATATATGTATATATGCATGTGTACATGTATGGATGTGTGTATATTCATAAATATATGTATATGTCTGCATGTGCATATATATGTTTGTGTATGTGTGTATATATGTATGTACATGTGTGTGTGCTTACACACGCATGATTCCTGGGCAGATACTCTCACCTTAAGCCATACCCTGAGCTTTACACTTCACTTAATGTATTAGTAATATTAATTAGCAATATTAATTGCAATTTTAGGAAGCGGCAGTGTGAGTCCACTTTCCATCACCTTGACAAAGTCCTGATATCGATTAAGGATTATGCGGCTCTGTCTTCTCTGGTTCCCACCTGTGGTCTCTCAGATTTTGCTTTGGGGCTTCAGAGTAATAGTCATCAGGACAGAGGAGCCAAATCACCTTGTAGCTGCCAGGAGAGAGAGAAGGAAGAGGGGCAGGAGAGAAGGGGAAGGCAAGGGCTAACGTTCTAATATGCTCTGCAAAGGAGCAACCACACTGATCTCATTACTGGGAAGCAGGCCCTCCCTTTCAAGGTCCAATCTCCAAAGCTGCAGACCAAGCCTTTAACACACAGCCCTAGGGGGAAACTCAAGATCCAAATCATATTAGTGGCTCAAAGACCAGAATCTAAAAGGCTAAAGAAAAAGTAACATTGAGATCTAAAATGAATTCGTAAGAAAACACTACTAAAAGACGTGCTTTCAAAGGAGGCTACTTTGTCTTTTCTTTATAATGTAGAAGAAAATTAGAATACTTTATATGAAAACATAATTATAATAATTCTTACCTTATAATTTCAGAATTATGAAATATATATCAGCTTCATTATTGAGCTAAAGATACACATTAAAATATTCGTATCTATATGTAACTACTTAATAACAATGTTTGAAATAATTTCATCTTCATGACAGCAAGGTGGTGAGAGTGAACAGAGGCTTTCCGAATCCTGAGACTTGAGTGAGGACAGACTCTTGCATTTGTTTTCATTTAGTAAAGTTTTACTTTCTTCACATACACTACTGTGACTGAACCTGTCTTGCATCTTCACCAGCAGCTGGGACACCTTCATGCTTAGCATTCCATGTGGAAATTACATGAGACCGGTGCTTTGAAACTTAGTAACCCCTTTACCAAGGGGCTCCTGAGGGGCTCCCCTGGCTAGGGACTGTGCAGTCTCTCTTTCAGACCACAGCTGAGACGATCAGCTTATCTCTGGGAACCGTGTACAGACTTCACCATGTAATGGCTTTGTTAAACAGACTGGTTGAGTCTCAGTCTCTCTCTCTCTCTCTCTCTCTCTCTCTCTCTCTCTCTCTCTCTCTCTCTCTCTCTCTCTCTCTCTCTTTGGGGGACTACTCCTTTTCCTTGGCCCTGTTCCAGACATGTTTATTGTTTCTTTATCTTTCTTGAATGGCTCTCCTGGCACCTGTCTACTTATTATCCTGCTGTAGCCCTGATGAAGCTCAGAGCACAGATAACTCCTGGCATCTTCACTAAGATGTGGGACCAAAGGAAAATCTGCTCTCAGCCATCTCCAACCCACCCCCAGCCCTGTTTCTTTCATTTAGACTATTTGTGTTCTCTTCAAGACCGTGAGGTGTTTATTTCATAGGCCACAATTTTCATAAACTATAAATCATAGTCCTACTCTACGGTATTGCCTGGACTTTTGTAAGACTTGCAGATGTCGTCATAGGAGAAGGCATATACCATTTCATGAGCCTCTCAAGAGGTGAAATATCGTTGGTAATGTTTGTCATTTTCCATAGTAGCATCCACAGTGGGAGTGTGAGGTGGTTGGTGCATAGGACACACTAGGAAACAGTGAAAACAGAGCAGGATCAGCAACTGAGTCAGTCCATAAATCTCAAGACCCAGCTCCTTCTGGAGCACAGTAAGGTCCCCCTCTCAATGGTCCCACAGACTTTCAGAATGGGGCCCCCAGTGGGGTCCAAGTGTTCAGACATGTGAGCCTAAAAAGACATCTGTGTCATATCTGAACCACACTGCCAGCGCAAGCTGCAACATTACCTGTCAGCGTTTACCTGATACACCACGATTTTCTATACAGAAAATGACTATGAAAGACATATTGCTGCCTGCTCAATGCCTTTGTTAGGCCCTTTGTTACTTCTGGTCAAATTTTATTTCTTCTATTCTTTTCAATGTGTGGTATGTAAAATTCGGGCTAACAATGAAGTCATCAAACGAACCAAAAAAAAAAAAAAGAGTTTCAAAGAGATCTTGTCATACTGATTTATAAACTCAGTGACTGGGTGCAAACACTTTCATACAGATATGGACTAGTATGTGCCACCAGTTTTGTTTATCCTAATGGGATTCATGATCTCATGCTTGTGGATATTTTAGCCATGGCATAGCTTCTCCTTAATTACGTTATACTATAGAAAGTCTCATGTTAAGTCTGAAAGTAGTGCAATAGTTTCATCATTATGAAGTCATGAGCTTCATGCTGGTGAAAACTTACTTCTTCAAGGATAACTGTATATATGGAAGTGGCTGTGGTTCCCCCCCTTCAATACGATGGTTTTACCCTGATCATACACAAAAGTTGAAGTCCTTCAGACTCAGGAGGTCCATTGCTACAATTGATGATCTGTTTAACAGATGGACATACAGTCCCTTCCTTTTTTTCTACTTGTATTTCTTTCCATATTTTTGTTGTGGTTCCTCAGGGACTTAATGATCCAAAAAAACTTTAGAAACAAAAATAAAAAACAGCCAATGTGGTGAGAGCACTCAGGAGGCAGAAGGAGGCTGAACTTTGTGATTTCCAGGCTAGCCAGGGCTAAATACTGAGAGTCTCTCTCAAAATACATGTATACATACATGCATACATGCATACATACCAATGGTTTCTGGGCCTGTTAGATGTAGGTAAATAACTTTCCTGTGGAAAGTTTAAATAACATCTCCTGCAAAGAACGCAGTATTGAGAGTCAGAGAACTGACTTGCTCAGGATAGTGCCCCAGGAGACCAGGAGTTTTCTTGAACCTTCATACTTACCCACAAGGAATGATTTAGGAAATAGAATTATAGTGTAATTGGAGGGCTACATTAGATGGAAGAGTACAAATAGATGCTTTAAATATAGCCTTTGAGAGACAGAAGTTACTGGCATATGTCATATTCCCAGTCATTCTAAGTTGACCTCTTAACTGACCCCTGGCTTGGTAAATCAGACATAAAGGAGGTTGTAAGCTTAATAAAAAGACACTCCTACCCAGCTTAGAACTGAAGATGAAACTATTCCAGGGAGAAGTATAGATAGAAAAGGTGAAGAGGAATGAGATCTTCCTTCTCTGTTGCTTCAGAGTGAGTGGCCATGTGGAGCTTTCTCTCAGCCTGTTTCCTCTCCAGATCTAAATTCCTATTTTTTTCTTAAGATTTATTTATTTATTATATATAAAATGTTCTGTCTGTTTGTATATATGTACACCAGAAGAGGGCACCAGATCTCATTATAGATGGTTGTGAGCCACCATGTGGTTGGTGGGAATAGAACTCAGGGCCTCCGGAAGAACAGTCAGTGCTCTTAACCTCTGAGCCATCTCTCCAGCCCCCAGATCTAATTTCTTTCTTTTTTTTCACAAACTTTTAATTTTTTATTATTATATTAATTACAGTTTATTTACTTTGTATCCCAGCTGTAACCTCCTCCCTCATTCCCTCCCAATCCCACCTTTCCTCCCTCATCTCCTCCCATGCTCCTCTCCAAGTCCACTGAAAGGAGAGGTCCTCCTCCCCTCTGTCTGACCCTAGCTTATCAGGTCTCACCAGGACTGGCTGCATTGTCTTCCTTTGTGGCCTGGTAGGGATGCTCAACCCTCAGGGGGAGGTGGTCAAAGAGCCAGCCACTGAGTTCATGTCAGAGACAGTCCCTGTTCCCTTTACTAGTGAAACCCACTTGGATGCTGAGCTGCCATGGGCTATGTCTGTGCAGGGGTTCTAGGTTATATCCATGCATGGTCCTTGGTTGGAGAATCAGTCTCAGAAAGAACCCCTGTGCCCAGATATATTTGGTCCTCCTATCCTCTCCATATCTTAGTAACTCCCCCTTCTTCATATGATTCCCTGTACTCTGCCCAAGGTTTGGTTATGAGTCTCAGTATCTGCTTTGATACACTGCAAGGTAGAGTCTTTCAGAGCCCTCTGTGGCAAACTCCTGTCCTGTTTCCTGTTTTCTGCTTCTTCCAGGTCCATCCCATTTGTCTTTCTGAGTGAGGATTGATCATCATATCCAGGATCCTCCTTCTTGCTTAGCTTCTTTAGGTGTACAAATTTTAGTATGTTTATCCTATATTATGTGTCTAGTATCCACTTATAAGTGAATGTATACTGTGTGTGTCTTGCTGCTTCTAGGATACCTCACTCAGGATGAGCTTTTCTAGATCCCATTTGCCTGCAAATTTCTGTCCACTAGCTCTAAGCATGGGTGAGCCAGCACGGGTCATTGCAAAGCTGGCAACTCCCTTGAGGTTCACACCAAGCTGCATGTAGGTGTTTCCCTGAACTGTAATGCATTTAAATAGCATATGTGGACTTATGTCGTTTTACTAATAGGATAATGTAATAAATGAATATATGTCTGGTTAAAATGGGTTAGATATAAGTAGGACTTTATTAATCTTGACTGTTTTTTTAAACTTCTTTGGATTTTTAGTTTCTTGTATATGAGTGGTTTTGCCTGCATGCATGTATATATGCACCACGTCTTTATAGTACCTTTGGAAGCCAGAAAAGGGCATTGAATCCTCTTATGATTACATATGGTTGGTACTGCGGATGAAACCAGTGTCCTTTCCAAGAGCAGCCAGTGCTCTTAACCACTGGGCAATCTCTGTAACCCCATTTAAAAGAGTTGGTTGTTTGGTTGGGTGGTTTTTGGCTGTAAATGAACAAAAGTAGGCAGTTTTTCAGTGAGCCTCAATAAGATATCTTTTTAAGATGTTAAATTATGTTAAGTTCTCCAAAAAGTCTACATAGATGAGTAATAATTTATTGACCATAAAATGTTCTAAGAAATGAAAAGATAGACGGATATACATTACATAATTTTTCATAGTCAATTTTAGCAGTTACTAGGCAAACAGAATGAATGAATGAACAGATACTAACATTACAAGGAAATCTTTGGCTACCTAATGCACATTTGTTGTTTATTTCTTTCACAAAATTTCAAGCATTTGTGAAAGCTAAAGATGAGATTTCTAAAGATGCCTTTGAACTAACATTTTGTAGGCTTCAAATATTCTTGACAATTGCTAAAGTTCACGTCACCCTTCAGATGTCTCTTTCATTATGTATGTGATAGCAAAAGGGAGCTTTTAAAATAAAAATTTTGAAGAGAAATATCATGGTGGAGGGGCTCATCCCATCCCATCCCTAACTAAGGAGCTCTTGGCAATTGGGAGCTACTGGGAGGGCAGAACCCCTGTTCTTCAGGAGAACCAGATTGTAATTATGTTTTTTATGACAAACTTCATACATTCATGATTCTATAATTCCATCAATTTCAGGATCATTTACAGCATGCCACCCAGATAGATCAGACACATCTTTTTTAAATTAAGATAGAAAACTGATCAAAATTCAGGTTACATTCATGCAAATTATAGACTTTTAATCTTCACCAAACTTACTGGAGCATGAAAGGACACAGGTGCTGGCAAGACACAGACCAAGCCCTTTTCACTGGGAGCAGTCCAGGGTTGTCAAGACAAGTTCCTTAATTCTGTTCTCTCCCAAATTAGGGTAGATAATGTTTCCATTTCCACGTGTCAGGTTTGAAGCAGTGTGGAAAGAGATATTTTGGCTTGGAAGACTTCCAGGAATCCTATCCCATTAATTACATGACTTCTATAACCTTTTCTAGGCCCAATCCTCTATGGATTGATTGGTTCCAGATTTGTTTACAGAGAACAACTTGATGACCAAGTCTATGCTTGTCATCATGTGCATGGCCTAGGTAAAGAGAACCTGTGATCTCTCTTCTGATCAATATGATCAGTGTGTTAGTCCCATGGCCATAGTGAGTAGGTTTCAATGGGGTGTAACTGGGTTATCACAGTTTTCTTTTTTTTTTCAGGATGTCACCAGTAGATAGAAATCTTAGGTCACTGCTGTAGGCTTCTGCTAATAGCTTTCTTTGTTAGCCAATGCTGACTTGCCAACAGAGAGAAATGACAGGCTACAGGTCTGTATCTCATGTTCTACTTGATAAGTAAGTACCACAGCAAGACATCGCCATTGACTGGCTTGAACAAGTGTTAATTGTTGAGTGTATATTTACCAACAATATTGCATAAGAAAGAGCATAAGTAAGAATATGTTACTTTCTGCTTCTATAAAGACAGCTGTATCACAGCCAATGAATCTGCAAGGTAGCTTTTTAAAATCTTTGAAGAACATGACTATACATGTAGAAGCATGTGTTGCATTTTTATGAATTATATGGGTTGGGAAAGCAATATTTGCTCTTGGTAGACTGTATGTTTGATGAGAAAAAGACAGATACATGACTGCATTAGAGGTTGAACTTTGCTTATTCTATCTCTGGCAAGTTAAATGGTTCTGTTGGCAACCTGGGAACAAATGTTCAGGTTGGTGTATCTGCTGTGGAAGTGGTAGTTGGGTTCCTGCTTAGTAACGGATGAGTAATCTCTGTGGTCTGTAATTGCTGTCTCTGTAGTACTGTCAATCCTGACTCCTGGAATGCCCCAGTGTTGATGACTCTCACCAAGAGTAGATCCTTCACTTCGTCCTACGCTGTCTCTGCAGCTAACCATGTGAAAGCTAAAAAGCAAAATAGGCCAGGTAAGTAACGCTCTCCGTTCACTCTGGGTCTACAGTCCTGTTTATTTATGCATACGTGTGGTTGTGGTAATGAACTATGGCATTAAAATGAAGACTAATAAATTGTAAGTTGGGAAGGTGGGAGGAATTGACAGACTCACCTCACTGAATCTAAGTCCAGGTACATGCTGGGAGCGTAAATCGGGTGTGGTGGAATACAGTTATGATTTCAGCATTTAGGAGGCTGGTGCAGGAGGACCAAGAGTTCAAGGCCTTGGGTGCTGGAGAGTTGACTCAGTGGTGCTTAAGAGGGTTTGCTGCTCTGACAGAGCATGGGAGTTTGGTTCCTAGCATTCATGTCAGACAACCACCTGTCAATCCAGCTGCAGGGGAGGCCAAAACACTTCTGGCCTCCTTAGGCACTACAGGCATGTGTGTGCAATATGTACACACACACACACACACACACAACTTTATTACATTTGTTTCTGAACTTCTCTCCAGAATCTAGTTGAGGACCTGGGCTGTTCCTTTAACCTCTTCTTCTGAGAATTACAATGAATACTTGTTTCTTTGCATTGTAGAAGTTCTTCTTGGGGTTTTTAGTTACTCTCTGCTTCTTTCTGAATCTTCTGTCCTTAGCAGCTTAAGAATTTGAGTTTGGGCACAAGCAGAACCCACTTCTCTCACTGTGTTATTAGACATCCAAGTCTGGCTACCCTGGCAGCTGTGAACTCCAACTTTCACGTCATCCCCCTCATGCCACTGCTAAAAGCTCTGCTGGTGGCCTCCGTAGAAGTTGTGCCCTCTGCTCAGATTTGTGCCTCTCTCTGTGCCAACAGGTGTAGGTAGAGATCTGAGGGGGAACAGCTGGCAGGGTTGTGACTCACCGCTCTGGCTCTCTTCTGGAAGCTAGTCCCACAGATCTGGGTCTCTAACTTGACCTTACATTCCTGTCTTTCCTCCCTCCTCACTCCCATTCCTCTCCCCCTCCTCCTTCCCTCCCCCTTTCTTGCGCTTTCACTTTCCTCTTCCTTCCTCTCTCCCCCTCCCTCCCTCCCTTCCCCACACTCTCCCCCTCCTCTCTTTCCTCTCACTTGTTGTTATCCTTATCCATTCTTAAGGAAGAATGAATGGGTTTACTGGAGACTAGTATTTAACAGTCAGAAGCAGAACAGACGCCCTTAAAATGATGAGGTTGTCTGAGAACCATTTGAAAATTGCCCACATCCCAGATATTCCAAAAGGCGCCTTGAAAGGCGCACCTAACATTAAGAATAGGACTTAAGGAAGGAAGCCTGGTGGCTCCTTTTTCTCTGGTTGTCCACTTTCCACTTGGCCCCTCTTCCTGAAACCATCGGTCACTCTGCTTAAAATTCCTGCTGTTCAGCGTAGGAAGACGCTTTCCCTGCAGAGTTCAAGCCTACTTGTATTCCATTCCTGCAAGAAGCCATTAAAGGCAATCTGATTCCCCACCCGCACCCCCAAACACTCTTTTGAGGTGCGCAGATGGTCCTTAAGCTGTGTAAAGTAGACATCATACATGAGCTGAGAAATAGACTTGAGCTGTGCATAGGCTGATGGAAAATGGTGATTAGGTGAGATGTGGCGACACAGATGGACACCCCAGGGTTTTTGCTTGCATGGACATGAATGAAGAACTCACACATATGCAAATAACACTGTCCTCTGCACCGCTACATTCACACCACAAACACACACATATACACACACAGCACACATACACACACACACACACACACACACACACACGACATATACACCACAGACATAAATGGCACACATACAACACAAATACAAATAAAAATGTGGGTATTTCTGTTACAATTTCATGCTGTTATTTTTGATAAACACGAGAGCTCAAGGAAGGAAACTGAGCAAGAGAAAAGTGAAGCAACTTGTCTAACGCTCATAATTCACCTTCTGCCTTTCCTTTCAGAGTTAAAAAAAATTAAGGACAATAAATTGATATGGTTTAGAATTAGGGTTCTGTGGTCCTATTCTTGGCTGGGTACAAGATTCAGCTAAGTGACAAAATAAAAAAATTATTAAATAACACAACCTGTTGATTTAAGAAGCTAAAAACTGGGATTGCAAGGTGGCTCAACGGATTCCTCGCCAAACCTGAACACCACAACACAACAAACTCCCAAAAGTTGTCCTTTGACCGCCATATGTGTGCAATGGCAGACACAAAACATGCGCATGGACACCAACACACACACACACAAATAGATGAATAAATAAGTTCATTCTTTTTTGTTTTGTTTTGTTTGGATCTGGGAGCTGGAGGGATGGCTCAGCAGTTAAAAGAGTATATACTGCTCTTCCATGGGATAGGAGTTACATTCCCAGCACCCGTATCAGGTGGCTACCAGTCACCTGCAACTCCAGTTTCAAATAATCCAATGCCCCCTTTTGTCTTCTGGAAGTACTTGCCTACACACATGACACATACCATACGTGTGCACACACAGAGACAGACACGCATACACATAATTTAAAATCAAAGCTGTTTTTGTTTTATCTGAAACTTGTGACTTTGGCTCACACTAGGAATAACAGCATGTGAGGGTGCGGCTTCATTCCCCCTGCATCTTACCCCTATGTCTTACTAACTCAACTCGAGGAGAGCCACTCAGTACGCTTGCAGGGATGATGATGAAAGTCAGTCCCAGGAATAGCAGTCTGTCATTTCTGAGAGCAAGCGTGTCTCCTATTGTGACTATTCTGAAGGCACTTTGTATTGTGGTGTCCTTAGGTTGCTGAAATGAGGACTTTTTAGCATAATCTATATCCAGTACATATGGACTGAAGTCAAATCAGTCACTAAGATTCTGGCAAAATATGGAAATATATTGAGAATCAGTTGAAACTAGATTCCACTTCTCTCTGTTTCTATTAGGTCCTTCTGGTTTTGTTTGTTTGTGTTCCTTTGATTTTATTTGCTTTCTCTTTTCCTAATGTAACTTTTAAATCGGCATAAAGCACAAATCCTTATGGGGCTTTCATGCATACTTAGTTGTGGTTATACATTCCTTCTCCTCTCTTACTTTCTACCTCCCCTTTGTTTGTATCTTTCTGCCCACATTGGCCCCTTCTGCTATGTTACATGTGTTATATGAGCCTCCATCTTGGTTTTGAAACCCCATTTTCCTTGCATTGATGTCATGTGCTTTGGCTGTCCTAGCTCAGGAAGTACCTGGCTGTGTTTAATGGAATGGAATGGAATGGAATGGAATGGAATGGAATGGAATGGAATGGAATGGAATGGAATGGAATGGAATGGAATGGAATGGAATGGAATGGAATGGAATGGACTCTTTTGCCACCTGCTTTTTAATAAACTATATGTGAAGAGGCTAGGGATAGCCTTTTATATCGAAACAGGATGAGAAAATGTCATCCCAGGAGGTATGAGGAGGAATGTAAGAGTCTTGGGTGGTGAGGTACAGGGGAGTCTTCATTCACACCTAAGATGAATGAATTATCTAGAGTCTAGAGTAAACTGATGAATGTGTTCTTTTCACAAATCAGATTGATGGATCTATTCTGTGCACAAATCAAGTGGATAGTGTTCCCAACTCTCTCAGTCAGCAATCACTTGAAAGAATTGAAACATAAGCAATCTTTACCAATAACTAAAAGAAAAATACAAGGATAAGATCACACACAAGTCCTTTGATGAAAGCATAACAAAGGGATATGATTTGAATTTTTTAATTTATAAGTGTTTGCCTCCATGTATGTATGTGCACCATTTGTGTGCAGTGCCAACACAGGCCAGTGAAGGGAACTGAATGCCCTGGAACTGGAGTTACAGACAGTTGAGAGCTGCCCTGTGAGTGCTGGGAACCAAACTGGGTCCTATGGAAGAGCGGCCAGTGTGCTTAATTCCTGAGCATCTCTAGAGTCCGCAATTTAAATTTTCAACATCGCCCTTCCAGTGTGAGTCCTAACAATGGGTTACTGTTGGCCACTGTTATGGCAGCTTCCAAATCTCCCTAACTCATTGTTACTGCTGTGTCATTGTCCTTTGCTAGGGTCTTGTAAGAGTGGGATTTCAATTGTGTTAAATCCACATTATTTAAACCTATAAGCTACACGTAAGAGAAAATTTTATGTGATGGTAATATTTTCCCTTTCAGACTGATTTACTTTAGATACATTTTCTAAAATATTGGTACAGAGGCGTGTATTTATCAGAAAAGCTGGTTTCTTTCTTTTTTAAGATTTATTTTATTTCTGTTTATGTATATGTTTGTTTATGTGTCTGTGTGTGTAGGTACACATATCTGCAGGTGCCGGTGGGGACCAGAGAAGAATGTGAGATTCCCCTGCAGCTGTAGTTACAGGTGTTTGTGAGCTGCCTGATGTGGGTGCAGGAATTGAACTTAGGTTCCCAGAAGAAGCAGCAGGTGCTGTTAGCTGCTGAGCCATCTGCAGCTCTCACTCCTTTCCTCCTGATTCAAGTTAAACTGAGAGGCTTTTATGCTGGATTTACTTCAAGAATTCCCTGGCAGCATCCCTCCTCTTATTTCTTAGGTGGCCTCTCAGGCTCTTAGGAACACAGCAACAAGGCTTGGTTACTCAAAGGAGTTAGGATTTTAGACTCTTCGAAAGTTACGTGTATGTATGAATATATGTTATAAGTATGCATATGTGTGTATTTACTGCCTATCAATGTTTTTAAATGTTTCTAATTAGGATAATTTACTAACCGAGGGAATGTATTTCATGATTTGAATCTTGTTCCTAGAATCTCTTAAAATTACTCAATTATAAAATGAAGATAAATATGTAAGAAAGTATGCATATTTAGCTCACCCAGTTTGTATGGTGTATGTGTGTGTGTGTGTGATGCAAAATTTGGTATCTTCCCTCTAAACTTTAGATTGATGGTCCTTAAAGGGTCTTAGAATTCCTTCCTTTCTTCTTTCCTTCCTTTCTTTTTTCCTTTCTTTCTGTCTTCCTTTTTCTTTTGTTCTTTCCTTCTTCTTTCTTTCAGATTTACAGATGAGGTTTTTTCTAATTCTCCTGGGGAAATAACTTTTCTATAGCTTCAATTCTTTATCCCTACCCCTTTAAATTTTTGTTGGGATGATTCTTTTTTCATTTATTCTTTTGGTCAACACATCCTGATGGCAGCCTCCTCCCTTCCCTCCTTTCTAAAGTGAAAGTGTACTTGGTGATTACAGACTGAGCAGCCATAATTTGAAGCTATTAAGTTAGAACATTTCTGATTGTCAAACTTGCATTAGAGATGCTCAGTGATAAAAGTTACTGTTAATGTTCCAAAATCCACAAAACTTAGAAGTCTGAACTCCTTCCCACTGAAGCATTTTGGGGAAGGGCTACTCTGCCTGTGTGTGCCTTGACCATTTATCTCTCCATCTAGCTGAAGGCTCGTGCATAGGCATGCATGCCCTCTTGATGCCATCCCTAATATTTCCTTTCTTTTTTAACTTGCAGTAAACTTTACATTCTCATCTTCTTGACCCCTGCTCTCTAAATCTCTGCTTCTCACTGTTGGCACTATGACCCAGTGCTTATTAAAGAGTTCAAAATATGTAGAGCAAAGAACTGTTAAAGCAAAGTGCTTCTCCTTTGCTGCACGTTTATTTAAAAGTTCATTCCAGGAGCCTTAAAGTCTGCTTATTAGTCTAAATTTAGTTAATCTCCAAGTTCCAAGAACCCTAATGGCTATATGGCTTTTAAAGTGTGTATTTAAGAATGAACCCCATGTCTCTACCACTATCAGCTCTCAGCTCAAACAAAATCTGTCTTCCCATAAATTGCCCTCAGAAAACACATTTGTGTCAAGATAGAAATGGAGAAATTTCCCCAAGGGCTTTGAACTAATGGCAGGATGGCAGGGCTGCGGAGTCTGCTCAGTCAGTAGAGTGCTTGACTCAAGACCTGAGTTCAATCCTCAGCTTGATGGAAACAGCCAAGCAAGACTGAGGCAGATCTGCAATCGCAGCACTAAGGAGGAAGAGACTGGGAGGATCCCTGGGGTTTGCTGACGGCCAGCCCAGAAGAATAAGTGAGCCTGGGGTTCAGTGAGAGCCTCTGCCTCCAAACCGAAGGTGGAAAGCTGTTGGGGAGACAGCGGTGATCAAACGTGACTCCATGCCTTCACACACTCAGGCACATACATGTGTGTGTGCACACAAAAGAAGTAAGAAACAAATGGTAGGAAAGTATCCCCATATCACACAGCAGTGTTGCTGTACAGGATCTTTTGTTCGTTTGTTTGAGACAGGGTTTCCCTGTGTAGCCCTGGCTTCCTGGAGCTTGCTCTGTAGACCAAGCTATGCTGGAACTCACTCTGTAGACTAGGCAGCAATTCACCCCTTGACAGGTGTCAATCCTCTCTCCCATATTCATACTCTCACTTTTGCTTGTAACCCTGCAAAATGTTTAGCTTCTCTGGATTGACGTAAGCTCATTTGTTAAGTACAAAGATGAGGGGTTGATCGGTTGATTAGGGAAAAACACAGAAATATGCTTCAGGGTTTTAGGAGGGAGGTTGTCCACCATACTGACCCTACACAGAAGAAACATGGTGCCAACAACATTATAGAATGGACACCAAGGAACCTCTCGTACAAGCTATGATCTTCTACTCCACAGAGCAGGAAATGTTGGACTGGGAAAAGTCAATCTTTTGAAGGAACTGAGTTTTGGACACAAGGCTGCCTTGAACCACTGCCAGTTAGCTACACACACCAGCTGAGGATGTGACATCCAGAACTACCAGTTTCCCCTCAGAGAAGATGAGCAGAGACCTGTGGGTGACTTGAAGTCATTCATCTCTTTTTATTTCCTCCCAATTTTATTTGCACTCTGCCCTCTCTGTATTTGGGAGACTGCAGCTTCAAGAGACATTAGCCTGAACTTACAGAGTGAAAGCTTTAGAAATCCAAGCCAGTACCCTAGACAGAACTCAAGATGTGGTGGAAATGTAAATACTGGGGAAGTCTGGCACAAGCACCCAAATTTGAAGTTTAAACTTTAGGCCTACTGTGTGGTTTGTGCTGAGTATATTATATGCTTAAATGTTCTCTTCAAACTTGCTTTCCTCAGAGGGCATTTTCATACAAATATATATTTTCATACAAATATATATTTCACCAAGAGTATGAACCATTAAGAAGGCTAATCACCTCCCCAAATCATCATTTTCACTTGCATATTGTAAGTGTCCTGTGCCCGATGTCATGCTCTAGATGTAACTTTAAGGCAATAGTGAGGCTGGAGAGATGTCTTAGTGATTAAGAGCTCTTGCTGCTCTTGCTGAGGACCTCTGGTTCCGACCAACCACATGTATCTTACAGCTACCTAGAACTTCAGTTCCAGGGGATCTGGTGTCATCTTCTGGCCCCTGTACACATGCAGTGTGCATAAACTCATGTAGGCAAACACGCACACATGTAAATAAAAATAAAGAAGTATATATATTTTTAAAAAGTAGTGAGTTTTGTTCCAGCTAGAAATTTGTCAGACATATGAGAAAATAACTGTTATATCCAAGTCAGGATGACAAGAAAGAAACAAAAATGGGAAAAGTAAATAATGTCCTGCCCTGAGGTTGTTTCAGGCCACCGTAGCTGCAGTAGGTGTGCCAGCAGCACCAGGAATTTTTCAGGATGATTTATTGGACATATTTCTATGTCATGGAGACACTGCAGCTACATGCCTTGTCTCCAGATGGTGGCATGGACGTAAGACCAGATCTTTGTAGTTGGTGGCCACTGCGTAGATGTGTAAAGGGTGAAGGTGACGGAGGTAGTCACGGCTTTTCATTTCAGGGGTATTTGTTGAATGGCATCATAACTCTCATTCTCTTGCAGGTGGCCTTGCTAAAGTTTCACCTGTTCCCTCGCCCTCCTCCTCACCTCCTCAAGGATCGCCTGACAGCAGTCCTGTCAGCAGCATTCCTTCAGCACAGTTTCCAGAATCCTCTGAAGCAACTGCCAAGCGAGGCCCCGGATCTCACAGGGCCTTAACTTACACCCAAAGTGCCCCTGACCTGCCCCCTCAGAGCCTGCCTCCACCTACCATATGTAACAGGTAAGAACTTTACCATGGGAGCGGGAAAGGATAGGATAGTGTGGTGTCCTGTGTGAGTCTGTTATGGGAGCCTCGTTTTTCCCCATGGCTCTATAAGTAGGAACCTCATTTTCCGTACAGTCTGAACAGGTCATTGAAGAGAGTACAAAATAATTAGCTTCATATAATTGGTTTTATACTAATGGGTGATGGATAAAATATTTGTTTTGTGGGCTGGAGACATGGCTCAGGGCTTAAGAGTTCTTGCTGCTCTTACAGAGGACCTTACTTGGGTTCCCAGCACACACACTAGGTGGCTCACAACCACCTGTAACCCTGGTCTGAGGGATCTCATACCTTCTTCTATTTTCCAAAGTCACCTGCATTCTTGTGCACATACCCACACATAGACACATACACATAAATAAAAGTTTTAAAATTGAAATAAAATATATTATATTGCATCAAGTAACCTGGTGTAATTGATTATTTTGTTTGAATGTTTTTTCTTTGTTGCGCAGTGACTATTTTATACTATTTTAATGCATTTTACCTGAAATGTATATATCTCATTTTAAGTCTTTCAAAATGTCCTAATTATACATAATATGTTATGGCTGGACTCAAATGGTTCCCCAAATGAAATTAAGCAAATGGTTTATCCTTATATTACAATAAAACAGAATAATAAACTGGTCATGTGGGCACATGCTTGCTTGTAATCCCAGCAGTCAGGAGGATTACTATGAATTCAAAGACAGCTTGAACTACATAGTGAGTTTGAGGCCAGCCTGGATATAATTTCTCAAAAAGGAAGAAAGGAAGAAAGGAAAGAAAAAAGGAAGAAAGAGAAGAGAAGGAAATAAAAAAAAACTGAATTACAAAGTATTATCAGAAGGTGATTAAAAGATCTTTTTGCAATAATTTTTTTTACAATGTATTCATTATACATCCCAATTGAAGCCCCCTCCCACAACTCCTCCCAGTTCCACTCTCCCTCCCTCTTCCCCTCTATCCCCTTCCCCTAGTCCACTGAAAAGGAGAGTTTCTCCTCCTCTGCTGTCTGCCCATAGCTTATCAAGACTCATAAGGACTCCCTGGATCCCCTTTCTCTGTGCCCGGCAAGGCTGCGTCTCCAGAGGCTAGTTGTCAAAGAGCAGGCAATTGAGTTCATGACACAAGCAAGTCCCTGCTCTCTTTACTTGACAACCCACATGGAGACTGAGCTGCCAATCAGATACATCTGAGTAGGAGGTCTAGGTTCTCTCCATGCATAGTCCTTAGTTGGCGCATCAGTCTCTGCAGGACCCCCTGGGCTCAAGAGTTTTAGCTTTGTTGGTCAACTTGTGGGGCTCCTGTCCCCACTCCATCTTTCTGCTCTACCCTCCTTCTTCCTTAAGATTCCCTGTGTTGTGCTCAAAATTTGGCTGTGAGTCTCAGCATCTGCTTTGATACCCTGTTGGGCGGAGTCTATCACAGGACCCTTTTACGTGCCAGATGCAATTATTTTTATCACCATTGTCCATAAATAGGAAACACCTCCAATTACTGATGAGCATATTTTTATTGTTATCCAGTAATGTCTTCATTTTAGAAACTTGATCTTAAAATATTAAAGATGTTAAAGATCTGTTTGTTTTTATTTTGTGCATGCAGTGCTCTAGGAGGCTGGGGGAGGGTAATACCTTGGCTGAGGCTGGAGTTACAGGTGGTCATGAGATACCGTTTGGTGCTAGACATCAAACACAGAACCTCGGGGAAAGAGCAGTGCTCTTAACCACCGAGCCGTTTCTCCAGTCCCTAGTGTTAAGTGTTTTTAAGTAGGAAAGAGGCGAGTGTTTTAAGTACAATCCTGAGAATGCCTTCAACAAAATGCCTTAAGCAAATGTCATGAAGATGGCTTTTTGAATGCATAGCAGCATGTAGCTTGCTCGTGTCTCATTTTATCAGAACCCTAACAACTAACAACTGATACTGAGCTTCATACATGTCATTCGCATGTGGTTTGTCCACAGGCTCCCTGTGTCATCTCTGTGGCAGGATACCTGAGACCAAGAAGAAACGGTTACTTTTACTTAGAGCTTTAGAGGATTCACTCAGTCGTTCCTTGACCCTCTTGCTTTCAGGGCCTGTATCAAAGCAGAATCTCAGAGCAGGAAGTGTCCAACAGAGGACACTTTGTTGTTACTGCAAGTGAAGACAGAGAGGGAAGAGGTTGCAGGTCCCAGTATCCATTTAACCCTACTCCCATGCCCTACCTTGTTTTCCACAGGACCCACCTCTTACAGGATGCCCTCAAGCAGCATCCATAGACTTTTGAACAAGACTTGAACCACAACACCTGGGGATGGCTCATCATCCAAACTTTACTGCCTTAAGATAAACAAATGCCATTGATTTTATCATTTATTTTTACTTCCTTTCTCCCTAGTACTATTTTTAACAGAGAAAAAATACCCAGTGTTGCTTGTTAGGCAAAGACCAGAGTAAAATGTTAATCTGGTACCCAAGCTCTCTCCAACTCGGCTTTTTAAGTAAAATGATTTCTGTGGGATTTTCACCCATCACAACCATCTTCCCAGTGCTGTTATGCTGTCAAATGTCTAAGAAACACTCTACATCACACTTACTGGACCAAAGGCTCTGAGGAGCTCTTGGTCTGTTTTATGTCAAGTTCTCTGTGTTCACTGGACCCCAGAGCCAATTCCTGTAGGTTAACACCCTGTAATTGTTCAAGCATCTGACATTAGGCAGACTTGCTGAGGGGAGCATTGTTCTTTGTTCAGTACCCTAAGCCAGGATAAAACCCAGCAGAGTAATTTGGGTTAAGAACATCTGCTTCTGGCTTTTCCAAGAGGCTCCCCCTCCCTCCCTCAAGACTTGTGAGAAATAATCATCTTACAGAAAAGCTAGGGGTGTTCAGGAAAGGTCTACTGCTTGCCCACATTTGCTCCTCCAAGATTATTCTGTTTTTTTAAGAGGAAGAATGTTGCAGGGTTTTCATAAAGAGAGTAGAGAGAGAGAGAGAGAGAAAAAAAGAGAGGATTTCTCTGTCTCCTGGTTCAGTGATGTTTAGAAATCCAGTAGTGTGTGTTTTATTTGTTTGGGCTTTATAAATTTATAATCCAAACCAGGTTTTATTATTCCCTTCAAGGCAACCACCCATGTAGTCACAGAATGCTCCAGAAACTCACGACTAATTATTGTGGTTTCCCCTGCTGAACTCGAAGGGTTTGGCATTGAACCCTAGTCTCTTGGCTATTGTAATGGCTTTGCAACAAGCTGGCCTCTTTTCTTTTTTTTCCTTTCTCTCTCTTTGGACAGGAGCTGTTCTGTTTGAACTAGTAACTTACACAGTCATTTTAGGTATTATCAGGCAATGGAAAGTCTTCACACTAATAAACCTTCCTTCTCTCAGCTTTCATGTATGATCACTTTTTTCCAAAATGTCTCTCCTTTGTTTATTTTAAGACCTTAAAGGATGACTGAGAAATCTATGGTAAATAAATACATTTATTTTGGCCAAAAATATAAAATTAAATTAATGTGCTGTCATTCTGTTTTAACTTTTGTTGTCTTTCAATAAAAATTTATTCAGAAATTGAATATCCTAACTTCAAGAAATAAAAGGAACAAGTCTCTAAAGGTATCCCTTTGGGAAAGATATTCATAGCCAAACATGTACCAGGACCTTCAGAGCCTCTTCACAGATAAATGGCAGTTATTTCAGTATTTTTTTCAAATAAAATAACAACTTTAGCAGCAGGAGGAGGAGGGTAAGATGAAGTTTAAAGCTCTTTTTCTGACCAATCATTTATGATATTTTTATTATAGTTGTGTGATTTCAGTATGAAACATGGAAGATCCTGGAAAAATAGCTAGATCCAGAGTATCCTGACTTAATCAATAGATGGATCTACTTATACAGTTATGACTGACACATTGTTGGGTAATGTTGTAAACACAGTATAGGAGAGTCATTGGAGGAATTAAGTTCATACTATTGGGCCGCCAAGGGTGTTTCCTATCCCTCTTCTCTCCAGAGCTCTCTCTCTGTCTTGCTTTCTGTGAGCCACAGTCTGTCACTGCCCTGATAGGTTGTCTCAGCGCTGTTATTCTATGGTCAGTGGAAATACTGACCATGGAATGATATCCCTTAAACCATGAGCCAACATGAATCTTTCCTCTCTGAAGTGTGTCTATCAGGGCTTTGGTTATGGTCATGAACGACCAAGGAAGGGAATGGTTGATGTTTATGAAGATACTATGTGCTAAAAAGTGTTTTAAAACATACAGAGGGACTTATGGCTTTCCCAACATTTCTCAGCTGTGGCAGACCTTATTCACAAGGGAATCCTGCAGATGGACCCTCAGAGAGAAGTGGCCCAGCCATTCAGAAACCAAACAGAACAGGTAATGCACTAGTTTGGATTCTGTTGCTGGAAATTCAAGTTATTTTAAATTATATTTTCCTCTTGACCAAGAAGCCAGTGTGAGTTTGGGGCTTGTTTTTTTTTTTAATTTGCAAATGTTAACTTTTTAAGGTTTTAAATTGTGTGTATGTATGTGTTAGTGTGGGTTTATGCATATGAGTATAGTACTCGTGGAGGTCAAAGTTGGGCATCAGATCCCTGGAGCTGGGATTCTCCATGACTGCGAGCCACCTGAGAGGAGTGCTGAGAGGCGAGCTTCCTCTACAAAAGCAGAAATACTCCTCACCACTGCTCTCTCTCCAGCCCCAAATATGCAAATCTAAAAACCTAAACAAGGAAACAAAACTCATCCTGAACCCACTATCTAAATTGAACTCATAACACAGTTTTGATGTGGGACTCTCCCAAACTCTCCCAAGTTTCTGAACTTTGCATATAAGTGTATATCATTTTAAAAGTCAGAGGCCCCTTTATGTAATGTATAGCAATGTATGTTACATGTTACACTATACAGAAATAGTGGTTCATCTTGATGTCTTGTCCATTAAAGGGCTACTTTGACTAGCATGTGCTAGTGAGATCTCCAACCCTGACACTAAGCTATCACCCTGATTGTACCACTATTCATGCTAACACAGTTTTTTTTTTCTTGAGGTAGAATCTTGAAGTTAAAAGCAAGGTACTATAGCCTGATTACCGCTCCTTCTGTTCCCTACTCATGGATTGGCTACATTTTTGCACCTTAGTTTCTTTATTTGCAAAATGGCAGAGTAACAATAGTGCCCAGCACATAAGATCACCACAAAGATTAAGTAAGCCAGGTGAGGGGGCTAAAGTGATGGCTTGGAAGTTATAAGCATAGACTGCCCTCCCAAGGACCCATGTTTGGTTCCCAACATTCATATCAAGTGGCTCAAAAACAGCATGTAACTCCAACTCTAGGGATCTGGTGCAATCTGTGACCCCTTTGGGCACCATACACATGGAGCACATAGAGAGACAAGCATAACCACGAAAACAAATCTTTAAAAAGTAATACACACACACACACACACACACACACACACACACACACACACATATATATATGAAGCCTTTATTTCTCATTGGAGTCTGGGGCTCGCTGTAAGTGGCTACTGCTTATGACCTGCTGTCTTAATTATTTTTGTTGGTGCAGCTCTGTGGCTTTGCTTTTATTGTGCTGAAGGCATACATGGTAGATAACAAAGCACCTCTGAAACATAGAGTTTAAGGTGCTGCTACCACCAGAAATTATTATGTGTCCTTGTCAACATTTCTTAGTAGATACTCTCAAACAAATTTACAGACATAATTTTCCTGTGAGAATATTGAGTAGGAGTGTACAAAGGGCAAGAAAAAGTCAAAGGAAAATTATCAGTGTGGCCATTGTGTAGCCTTTTGAAGACTTGGGGTGCTCCTCCAAGTCTTCCAGGGCTGACAGAGTGAGGGGAACAGGTCAGGTACCTTCAAGGCCTCTCCTAGAGCCATGGTCCTGCACTGCAGTGTCGCCCTTCTCCACAGATCAGGAATTGCATCTCATTAGTTGTGGTTTTATGCCATTCTCTGTCTCTAATTTTACTCTACAAGCAACTACATTAGAAAGACAGAAAACAAAAAGAGAGGAAATCCTGAGATAATGTTACAGATATTTCATTCTCCCTGATGACTGCTTGGAAGCATATTTTTTAGACACTTTGGTATTTTCTGGTTGGGTTTTTATCTAACAATTGATTACTGACTTGAGGTAGAGATAATGCAGGAGACAAAAGAAGGAAGAAGCCCAGACTCTCAAGGACCTGGGCTGTACACATAATATCTGTCCACACACAGGCATAAGCCACTGCTTCATGCTCTGCAGACCACTCCTTCCTGAGTGCGTCAACATAATCATTTCTATCCCATCTGTCCCTAATTAGTGTTTAGTCAACTGTTTCCTGGCTTGATGCAATGGAAGAATAGAGGAAATCGTAATTCCAGCTAGGGAATATAGCTCAGTGGTAGAGTTCTTGATACCATGAGTAAAGCCCTAGATTGATTCCCTTTCGAAGGAAAAAGAAAAGAGACGGAGGAGGAGGAAGAGGTGGAGGAGGGAGGGAGGGACAGAGAGGGAAGAAAAAGTAAGGAAGTAAGGAAGGAAAGAGAAAAAAAGAGGAAAAAGAAGGAAAGAAAGAAAGAAAAAGGGAAAGAAGAGTGAAAGAAGTGAGGAAGACATGTAAACATAGAATTAATGTAAATGACTGATCCAAAAGTAATCACCAGAACCTCTGAATATGACATAAATCACACATCTTAATTCCTGTCTATGAGGTTTTGAAATGTGTTTGGGGGCCGGAGAGATTGCACAGAGAGTAGGAATATGCACTGCTCTCCTAGAAAACCTGAGTTCTGCTCCCAGCACCCATGTTGGGTGGCTTACTAGCTGCCTACAACTCCAGTTCCAAGGAGTCTAACACCCTCATCTGGTCTCCATGATGTTCTTGATGTATAGATCCATGAAGGCACACTCTCCATATATATTTTATCATACGGTCATATGTTTCAAGGGGACTTACTTCCTTGTGTCCCCTCCCATCATAGGTCTCTAATAATAGGCTTTTCTCTTTCACTTGCAGATGACACTTCTCAAGTTACCTCTGATTATGAGACCAACAACAACAGTGACAGCAGTGACATTTTGCAGAATGAAGAGGAGGCTGAGTGCCAGAGAGAGCCACTGAGGAAAGCATCGGCTTGTGGCACCTATACTTCCCAGGCCATGATCTTCCTGGTAGCCCCATATCACTAAACTCATTCATTTCCATCAGAACTTGCTTCAGTTGCAGAGACTGGCTTAGGGATAGACTCTGCTGCCTTTAGGTTTATAGCCGCATCTGTTTGAAACAACGTGTCTATAACCTTTGGGCATACTGTTTTCTTCATGATTCTCTTAGTGGGTAATTAAAGTGTAAGTGTGTGTGTGTGTGTGCATGCTTGTGTCTGCAGGGGCACATGCAGATGAGCACACATTAGAATGAAGGCCAAACCACAACTGTGGGTGTTTTTATTCAAGTTCCATCTACTTTATTTTGAGACAAGGTCTCTCGCTGATTTCGAGCTCAATATGTAGGCTTGGAAGGTTGGCCAGTGAGTCCTAGGAATCCTCCTTTAAATATGTCCCCAACTTTAAAATTACACATGCCTACATTCAATCACACTCAGTTTTTAAAAGTCCACTGTGTGGATCAAACTGAGGCTGCCATGCTTGCATGGCAAGCTCTTTCCTGCTGAGCCATCTTTCCAGCCCATGAGTACAAACAATGAAACAAAAACTATGTATAAGTTTAATGAAAAATTTAAGAGCTAATAATACTAAATGGTAATATAATTTTAAACTAATACTTTAGAAAGGTTGATTGATTAGCTGATATTCTTAGGCATCTTCTGTTTTATTTTTAATACCCTCTTGAATAGAACACGAACCAGTATTTGGATTTTGTTTTGTTTTGTTTTTTGTTATATTAGATCGGGTTCTTACTGATTCTAATGTGGTGGTGACTTATCTGGTATAGACAGTCACTGGTGCACGTTTGATTGAGGTTAAGGGCAGCTGCCAGGAACAGATAGTGGTTGACCTGCCTGTAATCATAAGCTGCTATTGTTACCATTTTTCTTTATGTTTCTGCTACTTACACATTATAGCAGTTTTTCAGGTAAAAAAAATTTTTTATGTTTTCTTGTCTTCATTTTATTTAATTTTTAAAATATTTGTGGTAGTGGGAAGATGTAAGTATCCTAATTTATGGCATGCCGTATACTGAATGTCCTTGCATTAATACAAAGCAAGTTGTTTAGGGGAGAACAGGTCACGACCATGAAAGTACATTCCCCAAAGATGTGGCAGCTGTCATTCTTCAGGAATAATGCTGATACTGAATGAATTAAATATAAATATAGGTAAAGTGGAGGGGTGAAGCCATCATCCTCTTCATGTATTTCTGTCAATGATCCAACATAAGCCAAGTCCCACATCTCAGATACATTAAGTGAAGTATAGAAAGAAGTTTAGAAATAACATCCGAGTTTTCTGAAGTTCTTCAGTCTTCATAAAAGAATCTTGCAATTGATGCAAAAGTAGTGAAACTAACACTGGGGAAGCATCTGTGTCTCGCAAAATCGTGCATGAAAGATGGACCAGCAGGCGCCTGTGTCAGGCAGGATTGTATGGGAAAGATGAACAAGCAGACACCAAACTCCATAACGTGTCTCAGCTGCATCCGGCACTGGCCTCTTCCCTCTCGGCTCATGTCTTCTTCCTATATTATTTTTTGTTTACTGACTTTAAGATGCATGGGCTTATTTCAGAGAGATATAGTTGTTTATTGAATTTACCAAAGTCATTTTTAAGTAGAAAAGCTACATGTGATTCACGTGTCTTCATCTCCATTACAGGACAAACCAATTCTTGCTCCAGAGCCCCTGGTCATGGATAACCTGGACTCAATTATGGATCAGTTAAACACCTGGAATTTTCCAATTTTTGATTTAGTGGAAAATATAGGAAGAAAATGTGGCCGTATTCTGAGCCAGGTAAGAAATGTATTCAAGTGACTTACTTGAAACACAGAAGAAAACAGTTTCTTAATTGCTGAAAAATCTCTGGTATGCAATCAGAAATGAAATGATATTGTAGAATACTTGGTAGGTTCTATGGCTGTGTGCTGGCCAAAGAAACTGAAATTTCAAATGTGTATTGTATTTATGTAAATCTTAAGACAAAGGAAACAGAAACAGAGATAGATAAGCAAGATGGATGGGTGACCAAAATTCATAGATTGAGCCAAAGAGAAGCTGGCCTGGCCCAAGAAAGGAAACTCCTGTTTATGATTAATCTATTACTATAATTATATGTGCTATCTGTTGTTTTAACTTCTGAATATCACTGTGCTTAGGCCTCGTCAAAAATAAGATACTGTACAGAAATATGTATCTCCCCACTGGCACATGAAATACCAGAGCTATGTGTGTTTGCAAATCAAAACCATCATTATCTTTCACTGGCAATTCAGAGTGAGTGTCTGGAGTCCATGACAAGTACTTTTGTTTCTGCAGGGGAGACTCTCAAGGCTTCCCTATTGAAGGATTAGTTGGAGGAAGTGGAAAGGAAACATGAAAATAAGGTGTTTAAATGTGGTTGTCTTGAAAATTGAAGCCAAATGATGAATTTGTTGTGTTATAAAATAGCTATCAAAACATGCATGTTGGAACAGGGAGATGGCACACTGGCTAAGAGCAATTAGTACTCTTGCAGAGGACCTTAGTTTAGTCCTCAGCACCAACATGGTGGCTTACAACCATCTGTAACCTAGGTCCAGAGATCTGGTATCCTTTTCTGAACTCTGTGGGAACCTGGTACATACATGGTACACATGTATAATGCAGCCAAATACTTATGCACATAAAATTAAAATAAGTAACTAAAAACTAAAAATTATGTATAAAATCCAAAGTGTGATATGATATATCAATATATATGTAAAACATGGACATGAGCAGAGACCACAGCATTCATGAAAACTGCTGACTTTGGTGAGTATGAGGTTACCCTTGGTTTCATGAAGCTCTACCTCAAAAACTGAAAAAGAGCAACAACAAAAATGCTTTCAGTGGGATCAGGACATAGCCCACATTGATGAGAGCCATGACCAGAATTATTAGAAGTTAATTGTCATCTGTGTAATATGCTCCTGCCGTACTGCTAGACTTCATTCCAGCCATGACTATGATACAGTAGCAGGCAGCCATGTTTGGTAGGAGTTAATAGTTCCTTCCATCCCTTCTTCCTGAGTTCTTAGTGCTAAACTGTCTATAAAGCTCAACAATCTTAGCAAGCTTGAGGCAGCCATTGCATCAGTTTACCTTAGTGTGAGAATTTGTTTCTCCTCCTATTAGTGTTTGCATCCAATTGTGAAATGTGACTCTGAGGTTGGGGCTGTTCTAAAAACAGGTATGTGATGTATCATGCCACAAAATATAGCTATGGTCAAGGCAGGATCATTCCTTCCTACTGGAGATTGTATGCAGTGAACCCATGGAGAATGAGAAAATTCTCACACAATATTGCCCTTGGTGCATGTTGGAGGCTCCCCACAGACTGTTTATTTTCTCCTTGAGACAGTGCCCCAATGTAGCGCAGGCTGGCCTGTGTATGTTGCTCCCTATGTAGCTCTAGCTAGCCTCAAACTCATGATAGTCTTCTTGCCTCAGCCTCGAGAGTTCTAGGGTTTCAGATACCAAACACCACACATGCTTGTTGGTCTTTAATCTCCCTCCGTAGGAACTTTGGTATAGCTTTTATTGGTGGTGGTGGTTGATTGGTTTGAGTTTTGTTGTTTTTTGTTGTTGTTGTTGTTTGAGACAAAGTCTCATGTAATGCAGGCTAGGGTCAAATGTTTTATGTCATCAAAGTTTACATTAAACTCCTGATCCTCTCACCTCCACTTCTTATGGCCCGGAATTACAAGTCTATGTTACCATACCAGCTTGGTACAGGACTGGCATTTTTTTTCTTCCTTCCTTCCTCCCTCCCTCCCTCCCTTTCTTCCTTCCTTCCTCTCTCTTTCCACTTTGATGCAGGACTTCCTCTTTTCCTTTCCTCCTTTCTTCCTTCCTTCCTTCCTTCCTTCCTTCCTTCCTTCCTTCCTTTCTTTCTTAATATCCATGTTAGAGAAGAAACTAACTTGAAAGAATATTTTTTTAATCATAAACATTAGACTTCAAAATTTAGTGTGATCTTAGCCTTCTCAGAAGTCCAGGCTTTTTACGTTCAGCCATTTCCCAGGAACACATAAAACATGTTCACTCAAAACATCATCCAACCCTCCAAACAGGAAGGGTGACCATATAGCAAAGTAACCTTGATGGTGTTCATTTTTCCACCACAGTGAGACAATACAGTAAACACTGATGCAAATGTCTAGTGTTCCTTGATGGTCCTAGAGGTAGAGGCATGTAGTGACCTTTCTTATTGTTTTCTTGCTAAGGTTTGAATCCAGTGTGCTAAGCATGAGCTCTACCAAAGAAAAACACTCTCAGCTGTCCTGTCTGTTTAAGAATTCTTGAGAAAATTAGCTGTTGGATCTCAAAGCTCACCCACTTATCTCTTGTATGTTCATGTACAAATCACCCACTAAGATAGGCTCTTTGTATCCCTTTTTGTTACCATTTACTTCAGTTAATCTTGGAACACAGAACTTCTGAGGGAACACAGTTTTAATTGTATTGCTAAGTAGAACTTTCTGGAGATTCTGCCTTTCAGTTTGTGAGTATAAAAGGCACAAAGTTCTGATTATGGAAAAGTGTCCCCCACCACCCCTGACTTCAACGCCACTTTTAGTGAGATGTTAGGAAAGCTAAAATTATTTAGCATGGGCAGACCAAGAATCATCTTTTTTTTCTGAGACTCCATAGGGCCGTTTCACTTCAAAAAGGTCTTTGAAGAACTGTGTGTGTGATGACCACAGCTCCTGGCCTAGCTGAATTCTTTGTATCTGGATATTTTACCTGTTTATTTTAGCATAAGTTAATTGTTACCTTATTTTTGTTTATGTGTAGTAGTGTTTTGTCTACATTTATGTCTGTGCACCACATGCATGCCTGGTACCTGTGGAAGTCAGAATGGGGCATTGGATCTCCTGGAACTTTTGTTTCAGATGCTCTGTGGGCCTGGAAGTTGATCCTGGGTCCTCTGCAAGAGCATCTTGTCCTCTTAACCACTGAAACTTTTTTCCAGCCTTCAGCTTTTGAAATTATATTTACCCTTTTGGTGAACACAGTTGGCCAAGTTCATGATTTTTATTGCATTAGTTTGGAATGACTGTGAAATACTAGGTAGTTGATTTTGATAACACCTTTATAATAATATCCAGTTGTAAAATCAGACTCTAGAGTAACCTAGTATTAATTTATTAGTTCATCTTTGAAATGATTTAAGAGAATTGTGGGAAACCTGGGCATACTGGTACATGCTTTTAATTCCAGTACTTGGGAGGCAAAGGTAAGTGGATTTTTGTGAGTTTGAAGCCAGCTTGGTCTACATAGTGAGTTCTACGCCTACATATTGTGTGACCCTGTTCCTGTTTGTGTTTATTTGTTCTTAATCATATGAAATTGTAGTGATTTAAAGTTCTAACCATTTGATTTCCCAGTCATGGTTATTTGAAGCAGTTAAGACTACAAACTCTAAAACCAGCATGTACAGCTTGGGTTCTGGCTCTGCTTCACACCAACTGTGTGATCTTCTATAAGTTGTTCATCTTCAGCTCAGCATCCTCTGCTGTCAGAGATCGGGAACTCACAGTACCAATCTCAAAAGGTACTCTGAGAAGTATCTGTAATAATCATGTGACAATTGACTAGGATCTCACTACTACCATTCTTACTGTAATTATTGTTGAAGCAACATGCATTGCTAAATCCCTTGGTATTTATATATGATAACTCAAATATTGGCCAAAACAATAATAATGAAAATAATGGAAGAACTCTGTATCTAGTCTGGACTCAAAAGCCATGTCAAGCTCCTTGCCACATTCTTCCAAGTATTGAGACTGTAAGTAGTAGATGCCATGCCTGGTTTAGTATTTGTTTTATTTTCTAGTGTTCAGTAGTCATTCAATTTAATACCTCAGTCTAATATTCTTAGTGTATGCCTAGGGTTTTCTTGGTTTCTTGGATGTCTGTGGGATTTATGTACAATATTTATCTTAAATTTGATATAGATTTGATATATCTTATCAAATCTATATATCTAAATTGATATAGATTGATATATCTTAAATTGATATATCATTGATATAGATGATATAGTCCCTGTGGTAAGGAGTTCCATGGGCTCAGAACACAGAACTCTTCAGAGTGTTTATTTTTCTCAGTAGAAGTCTCTCCGCTGGAAGCACATCCATGTGGTAGATGGATTTACACTCTTACCCTTTTCCATCTCTAGCAAAGTGAGTGATGTCTTACAAGGCCTTGCCTTTCCCCTTTACAGGTGTCATACAGACTGTTTGAAGACATGGGCCTCTTCCAAGCCTTTAAAATCCCAGTTAGGGAATTTATGAACTACTTCCATGCTTTGGAGATCGGATACAGGGACATTCCTTGTGAGTATAAACAAGATAATCCAGCGCATGCTTGTCAGACCTGCAGAGATGTGGGAGGCCCATCACTGGCAGTCATCAGCAGCAGACAAGAGTCACACATTGTGGGGATTCTGTGTGACCTCACTGTGGTGATGGCTACTGCTGGAAGCCTGTCTTCTTCATCACTCAGCACCTGAGACCCTGGAGCCTCATTCACTTTCCCTAGCCTAATTTCTTTTTCCAGAAAATAGAGTCAGGATATCTCCTTCAGTTGAGTGCCATGATCAAATAGGACTATAACTTTTAAAAGGTTGGAATATGGGTCTTGCCTATCTTTCATAGTTGTTTGAAATAAGATTAAAATTTAAATTTATTCTCATGAAATAATCACCTGTTTTTTGTTGAGTGAATTTAAATTTTTCTCATGGTGTCTGATTAGTTCAACAACTAAAACAAGAACAATTGATATTTTCTCAAGCTGAGATAAATCTGGCCAGTGTTTAGACGGGCTGGAAGATGGTAGTTTAGTTAGTAGTATAGAGAAGAATGCACAAAAATAGCAAAGGGAAGGTTTCAAATAATCAGGTCCATGTGAAATCTCAAGATGGGGGCACAGCCAAGGATTCCAGTTTGGATTATTGAGAAAAGTACAGTACTGAAGACATGATAAAAGGAGAGGCTAAATGTTCACATCAGATCCACTCGATCACCACATGTAAGTGTGATTGTTATATAATACTAGAGAATGTATGGAGCTGAAGAAAATCCCCAAAGACCCAAGTACAAGAGGTGTAGAAGTGTGTAGAATCCATATGATGTTTCAAAGGTATAAATACATAGATGAAAAGACAATCCTATTCAATCTGTTAATTCGAATGCATTTTAGGAATGTGCTATGTGTGTTGGCTTTGATAGTACATGCACTAAAATCGGACACCTATCATTGAAAACATGATTTCCCTTTTAAATTTGCTTTTAGGCATATTGAGCTTCAAAAGCTCATGTCTCGTATAGTTATCAAGACTTGAAATGAGGTTTTAGGGATATAGCATAGTTGGTAGAGAACTTTCCTAACAAAGAAGTAGTCCAGTGTTCAATTCCCAGAACTGTATAAACAATGCATCGTGACACATGTCTATAATTTCAGCACTCAGGATGCTGAGGCAGAAGAATTAGAAATTCAAGGTCATCCTGGGCCACATAATGAATTTAAAACAAGTTTGAACTATACAGAGAGAGAGAGTGTGTGTGTCTAAAAAGCAGAAACAAAACCAAAACTACAAAAAGTGTTTAAGTTAAAATTTTAAAAATGCTTATACATGGACATAAATAATTGGCAAATATCTCTTAAAAGGATGGATGTACAAACCTAGATGGCAGGATGATTTTAAAATATTCACATGGTATACGCACATAAAAATGCAAAGCATTTAGTGTGGCAGAAAAGGAGAAGGAAGAATTTAGCCTGCCACAGACAAGAGCTGAGAAACATGAGCAGGGAAAAGCATAGGCAAAACAGATCAATTGGTTTGGGGCAAGAGGAGCCTAATGATACTGGGTCCTTTGGGAAAGTCTGGCCACTGAGGCCGTGGAAGTTGGAAGAGGGAGATGAAAAGGGGAAAGGGGTTGTTGAGGGGGTGGAATCTGGCAATAAGCCTGGCTTCCTTTAATGTAACTTTCCCAGGGCTCAGCCTGGGAGGATGCCAGCAAGTGACTAAATGTTATTGCTCTCACAAGGGTTAAGGAATTACATAAATAAACATGTTCAGAGAGCTAGCCATAGGAAAACTAAAGAACAGTTATGCTCCAGACAGGATTTCCCAATTATTGTTTTACTTCCAAGTGCATTTTAATTTTCAATCAGCGGGTTTTATTGAATTCACCCGGAAGCTACACTGTGTGACGTGTGGTCAAGCTACTTTGCTGTGACAGGGTGCTGTCTGTAGAATCATGTGAGACAATGGGGAGAAGACTGGGCCAGTTCAAGTATAAAAAGAAGCTTCCAGACTCTTATATTTTGATATCCTATTTTTAGATTAGTGACTAATTTATTTTTGTAAACTATTGAATAGTTCACCCATGTGAAAATAATTTATTATAATAATGATGCTTATAAGGCAAGCAAGCTGGCTCAGTGGGTGAGCGCCGAGGGCCTAAATTTGATCCCTCAAACCCACATGGTAGAAGGAGAGAACTGACTACCACAGTTGTCTTCTGACCTACAGGGTGTGCTTGTGTATATGCGCATACACTTACAGACTCACACATACATACAAAATAAATAAATATTAAAATAATAAATATACCTGTTAACACCATTCAAGGTCCCTTTCATTTACACAAAGGAACTTATTTGCATCTACTAGGAAAGATTTAGCTTTCAGGTAATGTTTTGAAATAATAATGTCTCCTATGTGTTGAACTTAGACAGACTAATGTGAGTAAGCTAATAAAAGCTTTGCTCACCATAGCTTTAATTACAAATAGAAACACTCACTGTTCAAATTATGTTTAGCACTCAATCGCCTCAAGAATCATGTCTGATGGCTTCCTATAAAAGAATCTACAATTAATATCAAAAAGCTGTAGAAGGAAGGTGAATTGTGTCACCTTGCATTGTGTATGCAGTTCTGGGAATTGATGAACTGTGTCCTGAGACACTCTTCACATCCTAGTGATTAAGTCTTTACTCAGAGTCCACTAGTGACACCATTCAGGGCAAAGGGGAGCATGAAATTTAACTGTCATTCCATGTTCATCTGAGTTCATCCAGGGGTGGCTATAGGAAGGAAAGGACTAAGGAAGAAACTCATAAGGCAGCAGCTGACATATATATATATATATATATATATATATATATATATGTATATGTATATGCATATATGTAAGTGATTGCTTGATGAGGATTGGTGTTGATGAAGACCTGCTGGTTCCTAATGGTAAAGGAGGATATGAAATGTTTGCTTGGGTCACTGGTCCCTTCAGCAGAGCATCTTTATTGGTGAAGGAGGAAGAAGATGTCATTCATCAGAAGTGACATTTGGGTCTTTGAGAACACTGTTATGTTTTAGCACTACCACGACTTTTTTTTCTTCCTTTCTGCTTCTTTGCATAGTTTTCCTTGTTCAGGAGCAAAGAAACAGAAATGTAAAGACTACACAGTGAGTTTCCTGTGTATGTAGGCTTCTGGAAGAACCAGACACTGGCTTTTCAACTTTGGATATCTACCTGCACAATAAATGCTATGGGTGTGATTTCTTGTTACCGTGGAAATGATGGAGTTGGTGGATTTATTTTCCAAAAGTGCATGTCCTAGGAAATCCAGGAGGCCTCCCCAGATGCTGAAGTGTGGGGCTGGAAGTGCTTACCCAGTAGATGGCACTCTTCCTCCTTGGACCCCAGAGTTCCCCAGCTGATGTGTGCCTGCCCCTTTGCATCGTTGCAGATCATAACAGAATCCATGCCACTGATGTCTTACATGCTGTGTGGTATCTCACAACGCAGCCAATTCCTGGCCTCCCAAGTGTGATTAGTGATCACGGATCAGCAAGTGACTCAGGTGTGTATGAACTATTCCTGTGCCCTTGCAAAAGCCAGGAACTCCGACTGTGTGCTTTGTCTGTTTTCAAAGCAAATCAGGTAATTCCAGGTTCACAGTTTTTAGGACTGGCCATCACTTTCTCTTTCTCTCCTCAGATTCTGACAGTGGATTCACTCACGGACACATGGGATATGTGTTTTCAAAGATGTATCATGTGCCAGATGACAAATATGGATGTCTGTCTGGGAATATTCCAGCCTTAGAGTTGATGGCTTTGTATGTAGCTGCAGCCATGCATGACTATGACCATCCAGGGAGGACAAATGCTTTCCTGGTGGCCACTAGTGCCCCTCAGGTAACGGTTTAGATTTTCATGAGATAATTTAACATATACATTTTTTAGAATAAAATTACCTTTATAAATATGACTTATGAGAAGTACTAGGTCTGTAGAAATCAAACTGTGCTTAGTCCTTAGGTAAAATTCTAAGAGGTCTTGTTAATTTCCAAAGATGTCATGGTTTGTGCCAAGACACTCATGGTAGATGCTCACCCTCATTACATAGAAAGGTCTGCTCTCAGTTGCCTTCTTAGAAGAGAATCAAACCAACTGACTAGCAGCGACTATTCTCAACAAAGCAAAGACAACTGGCACACATGTCCCTTTCTGAAAAGACTGGAGAATCATGTTTTCCTTCATCTTTTAAGAGTATAAGAAAACTTTTTGTATTTGAAACTTCCTCTTTCAAAACATTTCCATGGCGACATTTATTCTTAGTTCACATATTTTCCTTGGTGTAGGAATTTACCATCTATCTTATGCTTTGAGGAGACTTATTTTTGACCTAACAAAGTTTGCACAAACAAAATTTTCTTTAAAAAAAATATATATGTATCTTACATATAATATAAATATAAATACAGAATTTATATATGACAAAATACACATGATAATTGGCAAAAAAATTAAGAGGATAAATTTATAGGCCAGAAAATAAAATTACCCAAGAATAATCATCAGTAGTCAAGGCACTGTAGTTATTTTTTAATAGCCATAAAAATGTGTAATTGAAGACCTTCCATATTTTTATGTGCTTTTGTGATTTCTTTTTAACTGAAAAGTTGGACCCTTTCTTTCACTGGCTTCCTCCCTAGGCGGTGCTGTATAATGACCGTTCAGTTCTAGAGAACCATCATGCAGCTGCAGCGTGGAGTCTCTTCATGTCCCGCCCAGAGTATAACTTCTTAGTTAATCTGGACCATGTGGAATTTAAGCACTTCCGGTTCCTAGTCATTGAAGCAATTTTGGCTACTGACCTGAAGAAACACTTTGACTTTGTAGCCAAATTTAATGCCAAGGTAACTAGATCTTTACCAGTGTTCATTTTGTGGGTTCATTAAAAGGTATGCTAGAATCAAAATACTGATCAAAAGTAAATTTCTGTGAGCTGTCTGTGAGAAGGACATGGTTGAAATATTTATCCACATGCTGGCATATAAGCATTGCTCTAGGCCAGATGCCTAAGAAGTCGAGGTCTTGGCTATTCATGTCAGACATTGTTCTACAGAAGAATAAAAAATATTAGCTATCACTGTTATTTTGTTTGATTTAACTTATAATCGTTTCTACAGTGAATGAGATAAGTTAACTGACAGCAGTAGAGATGAAAGAAAACTTGAAGCAGAATTTCATGGATCAAACATAAAAGCCCAAGTAGTCACCCATGAAAGCTTTTTATTTGGTTCTGGGAGAAGCCTTAGGCAGTCAGAAATTTGCTTTGTCAACAGGAAGACCTAAGTGTGGCCCTGAGACCCACACTTAAAAATTACAAATAAAAAGCTGAGCACGGTAGTGCCCATATATAATATGAGTGGCACAGCCCTGGGGAGGCAGATGCAGGAGGCTCCCAGAGTCTCACTGGCCACACACACACACACACATGCATGCACGCTCACATACATATACACACCTACACACATACATACTCCTGCAAACATATTTATACATATCCATAAAAAAACTTCTTATTGTAGTTTTATTATTTTAATAGAAATTGATACTACGCGCAAACTTTAAACAAGATTTCTTGTAAATTCTGTAAGTAATAATTACTTCATCATTGACTAATTTTTAATTAGCTGTATTACTTTTCTTTTTTTTTAATGCAAGCCGATATTAGATCCAGTATCCAAAGTTCTGATGTTTGATGTTCTGACCGCAGTAAGAAGACAGTGAAATTTTGTTGTCATTTCTCTTGTTCAAGTGAGACATGGAGACAGAAAATGTTACTTTTGTCCCCCAAACAGGTGAATGACAGTGTTGGGATTGATTGGACCAATGAAAATGATCGTCTCCTGGTATGTCAAATGTGTATAAAGTTAGCTGACATAAACGGGCCCGCTAAATGTAAAGAACTTCACCTGCGTTGGACCGAGGGCATCGCCAGTGAGTTTTATGAACAGGTAACTTGCAGAGCTGCATCACCTGTCACCAGCTGTGTGTCGTTGCAGTGTGCACATTCATGAAAAGCTTCCCTCAAGCCGTGACAGCATGATCATGCCATCTTATATTCATGATTGTACCAAATACACACCAGACATTTTCAGCAGGAATTTTAAAATGACATGTGTAAAATGAACTAAACTGTTGACCACAGAGGTAAAATTATTTGTAGGCACTTTGGAGCGAGATGTTATTATAACAGGGTGGTCTAGTGAGATGTCATTAACACCTTTGAAATGCTAAGTTTCTGCAGGTTTATTTATTGTAGTAAAAGCAGCTTTAGATGTATATATGGAAACATACTAATTGTCTGCTTTCCTAGCAGCTAAATAGCAGCAGTACATGAAAAGGTGTGTGTCTGCCCACCTATATCACCCTAGGGGGAGATATGCATGAACAGTCGACTGTGGTCAGATGTTAAAGGCCGTTATGTAAAACTTTAAAAATAGGTTTATCAGAACATTGCTGTGGAGTTTGATCAGGGAGACCCTCTCAAGTACTTAACACAGAGCTGATGCAAAAGAAATGTTAGATCGTTCTTCAGTGTCCTAAAGTGCAGGGGTAAGCCAACATGATAGCACAAGCTTGGAATCCCAGGACAGGGAAGCTGAAGCAGGACATGCTGGGCTGCAGTGTGAGGACAGATCACAGAAGAAAGGGGCCAGGGTGTGACTTAACAAGTCTGTCCACATTACTGGGGACAAAGTTCAGGCCAATGGCAGATAATAAAAATGTTAGTATTAAAGGTGCCCAATCAGGATGGGGCACTTTTAATTAATAACACTTAAATAGGGATTGGAATAAACTTTTATGTTTTATGTAGTCAGCGTTCATAGGCAAAATAAAACATTTATTTTTTTAAATAGAAAATTGCCTTTCCTAGTAATGACATCAATCGATGCTAAAGTGTTAAAATGCAGAAAAATATGAAAGATAAGAAAAATTCATATACCCTGGATTATAATTTTATAAATTCCCTCAAGTTTTCTAGGCAATTATGAACTGTTTTATTCTTGCACAATTTGGCAGTTAGAGATCAAAACTTATAATAAATAAGAATATTAAAAGCCATGTAATCATGGAAGATATAAATCAAACAAATTCTGGGATAGAATAGCAACTTGACTTGAGTAAGAAGATGGCTTATGCTTCCAAACAATCGAGACAAAAGACAAGCAGCATCAGGACGTGGTTCAGCTGGTGGCATACTTGTCAGGTGTGCAGGAAGCATCTGATTCAAACCCCAGCACATCTAACATGGTACACATCTGTAATTCCATTACACAGCCCTTGAAACTGAACCAAAAACTACACTATTAACAAACGCCAGGAACAAAGGCCTCTCTGGACATCTTAACCCTCGGGCAGTGTCTCTGAGCGGTGACATCAAGGGAATTTTATGTGACTGTCTGGGCTGACTGTTGTATGTATCCACACATTAGATGCCAGGTGAATGTTGACTTGTGTTATGTTTATACTCCTCTGTCATCTGCCTTTTGTGAACCCCCATTTCTAGGGCGATGAAGAAGCCAGCCTCGGTTTGCCTATCAGCCCCTTTATGGACCGTTCTGCCCCACAGCTGGCCAACCTTCAGGAGTCTTTCATCTCGCACATCGTGGGGCCTCTTTGCCACTCCTACGACTCTGCGGGTCTCATGCCGGGAAGATGGGTGGATGACAGTGATGACTCAGCAGACACTGATGATCCAGAAGAAGAGGAGGAAGAAGCTGAAACACCAAATGAGGAAGAAACCTGTGAAAATAATGCAGCTCCCAGTAAGCCATAAAACCCAGTTCTGATGAGATCTCCCGAGGGTGGTTTCCTGCCCCAGATTTGGAGGAATTTTATGCTGCTCATAAATTACATACTTTAAGTCCAACAATCCTTTGCTCGGTTGGGTGGTAAATAGCTGCCTTCTCCCAAAGGATAGTGCTGACAGCAGAAGATGGAATCTATGACAATCAGACATCATATAAAGAGATGTCCTCACCATGGAATACAGTTGATAATTAGCTTCGGAATTTTTTAATGTTGCAAAATCTGGGTTACCATATGGACAAATCACTGGCTTTTTTCGTGGCTGAGCTGGGGATGTTAAGAGATAAAAGTTTCAATATTTACTTAACAACTGCTCACTGTGTACATCCTCTGCCCCTGGGCTTTCTTCCTGGTGCTGACAATAGACATGTGGATAAAATAGATGAAGAATGATTCGTCCTTGTCGTTATTGATGCACAGTCTAGATGATCAGCAGATACTTAGCAAGACAAACCTGTGTGTCCATATATGTTGGGTACTAATGGATACGGTAGATTTGGTTTGTCCTTTATTAGTTTTTCTTACTTCTTGAGGGGATATAAAATGTTGCAGAGAGTTTTAAAATAAGTTAAGGAAGAGGGGAAAAAATAATATGTTTTAAAAGACCTGTAAAAAAGTATGGGAATGTTCCATGGAAACCTATGTGGAAATTGATTTTGAGAAAAGGAGGAGGCAGCAGCTCCAGGATCCTGCAGTAGGTCTTGAGTTGGAGAGTCAGGGTGGGTGAAGCAGAGGACAAGGGAAGGAGGCAAGGGAGAAGCCATGGGGAGCCAGATGGTAAGGCAGAAAACAGAGCTCTGTAGTCACACTAGGAGCATGGCCTTTTCCACTAAGGTGAGAATCAGAGCTGAGCAGTTAGTGAACTCAACTCACATTTTAGCTAAGTTGCTTGGGAGAATGTTTTGGGGGTTGGGGTAGAGATAGGGGCATCATTTTGACTGTTGAACCTCTCTAAATGACAGCTGGCTGACTTCTGTAGGGCAGTTTCAGTGGTTTGACAGTGAAAATCCATCTGTCACAGTTTCATTTCTGTATCTGTAACAAATTCACTGACAAGAAGCCACTTAGGGGAAGAAGGTTCACTTGGCCCACAATTCCAGGTTACCACCTGTTGCTGAGTCACAGTGGCAGGCACTTGAAGAAGGTGGTCATGTTACATCCAGTCAAGAGCACAGATAAGCACTTGGATGTTTGCTTGTTCTCCACGGTGCTTATGCTCAGCTAGCTTCCCTCACTCTCCTACAGTTCAGGGGTAGTCAATACAATGGAGCCATCCACATTCAGGGTGTGTCTTCCCACTTCAGGTAACAGTTGAGACCCACCCTTCACAGACTTGCCCACAGGCCAACTTGAGCTACAGTTCCTCAGCCCAACTTTCTTCTCAGGTAATCCTGAGTTACAGCAAGTTAACAATAAAAACTCACCAGTGACTATCACATCTGATAACTGGCTTTGAGTCTGTCATGCAACCAGTAATCCAACCAACTCAAGTGACTATAAAAATGTGACTCTGTCATGCCTATAGATACGCTCCCTTGTATCTCTTACAACAGACACAGTGGCCAATATCATAATTGGTAAAACCCACAACCTCTGAAATGGCATTAGATACTGTGTTTCTGTGATCATGTGAACATAGCATGTTTTCTACCCACTTGAACAGACAGCCAAAGTAAAAACTTAATATTTTCAAAGGCTCTGGTTAGCTTTATCATGAAAAGATACACTGGGCATTTTCTTCTCTATTGTGATCACAGTCGGAAAATGCAAGACTTGGTTCATATCTGCCATGGAGTAAGAAGATTCTATACATTGGTGTGGTCCATTCTATCTATCTGTCTATCTATCTGTCTGTCTGTCTGTCTGTCTGTCTATCAATATAGATAGATAAAGATATGTGTATATGTATTTATAGATGATACAGATGATCAACATTTAGATGATACAGATTTATGTATAGGTAAATATACCCTGATTTTCAGCATCAATAACAGAATTAAAGAACTGATTATCAACTCTATGCTTACTTGACAGAACCTTGGGACACTGGCTTTAGGCCAGATATCTTGCATCTTCTGTCCTACCTATTAGCCTTCCTAGATCCCTCTCTCTATATATTTCTGTGTGTGTGTGACGGGGGAGCTGCTGTTTGTGTCTGTAGGCATGCATGTGGAAGTCAGGCAATGACATCTGGAGTTGTTCCTCACCCTCCACTTTGTTTAATGCAGTGTCTCTTGTTCTTTATAGCTGCCTGAATTAGGCTAGCTGCCTGTTGAGCTTCCACAGCTTCTGTCTCTACCTCCTCTACTCTGTAGGAGCACTGAGATTATGATGCTCTGGTACAGCATCATCTGCAAGTGGGTGACCGGATCCAAACTCAAACCCTCTCTCTGGCACAGCAAGCACTTGCCCACTGAGCCACCTCCCCACTCTATTAGCTTTTGAAAAGGAAAATTGGGGTTTTCTCTAATACTCTTCTTGTCAATATATTTCTATGATGTATATAGAAGGAAATTATTGATTTTGGAATTCAGAGCTAGAACCTGAGATTACCTGAGACTTGAGATTCCAGAGTTATGTATTCATTCTTTAATTTCCTCTTTTACCTTGTACTCCTTTCAAGCAGTCAGACAGCCTGCTGCTGTGCTTATGGAGACACTTCTCCCAGTGAATATCACAAAACGGGTGTGTCAGCTGAGCCTCTGGAAATGCTCTATCCCCAAGAGTCTTGACAGAGTGAGAGTGCCACTCAAGCTCAAAAACATTAGTAATGTGCATCCCAGGGATGGTGGAATTGAAGGTTTCGTGCCAGGACCATTATTCAGCAGGCTCAGCTTGCTCATCTAAGCTTTCATAGGGAATGTTTGTCCAAACACTGGGCTAGCATGCTGGCCTCCATGATATGTTGTTCCTTTGGTGTTTCTGTTTTAGTCAAGTCTAGTGAAGCATCTGTGAGAATTCTGTGGATTCAGTTACATGTGGCTTTCAGTGATTAACTAGCCCCTTACAATGAAATTTAAAACAGCTCTGCCCCAGTAATGATAGTGTAGCTTTAGCTGTATAATCTTTTTTGTGCATGTTCGTGTATATACACATGCATGCATATGTGTGGGAACATGTGGGTATGTGTGTGTGCATGAAGGTACAGGTGCATGTGGAGGCCAGGGCTTAATGTTGTCTTATAATTTTTTGAGGTAGGGCTTTCTCTGTGAACTTGAAGTTCATTTATTTGGCTAGTCTGGGTAGCCAGTGAACTCTAGGAATCCACCTGCCTCCACCTCCTCAAATCTGTCATTACAGTGGTGTTATACACGGTGTATGCCAATATGTCCAGCTTTTTACGTGGACGCTGGAGATTAAGCCAGGGTCCTTGTGATTAATGCAGCAAGTATTTTACCCCCTGGCCTGTCTCTGTAGCTTCCAAAAATTAGAATCTTCAAACACCTGTGTAAACCCCAAAATGGTAAAGGTGGAGGGATACTAGCAGATTTAAGTGCTAGCGGCAGAATATAGTTAGTTAGTTAGTTAGTTAGTTAGTTAGTTAGTTAGTTAGTTAGTTAGTTAGTTAGGGACTTCCTCATTTTAAGAAAGAAGAAAATAAGATTAACAGCCAACTGTAAGCTACATGGCAAGGCTGTAAGAGCCTGAGATGACACACATGAAAGTTTATTTGTTTTTAACTCCATTGCTCTTGAGCTCTTCATAATTTTCATTTCAGAACTCATATTGGCTGGGCATTTGCTTTGACTTAGCCTGTTCTTAGATTTCAGGGGGAAAATTATTAAATAGCCACTGGTGAGTGAGTTCTGCAGTTCATAAAACTTGGAGGTCTCCCAGGAAACAGAATAAAGTGCTTCAGTGTGATGTCCAGAAGAGGGGAGCTTTTATCCCACCTCATAATTAAATCTGAAAGGTTCCTGGGGTGAGCTAAGAGGTTTCTAATGAAGGACTACGCTGTGCTTAGAATCCAGTAAGGATAGGCGCTTTGTTCTCTTTTCAAAAGGTCCCCTTGCTGAATAACTTGGCTCCCAGCAGGCCAGCTTCAGACCACCTGCAGATTCTAATCTACGCAAATTTATTTGGTACAAACTTTCTTCTACGTCACTTGGTTCAGCATAATTCCAGAGAGGTTTATTGCTAATGTTTAACAGCCCTCTAAGAGAACAGCTGCTCTCCCTCCCAGGGCCTGCCCCAAAAGGAAAACAAGCAGGGTGTGGAGTGGCGCCTTCCCTGCAAATGTGCACTCTCTGGGCAGCAGAGACTTTATCACTGTGATTCCTACCTGTCAGTCCTGTGGTTCAAAACATTTGGGTAAAAAGTATATTCAGGGGCTAGAGGAATGGCTCAGCAGTTAGGACCATGTGTGGTTCTTGCAAAGGACCTGGATTCAGTTCCCATCACCCACACAGCAAATGCACATGCTCTCAAGTGGGGTTACATACGTACATAGATAAAAATAAATCATTTACATTCATTACATTTAAGTTCATGCTTAACCACCACCACAACAAAACTAGAATGGATGGCTTTGTAAGGAAAATAATTTTAATTTACTACTAAAAATAAAATGTACTCATGTACTCTCTTCACTGGGGTAGAATATTGTGTTACTTTTCTTGCTGGCCTGAAAAAAGTGCTTAACAAAATCAACTTAAGGAGATAGGGTTTACTTAAGCTTACAACTGAAAAAGATTCCATTCCCTCATGGTGGGGTAGCCATGCCAGAAGAGCTTGGAGACGTAGGTGACATGGCATCAGAGCCCTGTGGATGCTGGTGTTCTGCTCACTTTCTCCCCTTCATTCAGCATAGGACCCAACTCCACAGGATGGTATCACCCCCATTTAGGAGGGATCTTCCCACCTCAATTAACCTAATCTGGAAAATCCCTCACTGACATACCCAGAGGTTTGCCTGTCAGCTGACTCTAGGTCCTGTTGAGTTAACGATATTAGCCATCACAAATTTAAGTGATTTTTTTTGAGGAAGTATCTTGTTGGCAGGGTTATTGGGGGTCAGAGCCTGTGCTCTGGCAGCAAGCCAGACTCAGCCACCCATCTTAAACAAACTAAGAAATAAATCATTAAGTAAGAGCCAAAGTAGGGCTGTGGTGGCCTAGCACAGAAACGTTCTCTGTATAAGGCTGATCCCGGAACTCACATAGAAAAAAGCTGTATGTGAAGGTGAGGCTTAGCATTTTATAATCTCTGGGGGTTGAGAATAGAAAATCCTAGCCAGCCAACCAAGAATGGCTACCACTCTCCCCCTTCCTTTCTTCCTTTCATCTTGTTCTTCTCCCCTTTACTTTTGTTATCTTTCGTCTTTCCCTTCCCCTCCTATCTCTTAGTCATTTCTTCACATACACACCTTCATTCTTGTTTAAATTCCGGCTTAGTAGGGCATTTAACATTAAATTCTAACAACATTTTAAGAAGATAAAACTAGAGATCGGATATGTACATTGCACTTATAGCCACACCACAATGTTGGTACTGTATTTCGCTAAGATCACCTTGCAAAGGGATGGTCCCCAGGTTGGAAGACTTAGCTATATTGCAAAGGATCAGAGAATTAATTACCAATCAGACGCTTTTTAAAATGAAAGTTCTAAGAGGAGGGAGATCCAGATCTGGAGGTGGGAGTAGGGTGGGTCCCCTGTTTAGAATTCAGTCAAGCGAAGAGCAGCAGGATCTTGGTTACTTTCTCATTGCTGTTATAAAATACCCTGGCAAAAATAACCTAAGGATAAAGTTTATTTTATCTCACAGTTCCAGGTTAGAGTTCATTATCATGGGAAAGTCACGGTGCCAAGATCTATAGAAAGCTGGCCACATTGCTTCCATAGTCAGAATCAGAGCATAATGAGTCAGTGCTTGCTAGTGCTCTGCTCACTTTCTCCTCTCATATGCATTCCAAGACCCTGACCTAGGGATAGTGCCACCATAGGCACTACCTCCACCCGCTGCACATATGCCCAAAGGCCCATCTCCCAGGGGATTCAAATTTCTGTCAAGTTGACATTAAATACTAACCATTGCAAACCATAAGTGCGAAGCTGTTGCAAATGCATCTTTGTCTTAAAACAGCACACTTACTAAGGTTCTGTCGCCTAAGTGTGCTTGCACACAGAATGCAAGTGCCTTGAAAGCAAACTCTGAGCCTAATCGATCTTTGTTTAAAGTATATAGAAAACATATAAGTACTCACCAATTGTTCAATATCAGTTTGATTGATGAATTCATCTCATGAACAAATGATGACTAGCATAAAAAATAATTTAAATTATTTCTTTTAACTCTGTATGTATGTTACTGTCTGCTAAATATTCACTAGCCCTTCCATGCAGATGTGTGTGTGTGTGGACTTAAAGAGATTTAGCACAGCTGGCACATCCCATGGGCACTGGCAAGCTCCAGGTTCAATGGGGAATGCTATCTCAAAGACAAAGGTGGAAAGTGATCAAGAAAGGCTTGTGTTGTGGGATCCTGTGGTGTAAGATTCAATGCTCTGGACTCTGACAAGCTTGTGATGCAAACTTTTGACCTCCATACATGCACTTCCACATATACAGGTACACTTATACTACATACACACCCCAAACAGTCTCGACAAAAAATGCAAGCAGAACCTGGCATGGACATTACAAAATATAAACTATTATTCTCATTTATCTCCCGGTAATAGCTTATTGTTATGTTCCTTTCCCATTCTAGAAAACTGCACTATAGCACATGTAAAGCAACTGAGATAGGTAATCAGAAAGACAGACATATAGCTATCTCTTTCATGTTTAATTTCCATTTATAATATGAAAAGCAATAACCTTCATATAGGTAGCTCACAAATAGTTCAATCTGATGATTTATGTTTTGCAGAAAAGAAAACTTTGAAAAGGAGGAAAATCTACTGCCAAATAACTCAGCACCTTCTACAGAACCACACGATGTGGAAGAAAGCGATTGAAGAGGAACAGTGCTTGGCAGGCACAGAGAACCAGTCCCTGGACCAGGCCCCTCTGCAGCATTCTTCAGAGCAGATCCAGGCCATCAAAGAGGAAGAGGAAGAGAGGGGGAAGCTAAGAGCAGAGGAGACAGTGGCTCCACAATCAGACCTGTGACCATGGGTAGAGCATGCTGTGTTTGCAGATAGAATGACTTGTCCCAGACACTTTCCAAGCCAGCACAACACTTAGACACGACACTGTAGAATACCAGAAGATGGGCAAATGGCTAAAGCGTTTGGGGAATTCTTCACATTTTGTGTGTTTGTTTTTACAGCAAGGGACAGCGCTGAAGACTCTCTCAAAGCTTTCACTTTGCGACACCAGCGTCTAAAGACTGTTTTATAAGAAAGAAATATATATATGTGTGTGTATGAATTCCCACATAGGCTCATGTAAGACTTGTATTCACGTGTACACACATGCACACTGAGAGCCAGGATGCCTGACTCCACAGGTAGTAACAGTCATATTAGATATACAGAGGTCACTGTGATATAAGAAATCATAAAGGACAAGAACTCATGAGGAAGTGTGCAGCTTAGCAAGGAAACAAATGTAGGCCCCGGACAGGGCAGTGCTTGTTCTCCCTACTGAGGGATGAACATTCCAGAGTGTTGTTGGAATTCTAATGCACCCTGCCAACTATATGTGAGTGTGAGTGTGTGTGTGTGTGTGTGTGTGTGTGTGTGTGTTTGTGAGAGAGAGAGAGAGAGGATTATTGTACATGTGTGTGCATGTGGAAAAAGAGATGTTTGTGATTGTAGTTGTTCATAGAATAGTTGTAGCAGGTGATGAAGCACTTCTGAACATACAGAAGGACATCCTTTCTGGAGTGTCTGAATGGCAGCCCCCCTCCTGTTAGTTTCTAAGAAGGTTCTTTTGCAGAGGGAGGGCCTGCATGGGCCACATGATTGGTACCACTGCTACCTGCCACTTGGAGGTGCTCTGCCACCAGCCTCACAATCACAAGACTAAGGCTTTCTGGTCTACTCTGGCCTAATGAATGTATAAGGGTGTGTGTGTGAGAGTATACATGTCACTCACCTGTGATAAAATCGCCGTGGAAAGGAATGGCATTCTTTACTGATGGACACCCAAGAGGAGCTGGAGTCAGCTCTTCATCAGGTAAGAGTTCTAAGAGGGTGCTGGGAAAGGCCCAGGAAATCACCTTTAGCAATGATACTCTGTGTCTTCTCCATGTGATGCCACAGATGCTGTAGTGAAGAGGAAGGCCAGCGCACTCACCACAGGTTCTATGGCAAGGGGTGAAGGCAAAATGCCAACTTAGGGTTTGGAAGTTGGCCTGGGGAAAGCTGACCCTTGGCAACTGTTGAAGAATGTTTGTTCTGATATCCTAAGTTGTGGTCTTCCATACACTGTGTGATGGCATAGCATGGCTTTGCAGCCTGGTCCATGGTCATGCTCCTTTTTTTATGGGGGATATTGGTTATTGTTTGAGGATAGACCATTGTAAGCTATTTGGGTCGTTTTGTTTTGTTTTCTACACTTGTTTATGCTGTGAGCCAAACCTCTATTTAAAAAATTGATACTCACTTTCAATATTTTATTGGATATTATTACATATGTCATGACTAGCTACCATGATGTAAATATAAAGAATTTTTTTTTGTTTCTGTAGATAGTAAACTTTTTTTAAAGAGAAAAAGGGGGAAAGGGAAACATTTTATAGTAACATTTTAATCACCATTTTTATACATTGTAGCTATCTCCAAGCCCAGTAGCTGGGTGTTGGTTCATTGTGGAGTTTGAAGGACACCTGCCATCTGCCTACTCTAGTTTGATTCATGATCTGATACACTTGTCACTGTTAAATTAAGATGTTGCAAAGAGAGAAGCATTTGCTAACCAAATTAATTTGAGGTCTTTCCATGCTTGACCAAAAAAAAAAAAAAAAAAAAAAAAAGCCTTTCTTAAACAAATTGTTAGTATTTCTCTGTAAGCTCTGTTGCTTGTAGCTCCTGGCTCGGTGTTCACAGAATTCTAGTCATCTCAGCCTCTGCAGGGATTTCTGCCTTTTCACACCCTTGATTGTTTACATTAAAAATCCCTTTGCCTCCCATACATGGGGCTTGTGCCCTTCCCTTCAAAAGCATGATTTTATGGTAATTCACAGCATTTTTTTCCAAATAGACAAAGATGAAATAAAGAATCAGATATTTCAAGACAGATTTTCTAGTACACAGGACAATGCAAAGAGGATTGGAAGGATTCAGGCCTCACCCAAACAGCTAGAATGTGTCTCCATATATTTCTGAGTTAATACCGAGGCTTCAGCATTTCACAGGTCCTGAATCGTTTTTCTTTCTTGATGGTACCCATGCATCTCTGTTTGTAAATCTTCTCTGAAGCAGCAATGCTTCTGCAATGAACCCTTCCCCTGCAATAAAAATGCTAGCCAGAGCACTTACTTTCATGTACCTTCACTCAGTAGCTCATTCCCATCTCCAAGTGGATGCATGTCAGTAACATAAATAGTCAAACAAGCTGAATATGAAGTAAGCAGATTGCCATATCCATTATAAGTGTATATATTGGCAGTTTGAATAAAGCTGCAGAATCCAAGTAGGAGCCAGGCTGGTTGCATCACGGGGGTCTCAGCAAACTGCCTAGTTTTATTTGCTTTAAGGTAAATGAAGTAACAGGATGATGACCAAAGCAGTTTGAAACTATCTGTTCTAGAATTGAACAATTCTAGAATGTTCATGAATTGAGTAATCCATCCAAGCAGATTGAGTTTTTCTTCTTAGCAAGCAAGTTGTCATTCTACTCAAACGAAAAGACAACATACTGAGAGAAAGATGGGGACCCACCAAGTGCATGACCTAAGATCCACCCTTGATGAATCTGAAAGGGCATCGTCAAATGGCATCACAAGTATTTTCCATGAATGATACTGTCCAACTTCTTGGCAACAGCAATATTACTGTGTTCACCTCCAACTTCAGAGTTAATTTCCTGTGGTGCCAATGTATTTGATGTGATTTACTACAGTTTTATATGAGCCTATACAGGTGCCATTCGGTAAACTCAGGTCTCCCAGTGAAGGGGTTTCTGCCCACTTAGGGAAAGGATAGTTTTATAGATAGCCATAACCTGTCAATTGTCGGAGAAATTGGAACCAGCTGCTCTCTGTGGAGTAGACGCCTATGTGTATTCTGCATGTTATCCATGGTATTATCAGCATTCTAATTGAATATCTTCATGGTGATCAAACCCAGTTGACCTTTTTGAGTAGTATTTCCTTAGCAGAGATAACTCTTTTGCTGATTTACTTAACTGTAAGGGGTGGGGGAGAAAACTGTTCTCATTTATGTAAGACCTGGTTTTGTTCTTAGTAGGACATGAGCTCAGTAGTCAGTATGCTCTCATCTCTAGTTGCCATCACCTGGCATTGAGAAAATTGATTCTTGTTTGGGAAAGTATTTGCCTTCCTCTATCACTGAACCCTGTTGTGTTTGGGTTTTACACCAGAACAAACGCTCGTCATTGCTGCCCCTGTAATGCCACAGAGAAGGAACTGAGTGCCCTGCAAACGGTAACAGATGTAAATATTTGCAGTTTCCCTGTGTCCTCTGCCTCTCTTCCCCAGAGACCTTTGTTGAAGGTGAAAGCTGTGCAAAAGGTGTAAGCCTCAGGCCTACTCTCTGTTTAAATGATGGAAAAGTATAAATTATTTTCTAAGTAATAAAAATATGAAATTATCATTGTAAATAAAGTCTAAAGTTTGAAATGACTTCTTTATAAAAGTGGAGTATTTGTGTGATGAACAACTCCTGACCAATGGGAAATGAATAATCCAGAAGTCCTGTCTGTTCTGCTTTGGGACACACTCTTGGTGCTTCCATGAAGCAGGGTCCTCTACTGTACTCTTTAGGGTAGCTCTTAGAAACATAATGGAAACTATATCTATAACGAGGGGCTTCTTAGCCTTCTCCCTAGTCCTGAATCCCATTGGAGGCTCCCTTGATTTTTGTGCCCTTAGTGATTAAACTGGCTTTTCAATGGCTGAAGGCTACAGTAATGGAGTTCTGTGACTCTCGAGGCACAGATTAAATGAAGACTGTCTACTCATTAGATCTGGGGGGAAGGGGCCAGCAAAAATTTGCATGTGAATAGTTCAGCCCCAGATAACCATATGTTTTCAAACTAAAGTCATTTTCTTACCTTATCTTGTCCCCTGACCAATAAAATACTACAAGATTCTTTTTCTAGGTCATTCATTTCTTTCAGGAATTTAGAGGGAAACTGAATTTGCTGATAATGGTGCATTTACAAATCTATTCAAGTGTATTCAAACTTTAGATAAAGAAAATAATTCACTGTTTCAAGCAAAAGAGCTTAGAACTAAATTAATCTTAGAATGTCTAATTAATTAATAAAGCAAAATCCATCAGTTTGGGGTCTTGGATCCATATCGTGTCAATTCATCCTCCAACAAATGCCCAAGTAATTATTGAAAATTAAATTAGAAGGTCATTAAGTTTTAGCACCAAATCAACTAAGCCATACACTTTGTTTCTAGGTGGTTTAAATTGTGCTTTTGATGAGTGTTTATTTGTATGTATCATATGAGGGAACCATGATTAGAGAATAACACAGTAATATAAATTATGCAACATGGATATCAGCAATCTCTTTCTACCCTATGCATTGCATGTGTTAAGATGATGTTACTTTTTATAGTACTTAATACTGCCTTTTGACTTACCTAAGGATTGGTGTTATAGTCATGCTAGTAAATTACCCTAACAATGATTAGATGTCATGACTAAGCTATTTGACCTTTGTGTGACTATATTAAGTGTGTCTTTAGATGCAAAAATGAAGTTGGTGGGACCCAATCTCTTGCTTCAAAGGGTAATGTTGATCCTCAGATTTTTTTTAAATGCAGAAAAGACCATGGTAAACAGACTGTGTGCTTTTGAGCTAGAGTAAAGGCTGTAAAGTGATGTCACATGTCTTATCATCATGTGTTGGCATCTTAAGTGTACGTCTCCCCCCAAAAGTTTTGGCACACAGAGGGAAAAATAGCCTCCTTTTAATAGACAAATGCTCACTGTGGCCATGTTCAGCCTAGATTCCTTGCTTTGGAATAAGAGGTGGCTCTTTAATCATGAAAACAAACAAAAAGTAACGTTAAGTCTTTGTGTGTTGTTACTGGCAGTCCTTAAATTTGGTTGGTTTTCTTGAACTGCCACTCTTTTAAGCTTTCTTCCTCTTTTATCATGCAAGGGAAATTCTTCAGGATTTAATGTTTTCGTAATGATATAGAAGGCAAATGCTTTATAAGAGGATCAATAAGTACATAAATTTAATAAAGTACATTAAGAATTTAAGTGACTCCATGGTAGCTCACACAGCCTCTAACTCCAGTTCCAGGCACCTGACACCCTCTTCTGGCTTCCATGGGCACTGCACATACATGGTGCAGACATACATGCAGGCAAAACACCCATCTACATAAAATAAATTTGTACAAAAAATACTGAGGAATTTAAGTGTCCACATTACAATCTAAGTTCTTCTGAGTTATTCCAATGCACAAGAAAATGTCCAGTAATTTATCATTATACATTTTTAAAAATACATGATCTATTACCATAGATTTTACTTATTAAATTATAATACAGTTTAAAACTCAAGTTCTTCAACACTAAGAAAATTAAACTATTAATTTTGGCTTTCACAGATGAGGGTTGACGTTGGGTTAACTGTGTTCATCTGTAATTTTTGACCAAACAGTAGGGTAAAATAGGAAATTCCTATATAGAAAAGTAACAGAAAACTGTTTGTAAGGCCTTGATAATTTAAATTTCCAATCTTATCATTCATGCTTCTTTCAAGTAAAACAACTATTGCAGGAAATTCTCACTTCTTAACAACAGAAAAAAGTCTGCCTCAAAGGAGAAAAGGAGTAGTTTCTCACTAATTTTACTTCCCTGAGTCAATATCAGCAAAGAAGGTGTAATCAGAAGTGCTCCTCTATTGGAAGAGAAAGGAGGACTGTTTTTCGTGTCACGGTCCAAGTGACTCACTCCATTTCCATGATGAAACCTGCAGTACAAAGAAGTAGATAAAGGCGGAAGTGAAGGTTACATAAAATCCTCCATGCACAATCCCTACACCTGTCCAACCGTCCCACAAACCACTTAGATGTTTGCTCTGTAATGAAATGACGTTGTAGGTCCGTGATCCCTTCCTGGCTTCATTTAACATAATGAGTACTTCTACTCTCTTCTGAATGTGAACATTGAGTGCTCTCAGCTGCTGCTGCCACAGAGAAGGAACTTGTCCCTAGTAATTACATTCCCTCGATACAGCAAAAGATTCAGACATTAATGTGAAATCAATAATAAGTGTTTAAAATTGTCCTCTTTGTATATATAAGTTGTTGATGAATAGGGGTACTGTCACGTCTCCTTTAAAATTATCAATTGGTTATTTTTCTAACTCAGAAAATCTTCATTATACCAGATATTTCATTTTAGCTATTTATACATATACTCTGGAACTATACTGTTGCTGCCATTAAAGAATAGTACTAAGATAGCTATATAATACATAGTAATGGATGGTTCAGTGACATTTAATATATATTTATTCACCAATCACTAATTTTAAATATGCTATAAAATATTTGCATGAGATTTTTAACATATTTGCTTGACTTTTTATTTATGAGTATCAGTTGACTTCATACATTTTTTACAGTAGAACACATACCATATTTTTTGGACCAGTAAGGCTCATCTGTTAGCCAAAAAGCACTAGAGATAAATATATCTGAATACACATATCCCCTTGAACTTTTTCCTGGAGATGTTTATCATGCTAACCACAAAATAAAAATTGGTGCTTGCTTTTACACATTTTGTGAGGTCTCAAGGCAAAATACAGAAGGGGAAAAAAAGATTCTCTTTGTCCTTCTGTAATGATATTAGGAATTTTAATCTGAATCCAGTGGGTTTTGGTTTGGGTTGACATGGTCAATTTCAGTTTTTTGTTCTCGTAGAAAATGTGTTCTGATTCTTGTTTAAGCAGTTGCTTTGATCCATTATTGCTGCTTTGTGGGGGAAAAAAAGGCATTGAGTAGTTCTCTAAATAGCAGCTTCTAAATATTCATTCCTGTGTCATAATATTTATAACCCAGAAGGGGATGAAACTGACTTAATTTGGTGTTCCTAAAAGTGCCCATTATTTCAAATGACTGCCAACTAAAGTAATAGTGGTGGAGGTATCATTTGTAAATGACAGTTTGTAACAATGCTTTTCCTACCATACTAGGCCTGAGTATATTTATCAATTAGTATCTTTGCCAAATTTATCCATTTTTAGTAACACAAAAATTTGGAACTTAAACGATTGTTTTACAGCTGAAATCAGCCTGGTCTTGTCACCTATATCTTGTGTTTGATGTGTGTGGCAATATTTAGTATCATTTCACCATAAGTGACATAGGGAATAGCTGATAAAAGTTTTGTAAAGAATAGGATCTGTACAGAAAGAAAATTAGATAAATTATATATAATTTTATTGTTTGTTTTTTTTTTTAGCTTAGAAACTATATTGATATTCCCTTTTTGCCAGAATTACTGGAAGTGCCTCTGGTTTTATATATTTACATACATATTCAAAATTATTAAAATTGTGTTATAGATGATCAATATGTATGCTACAATGTGAAGATAATGTATAATATAAAAGTGATTATGTGGTATCATGTTTGTTGTAATTATTTCTGCAACCTGAGATCTCCAGTCTTCTTGGATCCAATCACAAGGGCATAGCACCCAGTGTTCTTTAGTAAGGTGTCCACTGACTATCTTACCTGTTTCCCAGATCCTTCAAGGGGTTGAATTCTCGTGCCAATGTCTGTCCCTTTTGGTTGTTATGCCCGGTTCACGAGACTCCCCCAAAGGACCTCCAGGAGTGGAGTCTGTTGCAAAATGAGGATCTTTTTATTACAAGCTAGAACTTGGGCCCACTCGGTACTCAGGTTAGGAGGGTGATTTATAGATCCCAGTTCCTCCCAGCTTGCCCAAAGCAGGGGAATTCCAGCCTGGCAAGTGTCTATTGGTTGAAACGCAAAAGGGGATGTTACATTTTAACTGATTGGCTGTGGGAAGGCCCCCAATCCATTAACAGTCTGGCCTCCTTTGTTTGGCTGTTCTAGGGAAGAGGGGCAATCTGGGCTGGTTTCCTAGCAACTGTATCTCTAGTGGGCAGAAAAGACCGTAGTAAGGCTGGTTCCTCCCCACAGGTGGCTGGAAATGTCTCCACCAGTCTGGCCTTTGTTCAGGCTTGTGCTTTAAACTTTAATCCAATAACTCAAAAAACTAATTTTTAATTCTTTGGTCTCTTAGGTAATGACTTCTTAGTCACTTTTTACCACTAAGATGCATTCTTTCTTAATCAAATAGTATCAAACCAAAATATCCAACTTCAATCATTCAGATCATGGGTAATAAGAAATAAAGTGCTACTGCTTATACTATAAATAATCTCACAGTTATGTGAAGACTTTGAATACACAACATGGAGTAGTGTGTGTGTGTGTGTATAATTTAGGGTTTTGCTCAAAGAATAGCTTGAGTTAGTCCAAACTCTGAGTATTTCACTTAACTCACAAAAACCTCAGAAACAAATGCAGCATGCAATTTTGGCCAGATAATTCACATTTCAATCCACAAATGTTGATTTTACCATTATCTGTGAAATCTAATTCCCAATTCCCAAGCCCACTATTTGTGAGGTTCTGTATTTTCTCATCCCAAACTAACCTCCCTGCAAGAAGGACCACATATTCTCATTTATACTTATTTGTCTTAGACAAATAGACTCTCTGTATATAGTCTTTCCCTCTATCAGCCTCAGTGTGTATTTCAGGGTTATCAGAGATCCTGCTTAATGTTTAATTAAGACCCAGAGAGTGAGTTTAAAGCTGTTGGCCTTTTGCTGGGGCAGTCTCTCAGCTACCTACTAATGTAACCCAACTTCTCTGACACTCCATCTCTCCTTGATTCTCACTGTCTACCTGCCTGCTTCTTTTAGTCTCCCTTCCATCTTCTTTCTGCCTCTGTCTCTGCCCTGAAGTTATACCCATACTTCCTGACCCAGCTCAGGCCATGAGCTCTTTATTATGCCAAAAGCCACATTTCTTACTCAGCTAATAGGCTAGGGGAGGTCACCTTCCCCATGGCAAATTGCCTTGTTTTAAAAGATAGGTGAGGAAGTGATATTTCCCCTCTTAGCCTGGTGTAATTGGTTTCAAATAGGACACACTTTTTCATGGCCAGAAAATACAATATTTGTGGGTCGTCTCCCCCTTTTAGTTAAAAAAAAAATTGCTTTGTCTCTAACAACAGTAAACTGTCTACAATAAGAACAATTATGAGAACTATCATGGTAAAAATTACATTCACGATGTCCAGTCCATTTGTATTTGGCAACTTTGGAGAAAGTACTCCACTATTTATCCTATATCTTTGTGAGTTCAAAAAAAATTTTTTTACCTTAAATCAGTTATCTACATTTAAGCTTTCACATCCTCTAATATTTATAACTTACATTTATCAATATTAAAATATCCTCTTAGACCATTAAAAAAAAAACTTTTTTAGATTCCACCAGCCTCAATCTCACTATGTAGCTAAGGATGACCTGATGTCTCCCAGTTCGTCCATTTCCCAGCTTCTGGACTGGAGACGTGCACCACTGCCGCCTGCTTAGGAGATGCTAGGGATCAAATCTAGGCCGTCAAGCATGCAAAATAACACTCCACGAAACAAGCTTTGCCTCCCACCCATCTTTGAAGATGCAGAGAAACTAAGTAAGCCAACATTATTTATTTTAAGATGTTTAATCCTAAAGACCTTAAGAGTCGCTCCAAGAATGGTTGGATATATTTACAGTTCCCATGAGTGAGAGCACAAGTATTTGGGGAGCTATCATTCTAAGGTGCTATCATATCTAGATAAACAGATAACATATATTGTTTTATCATGCCCATGAGAAAATTGGTGGTTCAACGACAAAAGATAGAAAAGGCAACCGAGAAACAAACAAAACACCAGCCTTCAAGAAGCAGTTAACTACTGAAAAATTGAGTTCAAACATCTGCTGTTACATGATGCAGGAGCATGGTATATCATGATAAAAACACACGTTAGTAACTTCTGGCAGCCTGTGGCCTAAGCTTCCTTTTTTCTAAGTCAAATGTTGCAAATACTCTTTCCCAGGGGGTTACGTATGCAATATCTACTTCTTCTAAGATCCCAACAAGGAACTGAGGTTTGTTTTACTCTGAGGAACCAATGAGTCTACTGTGCTTCCTAACAGATGATATATGAGGAGTGCAAGCAGGCACAGCTGAAACCAAGAAGATGGAAATTGCTTGGTTTGAAAGCTAGGATAGTCAAGCATGAAAACAGAGGCATTAGATTTATGGATTAAAAATAGAAACTGTGTCCTCAATATTAAAAATACTATCCCATTTATTTTAGTTTCTTCTTTGAAAACTTGATTATGCTTGTTTTTGTTTTTTTAAAGATTTATTTATTATGTATACAATATGTGTTTGCATGTACACTTGCATGCAAGAAGAGGGCACCAGCTCTCGTTATAGATGGTTGTGAGCCACCATGTGGTTGCTGGGAATTGAACTCAGGACCTCTGGAAGAACAGCCAGTGCTCTTAACCTCTGAGCCATCTCTCCAGCCCGCTTGTTTGTTTTTTATAAGTTTTAATTAATATATGAAGAAATTGGTCTCATTGTGATAGTTTCATGACTCCATGTTATTATAAGTTTTTTTTTTTTTAATTTCATCTTTGACTTACTTGACCTGCTCAGGTTTTTCGTCTCCTCATGTTGATGTCCTCCTTCTCCACAAACAGCTCTTCATGCTTGCTTAGACGAGACAATTTCCAAGCATGAATTGTTTTGCCAAAAGACACAATGGCTTTTTCACCCTGAAGCTAAAATCATTAGGCTATTTCTCTTCTCTAGTGTCACTGTACCACCCAAGGAAGGCAGGAGGGATCCTAGTCTCTTAAGCTGAAATATGGCTTCAGATAGAAACTCTTGGCAAGAGAGATCAGTTTTGGAACTTAGAAAATTCCCTGTGGAGGTTTCTACATTGAATAATGAATATAATGAGAAACCAGAGCCACAGAATAAAAACAAAGCCCCAAAAGAACTTGACCCTGAAGGAATGAAAATTTTGGATCATGTTGCAACTAAAAGTTCTTAACCAAATGAACTAAGTGAAGTACAGAAAAAGAAACATGGAGAACAGATCTATTTATTTATTTGTTTATTTATTTATTTATTATACATTTATTTATTTCCATTCACTGATGTGGATACTAGGAACAGAACTTGAGTCCTCTGAAAGACCAGGAAGTTCTAGAGACTGCTGAGTTATTTCTTTAGACCCCAGTTTTATATGTGTAGAAAAGCATATAGCTAAATGGATGTGTCACTTTGGCTTTGCAGCTTATAGAAATTAATCCAAAATTCATCTTCAAACACTTTTTATCTACCTATCATATTATTTATTCAAAATATGATTCTAGAAATTGTCAAATATGTTCAAACTACATATAGAGTACAATGAACCCTGTGTACCCATCACCTCAATGGCACAGATTCAAATATCTGTTCTATTGATAACACCAAACATTTAGCACCACCTCTAAGTTGTTTTTAAAATAATGGAACATGTCTTTACATTGATACATAACTTTAAAAATAAAAACTTGTGTTTATCTTTATTGAATGTAAAGTGGGAAATGAAAAAAAATGGGAGAGGACTCCAAATAGGGAATAGGGAGTGAGGGCAAGACAAAAGAGGAAACAGGAACAAAAAACATTATTATATTTACCTAAAATTACACACAGTATACTTAAATGAATATATATGTATACATTTTATATATTCTAATATATATAGAAGAATACTTTGAACAAGAGCCATAGATTATCTAACAAAACTCCGAATACCAGGCACAAGAAACCACCTTTCTAGTAGTTGAACAGGGTAGTTAAAGTGACTTCCAAAACAATCTAGGTGTATCTTTTGGTTGCCTCTCAGAGATTAAAAGTAAGCACCATTTGATGAAGATGCCACACCCTTAAGACACAGGAACTGAACAATTTATGTTGGATCTAACATGAAACCCTCCTGCATTTGATCAAACCAGGAAAATACTGAGCAAGCTGCCCAGGGAGGGAAGCACACTCCCACCTGGTTGCAATACCTATGAACCACAACACTGACCAGCATGGTAAGATATCCATAAAGATGCAATAGTGGGATTCTCCACCAACAGCTGTTAATGAGATTGAAGGCCCATCAACAGGAGAGAAGTCATGCCTGATAATGAAAATCTAGCCGGCTTCTCAGAGCTAGGGGTGGTGTACCACTGCCAGCTGCTAAACCAACATAATTCCTAACTACATTCTGGATCTTATATTTATACTCATAGATAAGTGATGACTATTTTTCATTCCTTAATTAGAAGCTTGAGAACCATCATTTTTTAATTCTCTCTTTATTTTTCTGAAACATACTTTATAAGAAGAAATGAATTTGAATTAAATAAGGAAGTGACATACAAGTGCAGTTTTCCCCTAAATACCTCTACCTTGAAATGAATTTAATTTGTTATTTAACAGTATCCTAAGTTGATCATATAAATGTTTTATGAGTTTATAAGTTTTAACATTGAAATGTTTCACTTATTATAGTTATTCATATCCATATCTGACTGGTAGAAGCTTGCCAAGTTCGCCTCTGATTCCTCCTGTCACAAGCTAGTTTTCAAGGGATCCCTATTTTGATTCTAGAATAAGGGCTCACAAATTATCTTTAGATCTGGAGTCAGTCAGGTGGCCCCTGTGAAGAGAAGGCTAGCATAAGAGACCAGAAAAGGAAAAACAACCCCCTATCTTATTTTGGGCTTCATTCCTGTGAATAAACACCAGGACCCCAGCAACTCATAAATTAAAATATTGAATTGGGGCTGGCTTACAGTTCAGAGGTTTAGTCCGTCATCAGCATAGAAGGAAGCGTGGCAGCACGCAGGTAGACATGACACTGGAGAAGGAGCTGAGAGTTCTACATCTTGATCCACAGACAGCAGGAAGAGACTGCCACACTAGTCCTAGCTTGAGCATATCAGACCTCAAAGCCTGCTTCCACAGTGACTCACATACTTCCTCCGACAAGGCCGCACCTATGCCAACAACACCACACCCCCTGGCAGTGCCACTCCCAGTGCGCCAAGCATTCACACACATGAGTCTATGAGGGCTATTCTTATTCCAACCATCACATTTCACTCCCTGGCTTTCATAGGCACATAGCCATACCATAATGCAGAAATTCATTCAGCCCAACTTCAAAAGTCTCCATAGTCTATAACGGTCTCAAACTTATTTAAAAGTCCAAAGTTCGAGGTCTATCTTGAGATGCACACAATCTTTTAACTGTAATTCCTTGTAAAATCAAAAAAGCAGATCACATGCTTCCAGCATATAATGTCACAGGATATACATTATCATTGAGAGGATGACATAAAGTCCACTCTGTCTCCATCTTAGGACCAGACCTGACTTTAAAAGGAAATGTAGGGCATAAATCACCAATTCCAGTAACAAGACCATATAATCCCCCCACCCAAGAAACAGCCATGAAATAACTGCAATAATGAGAAGGTATCTTATCTCAGGGTGGGGCAGCCATATCTTGTAATAGAACATTCTAAGGTGCTGGGCAGCCTTATCTTGTAATAGAACATCCATGGCACAGGAATGCAGCCTGATAACCTTGTAGTAGAACATTCATGACACAGGAAAATACCTAACATTCCTGAGGTCTACAGATAGCCTGCTCAATGTTACTTATCCAATCCCTTTGTAACAAGCTTGCCCTAGCTAAATGTCACCCAATTGTTTAACTGCTAAACTGGAAATTCCCAGTCCTTGCTCAAACCAGAATAAAAAGCCTCATTTGCAGCTGCTTAGAGCTCTTTTCTCTGATCCACTGCATTCGTGATGGTCAAGAGCCAGAGCTTAAAGCCTGAATAAAGCTTTTTGCTCTTGCATATGTGGTCTGGCTCCTGGTGGTCTTTGGGGACCCTAAGATCTGGGCATAACAATCATTCCAAAAGTTAGGGAAGGGATCATAGTGAGGAAATCCTGGACCAAAGCAAGACCAAAAATCAGCTAGGCAAACTCCACACTCTGCATCTCTATGTCTGATGTCAAAGCACTTTTCAGATCTACAACTTCTTTTAGCTTTGTTGACTATAACACACTTCTTTCTCTTGGGCTTGTTTCACTCCATGGTAGCAGCTTTTCTCTGTAGGTATTCCATGACTCTGATATCTTCAACATCATGGGGTCTCCAAAGCAATCCAGGTTTCTTCTTCACAGCTTTCCCCAATGGCCTCTCTGGGCCTCCATGCAGGGATTCCCTTGACACATTCCTAGCCTTAGTGGATTTCCTGTGTCACAGAGGGAGATTCCATTCCTATCGTTGACTCTAAGGCCAGAACCACATGGCTGAAGCTCAAGTTCTACTACTTTCTGGGGCTGGGACATGTCCATGTTGCTCAATTACATCTTAACCATCTTTTTGTTTTCAATGATTCCCAATACTCCCTAAGTTTGGCTGTCCTAGAACTTGCACTGCAGACCAGGCTGGCCTTGAACTTAGAGGTCTTCTGCCAGGACTGTATGTGGATCAAGCAGGATTACCTTTATTTGCATGGCCCTCATTGTCATGGCGGAAACGACATACTTGAGAATTAATTACATGTAAGTGGTTCATTTTAACTTCCCAGTAGTGAATATTGACCCTCCTGGACTGCCCTCATCTATATGGCTGGGGTTGCATGTTCAGAAAACCACACATGAAGTGGAGCACTGGACTACTTCTCCAAAACAAAGACCCGCACAGCCGCTGGCTCTCGTTCTAGGCAGTGCTCTTGTCACTGCCGGCCTCTCCTTCAGGTGGTCTTTTCTTTTTCCTTTTTTTTTTTTCCTGTTGTCTGGTCTGAATGGATAAATTCTTTCTCCACCTTTTTGTCTTTTCCTTTATTTGTGGTACGGATTGACTCCAATTTAAGGTTACTTACAATCATTGCTACTTAACTGGTTATTGTTTCGAAACTTTCCCAATTGAGAAAGCTGAAAGGTAGAGGGGTATGTGTATGTGTGTTACAGTTTGAAAAACCTCTAAGTCAAAACTTTAACTGCTAAGCTTCCCTTAACCTCATTCATGTTATAGCTATCATGTTACAGGATAGTTACATTAAAGCTATGAAACGATGAATCTATTAAGAGAGTATGACCATTTGAAGAGAAATATCCCCCATAGGTTCAAGTATATGGACTCTCAGCCCCTGGTGCTGCTTACAGAGGTGGTATAGCTTTGCTAGAGAAAGTTAAATCACTGCAATCAGGCCTTGAGAAATCAGCCTTGCCTCACTTCCAGTCCATTCTCTCTGCTTTGCCTTCTGCTGAAGATTGTGATATCTCAGCTTTCTTCTGCTGCTTCCTTGCTTCCTTGCCTTGTCCATTACTATGGAGACCAATCCACCTAGAACACTAAGCCAAAATAAACCTTCTTCCATAAGAGGTTTTTTGGTTCTGGTGTTTTTTTTATAACAGCAGAAAAGTAACTGATATAGGAAGGAAACAGATAGAGCAAAGAAGATAATTAAAGGACAGAATTATGAGAAATTCCAGTCTAAAGACTGAAAGTGCAAGGACACTGTGGTAGATTAAAATAAATCAAGGGAGAGGGGCACTCTGGAACCCAAGTGAAGAAGAAGGGCCACAGAGAAGTATGTGATCAATGGCAGATACACAAACTGTATTGCTAAACAAGTAAATTCAGATATAAAAGTTGATGACCTCATTTATTAATGCAAATGTCTTTGATGTTGTTATTGTAAATAATTGTGATGGAGACAAAACAATGACTGATTTTAGTAGAAAACCCAATGGAGGAAAGGAAATTGAATCATATATACCTAAGCTAAAGATTAGCAGCTCAGATAATTCTGTAAGATCAAGAAGGCAGAAAGCCTTAAAGATCTTTTCTCCCTATTTCATCAGTGAATTCCCTCAATTAGGCCACTAGCTAAAGTTTGGGACTAGGAGAAAAAGATTAGAGAAGTTATTTAAGACAGAGGGAAAATGATTAGATCATTAAAATGTATTTTGCCCAACAATTCATTTGCTGTCCAGTTAGATTAGTGATGATAAATACAAAATAAGCCCCAAGGGCATATTAATGAGCGGTTCTCCATTTTCAAGAGTGTGGGTATAAAAGTGGAATAAATAGAAAGTTGGCTTCAAGTCAGTGAAATTTGCCTAGAAAGAAAAACAAGTAGAAGGAGGGACAGGGGAATTAAGAATATACAGGAAACAGTGAGCAATAACCACGTGAAGCTATTAAGGTAAAAATGGAAGTGAGAAAATGAATGTTCAAGGTGAATTGCAACTGTCTCTTGCAACCCTGTGCTACGATTTTAATCCTCTGTAGCTCTGAGTGCACCTTCCCTTGGAAAGAGGGATTTTTCAGGTGAAACCAAGTTAAAATTCTGAAGATCTCAGTAGTGTTTCAAGAACAGAAGGTAGAAACATAGGAAACAGGGGTTTCCTATTCTTTCAAGGGGTCCAAAGCAAAGACCCTCCCAGCTGTATAAGAAATTCTGCCTTCCTTTTCTCTTAATCTATGTCTAATTAAATACTTCTCTAAAACTCAGCTTCTGTGGTCTGTGGATTTCATTTTTCAGATCTTTAAAACAGACAGTCAAAAACCACTGGCTTACATAGCCATAGAGTCTCTAGGACTCTATCTCCCCAAGGCAAATACAAGAGCCAAGAAAGGCTCTGCTTTCATAGATAGTCTGATATTCCCTTAGCAACAACAGAGGCAGAGATTGTCTCCATAACTTCATTCACCATCACAGAAAACCAAAGATCTGTAGCTGACTCCAGTGAAAACATCAAGGGAGGATCTTCCTCTACAGTTCTCAATGAGCCTAGTCCTGCCCACTTCTTTACCCCCTGTGCAGGCTAGTTTAATGTCAGCTTGACACAGGCTAGAGTCATCTGAAAGGAGGGAACCTTAAAAGGCATTATCTTAATTAGGGATTGATGTTGGAAGCCCAGCTTGTTGTGGGTGGTGCAATCCCTGGCTGGTGGTACTGAGTTCTATAAGCAGACTGAGCAAGCCACAAAGAACAAGCTGATTAGAAGCTCCCCTCCATGGCCTCTGTATCAGCTCTGCCTCTTAGTTATTGTTCTATCTTGACTTCCTTAGGAGATAAACAGTGATGTGGAAATGTAAGCTAAACAAACCCTTTCTTCTGCAACTTGCCTTGGTAATGGTGTTTCATCACAGATGGAATGAGAGAGCCATACCCAAGCTTTATGAATACAAAGCTTGGGATGAACGCAGAGCATTTCTATATATTCCTAGGCCTGGAAGCTTCTAGCCTCTATACAATCTAATCTTCTGCCAGCCCAGACCTTGAAGGCTTCAGCTTCAACATGTCTGCTAACATAGGCCTAGAATGTTTTCAGCCTCTAAAACTTACTGCTGAATAAACTCACCCTTTTTAGTTCTTTCTGAACTCTGGCTGGCTGGTTTAACTCAGCTGTTCTGGGTCAAAACTCCCCAAAGTGACTGAGTTAAATTGGCTTCTCTCAACTTCTGAGTGAATTTCTCTGGCTGGAAAACTGCTCCTAAAATCCATGAACTGAAATGCACCAACGTAACTGCACAAAATCTACTATATTCCTGTACTGTGCTTTGTGTCTACCAACTTTTTCTCTCTCTCATGAGAGTTGAGTATATCCTATTTCTGACTCATTCTGTCAAATCTTCCTATGATTCCTCACTTTGTCTGTACCTCAATTAGACACTATTTTGGGGGTGGGGTTAAAGATAAAGATGTATACTGAAGGGATGTCTGTATTTCAGCCAAAGGACTTAAAGATGTGTATTTCCAGCCGGAGGGATGAAAGGTATATACTAAGGACCTGTTTCTATTCTGGCCATGTCACATAGACCTGGGTCTTTGGATGGGATCCCTTGCCAGAGTAACCTGGTTGCTAAATTAAAATTCCTCTATGTGGGACCCTGCTGTTAAGGTTGAAATCAGGCATTTCTGGGTAGCCACTGGGCTCAGGATAAGAAGATGAACTCCCTTTTTCAGCTGGGCTCCCTCTCTGACTACTCTAGGGAATCCTAGATCTTCTAAGGAAGGTCACATAGCCTTCAGGGATTTTAGAAGGCTGAGAATTCCTGGAAATATCCATTCTATGGTAATGAGATGTCTTGGTGTCTGCTTTCAACCAATGACTTTTTACTGTACCTGGAGTTCTTCCCCCACCCATAGGATAATTAAGTACTGTGTTTCCCCTCTTATGATAAAACTGTGTTAGTCTATGTAAATCAAGTATCCGTATCCCTGCTGCCCCTAGCCTCAGCAAATCATACACATTCACCCTCAAAGCTATTCCCACTGCCCAAGATTTATAAGTCTTCATTTCACATGAAATAAAGGGGCCAGCACCCGCTATTTTGCCATGACGGGCTGAGACTCATAATTTATTCTGGGAAGCATGGGTTCACCTTCTCCCCAAAAATTCATCCCTGGACCCTTTCAGTCTTGGCTTCCAGACAGTCAGCAATGTGCTGCTGGCCGCCTCCAGCTTCTGCCCATCTTTGGTAGCAAACAGCTGGCTGTGCCTGAAGCAGCCATTTTGTCCACCTGGATGAAACTTACCGTCTCTGCCTCTCTCAGTTTTGGAGCACCAAGCCAGCTTTTGTTACCAGCTGCTCATGAAGCAGCCACCGACTTGCCCAAGTCAGACAGGGCCCTCATTTGGAGGCCTGAGCTCCTTTAACCCTGCGCTTCACCCTTTTCTGCCCCTACGTGTACTTGGTTTTGTGCTAGACCAGCCTGAGCTTGGGAGAGGACCCAATAAAGCCCAGCGGGAGCTCTCTACACTGTAAATCCTTTTGACCTCTGACTTACCTACAGAAATTTTTCTTCAATTTGTCTGCTTACACTTGTTTTCATGGAAAATTTTTACATGACCCATATATATATGAAAGACTCCCGCTAGAGCCTCTCTGGACGGGGAGACCCCACTTCCCAAGGAACAGCGAGACCAGTCTTCGGATGCAAGCACCAAGAGGTTTATTTCGATACACGGGTACCCGGGGCGACAAAGCCTTGCGGAGGACTTGCACGCCTCTCGGTTGGGGTGACGGGTTTTTATAGGGCTCGGGAGCAAGAAGCACGGTTACAGAAGTGAGAAGCATAGTTACAGGGATCTGATTGGGCGGTTTAAACAAAGCCATAGTTAGGTCACTTACCCGGAACAGGGAAGGCGGGAAGGCAGACGTGAGCCGAGTCACGTACCCGGTTCTTATCTCGGGTACCCAGAGTGTTTTCCTCAGAAGAGACAAGGACTTTCCGTCCCCCCTCATAGGCCAGGCGCCCAACCGCAGATATCCTATTGTTGGACATCTGTCCTGCCTTGCTTCTGACCCTGCACTGCTCCAGTCTTGCAAAATAGTGTTGCCAGCATTATGCTAGGGTTTTACTCTTTCATATACATGAAGCAAGTAAATTCAACATTTACTGGTGGTAAGTCATAAATTTATTTCAAAGTAACTCTGGTATACAGTTAACTTTACCAAATGTAGAAGATTAAAGCAAATTTCTACACTAACGAAATGCTTATTCGTTTTACATAGGAAATTTAAATATTGGCTAAATATTTGATAGTTCAGGGTAGAAAACATATACAAGAGTTTTTAGTTTGTTGAATAGTTTACAGAAACTGATTTTTTTTAAACATCAATGCTGAGAATAAGATTTTATAAAAGTATATGATACAAAATGGCAGAAATAGGCTTAGGGCCAATTCAAAAGTCATTGGGAATTCTTTCCTAATCTCAAACCTAAATTAATTTAAGAAAATTTTTAAAATAAAATTTAAATCAGCAACTCTAACAAATTCTTAAAATTAAACACATTAACATAATACATAATCTATGTTAATTTGATGCAGACTGAAGAATGGCATCAGGAAAGCATGAAAAGTCTTTTCTGTAACTAAACCATTTTGCTTCTATAAGACCAGAAAACTGCAGTTAAAACCCTACAAATGCATGACATGAAATTGCCTGGAATCTGAGCCCATGTTTCAGACAGTGTTTGTGTGCACTACGAGCCACACAGGCATACTCCAGCCAAGTGGAAATGCAGTGTGCTCAGAACCAAGGCTGGGTGGAGTCTCGTGGTGCAGCATAGCTGAACTCTGCCAGAAATGCCTCAGATTTTGTACCCACTTGATTTTGAATTAATTCTGACTGTTACACATTAAGAATCCTTGTTGCTGGCAAATTTCTGTGACTCCTTTTTGAGGTATCCAGCCCCATTTGGGTTCACAATGCACAGTTTAAGAAACAAGGATTTAGAATTTGAAGGTGACATAGGATACAATCGGAGTTCCAGAAGCCCTAACAAGTGTATAAATATTAGCTCCACTCTTTGCAGTTAAAGTGAGAAAAGGAGTTGTGTTAGAGAGTGATTTGGAAAACACTGAAACAGTCTAAATTACACTCAAAGGGGAAAATTACTTTTTTTTGTAAAGATAAACAAGTCCCAAGTCAGTTTGATTGGCACACACCATTCCCCCTTTGATAGCCAATGGGCACTTGTGGACATATTGAAAAGAATAACACAAAGATATCTGATCCCTACTTCTGATGGCAAAGTCTAGTTTGATTGTTAAAATAAAGTTCTCAGTCTTAAAGAGTCTAAACAGCATTGCTCTGCTGCTTCCTTTTTGCTTTTGTTGTTTATTTTATTTTGTTAAGACAGGCTCTTACCATATGCTTCTGGCTGCCTTTGAACTCACAGAGATAGCCCCGTCTTTGCCTCCACAGTATTGAGATGAAATGCATCATACCTAGCCCATTACTACTTTGTAAAGTTTAAGATAAATCCAGGGTGGGTTGGGTTTTTTTTTTTTTTGTTTTGCCTCTTCTCTTATTCTTGTGCAGTAAAATGTACTCATAAAAATATTGGTTAATAGGGCTAGGGAGATGGCTCAGTGGGGCAGAGCACTTGCTCCTCTTGCAGAAGGTTGTGACTGAGTTTCAAGTACCTACATAGCGGCTCGTAACTCTTTGTGATTCTAGTTCCAGGGCATCCAGTACCTTCTGGACTAGGCGGGTACAACATGCATGTGGTACACATAAGCTCAGAAAAAGCACACACACGTATAGACACATACACATAAAAATAATTTTTAAAAGAGCTGATTACTAATTTTGGCCACCATGGAAATTGGAGCTACATCTGTAACAAAGACACTGTCTGCTCATTTACAGCTTTCATTTATAGTGAGCATGGCACAATTAAATCCTCGGAATATCCCTGGAAATCTCATTCTGAAGAACAAATATATAGCTCCATAGCAGAACATGCTTGAGATTAAGTGGCCTGCTCAGAGTCACAGCCCTGGAAGAATAAGCTGAACCTTGGAGAATCCTACTGGCAAATTTACTCACTGGTTGAAACAAAATGTAAGTTAATTAATATTGTGCAAAGCCCTCTAGCATTAGTCTCTTGGGAAAAGAATTGGTTTGAATTGTGCAATTTCTCAGAGCAAAGCCTCTCTTTCCTTAGGTCTAGGTAGCATAAGCAACTGAATGCCAAAAATTCAATTGCTATTTTGTCAAATTTCAAGACATGTAGGGTGTGTGGATGCAAGCTATTGATTTTTCGCTTTGAGAGTAAACTTCCTTTGGAGGAATCCTGCAGAGCTTTGATCCTAACCTGAAAGTATTCCTGCAGATTCTAGAATTGCAATGGTAAAGGAAACAATGTAGGGAATTAATCCAAGATTTTTTTTTAATAATAGCAAACAAATAAATATAACACAAGGCTGGCCCCTTGATGTCCCTAAAGACTGGCTGGTTGCAAGACTGCTTGGAAGAAGGGGGGGGTGTCTTTGTTACAAACTTCCTTCCCTGCCCTCCCTTCTGTTCCCTAACCCCCACACCCCCTGTGGAGTTGTGTTTTCTGGGATCAGCAAGTAAAAATCACAAATGGTCTTTTCTTTGCTTTTTTTCCTCTTTCTTCTATAAACAAAGCTTTATCACGTGTGGCCTTAAACTTGTTGCAAATTGCAAAGAAATGGCTCAAAGGCTCCAGCTCTTTCCGTGCCCTGGGAGCTGAGATGCAGGGCAGTGCCCTTGCCAGGGTGCCCAATTCCCTGCAGACTGCCAGAAAAAAAGGAGGCCAACTGGAAAGGCAAAAGAGAAAGATTGCCTGGGGACGAGACCAGACCCTTGGTCTTTTCTTTCCTCTAATCTGTTCTGGCTGTGCCCACCAACTCTCTTGACTTGCCAGAACTACTCAGAACTGCTGTGTGGCGCTGCCTCAGTTTCCTCTTTTAGATTGTGCCCTGTGATCCAGCCCCCTGCTGAACAATCTGAGAGGAACTAGCCAGCTTTGACCTCTACCTCCAGGTATGACTAGGTCTTTTTATTTCTACTTATATACATATTATATATATATAATATATATATTCATTTGCTTTTAATTGTGTGAGTATTATGCCTTGCTTTCCCAAGAGAGATGTTGATAATTTGAAATGGATTTCTGCAAGATTTTAGTTTCTTTACGAGACTTCAGTAAAAGGCAGTGGGTTCCCTTGTTAGCTGGGTGAAACAGGAGAGAAGTCTGGTTAAAGGAACCCGGTAAACTCAGATCTGCTTTCATATTTGGGTTCTGATGCTTATTAGTTGTGAAGCCTCTGTCAGATTGTTTAACTGCTGTGAACCAAATCATTTTATAAGTAGAGATGATGATATTATTAAAGTTCTGGGGTTATTTTAAGGATTATGTATGCATATATTAATTTAAATTATTATAATATTAAATTAAAATATTAATTTAAATGATTTAAATATATGCATATATTACCCCGGAAGAGAGGTGGTGTTTATGATATGTGAATTTGATACTAAAGTCATTTGTAGTTCGGGTGGGAGCTCAGTATTCTATTTAAGACACATTACTCCTCAGCAAAAAGACACAGGTTATTTTTTAAGATCCCTTGAAGAGAAGAATCTCAGAGTCAGAACACTTGGCTAGTGCAGAGGTGTTTGAGAAGAATGGCCTCTCTGACCTTCTCTATGACAGCCCATACAGGTTGGCTGCCTCTCTATCACTGGTCCAGAGAACAGGGCCTGTGTGACTCAACTTTACCTACTTAGGCCATCTGCACTCCTTTAAAGACTAGATTCTCAAACCAACCCACATAAACAGAGAATTCAACTTAAAAAAAAAACATATCAGCTTGGCTGGTTTGTTTTATGATCAGTAATAAGTTATACCTTAACCTAGGATATCAGATGAAAACTCTGCCTTTTTATTATTTATTGGAAAAATCTACTCAGATAGACCGAGAGATAAAGGATATGTAAAATGCATATTCCTTTGAACTGTGCTCTAGGCCTGCTATATACACATAGAAGAAGAGAAGGGAACTTGGACCATGGAAGTCTTTCCATTCATGTCATCAAATCTTTGTCCCTATCCTTTCCAAGCACTGAGAAGCTCACAGTGCCCATAAGCTAGAGTGTCCTTGGAACATACTGCAGTCATGCTGATTTACATATTAGCCACTAAGTTGTGGTTCAGTTTCAGCAAAATGTAGTCGAGTTGTTAAGAGTGTTACTTTGACAGCTCACATCAACTGAGATCAGGATGTGTATTGTTCTCACCACCAGATCACAGAACGATTGTGTCAATACTTCCAAATACAAGAAGATAACACACTGAAACATCCCAAATTTTTAAGTTATTTTCAGCATGTTTTACTGTCTGGCATGAACAGCCTGTTTTGCTTATTTAAGGAAAGATTTAGTTCAAGTGATGTATGTTATTATTGAACATTTCCTGGCATATTCTGGTCAACAACTTTAAAGTCATGGCTAATTGAAATAGCATGTCAATAGTTCCTTAGTAAAAGTCAACTTTAATTATTTAATTTTTGTAAAGGATCACACTTTGAACTGTAAATTTACTATTATTCCTTTTGTGTTTTAAAAATCTTTCTGGCTTATATGTCTTTATATGATATTTTTAGGATTCTAATATTATAATATTTCTGTGTAAAATGCATGCTTATAGAAAACCTAGAAAATACATGTAGACTTAATTAACAGTAAAAACTTGTCTGCAATGTCATTCACTGAAGGTGCTCGAACTTTGTTTCTCTGCATGTAAATTCATTTCTTATGATAGTGTTTGTCCCACTGTTTAAAAAAAACATTCCTTCTCTGATTTCTATAACTATATTTACTTCTTTGCCTTACCTTTTAGTGTCTTCTTAGATCTTATTGTGAGACATCACTATAATTTGTTGGCCATTTAGATCATTTGGCTGCTATGATGTTTCTCATTCGAAGCATTAACTCTGTCTAGACATGATACTTAGTTGCTGGGTAGGCTTGTTGGAAAGAGACCTACTCTGCATCACAGAAGCCCATGTTTCTCAAATAGCATTTTGGCTATTCTTATAAAGCATTATTTTGGAAAAACCAGTCTTAGTAATTTTAGTATTTTCATAACATTGGTATCCTAGACTGTTAACAGCGCTTCTCAGAGTTCTGATTTTATTTCTGCTACTGTTGTTTTATTATTTTTACTGTTGTTGGTTTTTTTTAAATCAGAAATGGATGTTGAATGATATCAACTGCTGTTATTAATCAATTGTTACTTTTTTTTCAAAATAATCCCAATTAAAAGTATTGATTTGACTTTGGTGGTATTTGAGGGGAGTGTATAGTCTATAGATTTGTTCTGAAGTTTCTCTTTTTATTCTGTCCTGAGATTTTATAATGAAGGCCACTTTAGTTGTATGGAATAAATAGCGTCAGCCAGATGTAGTGGTGCATGGCTGTGATCTCAGCATTCAGGGAAGCAGAGGCAGGCCGATCTCTGTGAGTTTGAGACTGGCCTGATCTACAAAGAGTCCAGGACAACCAAGGCTACACAGAGAAATCCTGTCTGAGGGCAATGGTTTTAAAAGTGTTTTTCTCTCCTCACTCTCTGTTTTTCTTTTCTAGTGTATGTCAATACAAGTACTATTTACTGGAAAGTTGTTAATTTCATCAACAGTTTATAATTATCTATGTATCTTATGCATAATCTTTGTTAATATTTTATCTGTATTTCTTCATCTTTGATCAAGACTAATATTAACTAGTCTAATTTCATTCCTTTATTTTTTGTTATTGTTTCACTCCTTTTTCCCCCATTTTTAAAAACTTAATATTAAACATGTTTATAAAATCAGATATTCTATACCTTACAGTGTTTTTAAAAAGCCCCTTCCCTCCCTTCTAAGTTCTACCTATTTCCCATAAAATAAAGAATAAAGACATCCACTCCATTTCTAAATTAGTTTTGGGTCATCTGCTTTTGTATTTCAAAATGGAATACTCCTTATTTTTTTTCCACTTTGAAATGCTGTCTGTGAAGCCAACTGAAGAAGTAGGGTCAGACTGTGCAAAACTCTTACGAGTTTGATCAGGAGGCAGAGAGAGGGGAGGGTGGGAATTAAGCTTGGGAAGGCTTTTCCTTTTTCTAAGGCAAACTACAGCCTGTACTTTCATCTGAATTCAATGTAGGCCTCAGACGTTTATCGTTGACATTCCTTCCCCATTAGCCAAATGGTACACAAATTGGACCTCTTCCCCTTTCCTTCATTGAAGCCTTACTTGGGTGCCACAGGAATGCTAAGGTGCTTTGGGGATCTGTGATGGTGTCAGCCTCTGCTGTTCATTGAAGTCTTGGAAGCCTTAATTCTAATGAATCAATATTCAAGAGGTTGGATTCCTCTTCCCCTTCCTGCTCGCGCCCAGTTTAATCTGGCAAGACCACAAAGTCAGCAAAATTCTGCCTTGTTATTTATTCCAAAGGCAACACTGAAATTTATTCTTTGCAATAATGAGGCTCAAAGTGAAGAGATTGTAAAAGAATGCTGGCTGAGGCGCTCAATGGCAAGATTCGTTAATCAAATATCCTGTCTGAGTTTAACTGAAAAATGTTGCCAGCGTACCATGGTCAGAAGATAGTGACGCTTTAAATTATACCTACAGAACTGTAGTCTCCTGAGAAACGGAAACGTCTTTCACTTATGCGGATCCGAATTAAACTGTTGTTTCCTTTTAAAATCAACTCTGACAGGCTGGGATAAGAAACATTTTCATAATGGACACCTCATCCAAAGAAAACTCCCATTTGTTCCACAAAAATTCAGCTCAGCCTGACAAAAGGCCGTCGTTTAAAGTGGAGTATCGGTCCACAGAGGAAGCGCGGCCGTGCTGCGGCGAACTCAAGGTAGAGGGTTGGGTGTCGGTTCACATGCTTGACTTTCCTTCCAGAGAAAATGAAGCTAGAAGAGGAAATTGCTTTCTTTTTGAAAAGAGACGCCTTACTGCAAATTACTAAGTCCACTCGCCAGGCAGTGAAATCACTTTTGCCTGAATGAATTTTTGGCTCCTTTGAAAGCTCTTCCTAGACAAACAGGGGAGACTTAGAAGCGGAGACATTTATTAAAGCGCCACCCTGTCCCATATATTGTACTGAGCATACCCATACTATTCTCCTTTCGTGAAAGAAAAGTTGGCCTTTCTTGTTACATGGAAAAGGACTGATGTCTGCATGACGCAAGCCTCTCTTCTTTATAGCAAATAATAATCATGGAACAAAATAATGTTGTATTTTAATATATGTGAATTTACATGCATACTGCTTTTCACATATAATCAAAACATGCCTATTAAAATATAATCATATGCGGAAGAACCACTGAAACTTTAAGAACAAATTTAACAAGTACAAATCTAAGGGACTTGGTCTTAAAAAACCCACCAAACAAAAAAGCAGATAGAGGATCTCAATGCAGAATGTTCCTGGCTCGTGCATGGGCTGTGATTTCATAATAGGCAAGGCGGGACTTATCGGAAGGTGGCTTAAGATTTTCACTTCCTTACCCATCAATGGCTCTTTCCTTGTCACTCACCATTATTCTCAGAACTTTAAAGGACTCCCTTTAATGTCCTTTGTGGAGGGGCAAGCGAGAAATGGAACCCTGCATATATTTTACACAAAAACCAGCATTTCAGTTGCCAAGTAACTTAGAGTGGTTGTTTTCAGGGAGGGGGAGGGATTCTTTGTGGTCTTGAGGCTGATTAGAGCTGCCGCCACGCTTGAATCAAACTGCCAAAGGTCATGCACTTGCTGCTCCACTGAGCTTTGCTTCCTTAGTAGCTTCTAGCTGTGCCAGGCTGGTTAGACCACCTGAAACTTTTCGTGTTTTCCAGGTGTTCCTGGGTGCCCTGTCTTTTGTTTACTTTGCCAAGGCGTTGGCAGAAGGCTATCTGAAGAGCACCATCACTCAGATAGAGAGAAGGTTCGATATCCCTTCCTCTCTGGTGGGAATAATTGATGGTAGTTTTGAAATCGGTAGGTATTAGAGAAGCTGGACTTTCTCTTTAAGCCTAGGGTCTTTCTTCTGAGCCTGCTCAGTGCCATCTTCCATTGTCTGCTGAGATCCAACCTGTAAAATTTTGTTTGGGTAAATCTGCTGGGACCTTATGCTACAATAAAGGAAATCTCAGAGTGCAGGCAAACTATAACAAATTCCCGGCCCCCAGGATTTCTCACTGGATGCCTCAGAGGATTCAGTTACCCATCAGAGGGGGAGACTTTCCTTAGCGGAAGGTGCCGGTTGACGTTTTTGGGTTGTAGCTGTGGGAAGCACCCCTTGGAAGAATGAGAATGTGGGAGCAATCAAAGAGGCTTTGCAAAAATGTAGCCCAAACATTGAAGAAGTACGCACTTAAGGTGGTTTTCTACACTGTGAAGAAGAGAAAGGGATTCTATTAGCAGGAACACAAGAGCAGAACCAACTGTAAAACCTCTATGCTCATGTATCCCTGGTTTGGCAATTGCATAGACTCCCTCTTCAAAGAATGATTTTAATCAGTGATTTGAAAGTGTAGGAAAGAGTGTGGTTCCAGTTAGTCTGCTTCCCTACTTAATAAAAATGAGAGCCATTTAATGCTCATTCAGAGTAAATAAAATAATCCCCTCAGTGGTCATGGATGTCATTTGGGACAAATAGAATTGCAGGGACATCTCTTAGCTGCTTTAATGTCAGTTTTACCTGGAGGGAGAGAAATATTTAACTCTTCAAGTTTTTTTTTACCTTGCTTTTTTGATTTTATTTGTGACTTGGGATGTCACAGAAAAAGTGATACCAGTGAACATTTTAACTTTTCTGGCTTTTACAAAAACCACAGCTCTCACTTCAAAAAGGATAAGAGGTGGTTTCTTTTGGAGACACATAGCCCAGGGACCCAGACTAGACTACCCCAAACTTCATGAAGATTTTATTGTTTAAGAACAAATGAAGCCGTAAATTATGCTGTTTTTCAACATGTTGGTGGAAACATACAGCAAGTATGAAAAACCTCTTCTGTTTGGCTCAGAGGCCATCTGATGAAGATAATAGCTTTCCAGCAGGTGAAAGTTAGAGATGTGTTTGTCCATTCAAAGGGACTTAAATAATAGAAAGATGTCAGATCAGAGGTGGGTGATAAATGGTTATGAAGGAGGTTAAGATAGCCCAAGATAATTTGGTTCTGAACCATAAAATTGCACTCACAGGGGATCAGCTTTTGTAGGACCATTCCTACAAATTTGTTCACAAAGGTTCTGGAATGAGTACCAATCACACCTTAGTGGCCATTCAGTCCTCTGGGAAGTGTTAACTTCCATGGACAGGGCCCAAGCTTCTGTTCATTTTTGTGTTAGATTCCTTCCTTCCTTTCTTTTTTCCTTCCTTCCTTCCTTCCTTCCTTCCTTCCTTCCTTCCTTCTTTTCTTTCTCTCTCTCTTTTTTCTTGCTTGCTTTTTCTTTCCTTTTTTCTTTCTTATTTATTTATTCTGTGTGTTTTCATGTGCATACACAAGTGTTCCAGGGCCAGAGGCTATGAATGCTATTAGTCAATAAGCTCACATACATCAAGGTCATCAAGACATACACTAATTGTCTTAGTTGGAGTTTTATTGCTGTGAAAAAACACCATAACCACAGAACTCTTATAAAGGAAAACACTTAATTGGGGGCTGGCTTATATTTCAGAGGGTTAGTCCGTTATCACCATGGTGGGAAGCATGGAGGCGCACAGACATGGTGCTGGAGAAGTAGCTGAGAGCTCTATATCTGGATACACAGGGAGCAGGAAGTGACAGGCTTAGAATTCTGAGATGTCAAATCAAAGCACTTACCTGGGTGACACAGCTCCTCTAACAAGGCCACATTTCCTCCGACAAGGCCACATCTTCTAATAGTGTGACTCCCTATGGGCCTATGGGAGCCATGTTTATTCACACCACCACACCGATCATACCAGGGCCTTATGTCACTGTGTTACTCCTTTGACGGACCTTAAGAGTTGATGCCTGCCTCACTCATGGTCTTGAAGTGAAGGACCATAGAAAGGTGATATCAATTGTCAGTCTGCCTCATGGGAAGAAAGGTATATTGGTAGGAAGCTGATGCCTACTGAGAGAAGCTGACTTCCATCATGGAAGTTCATATGATGATACAAGTTCATATGATGAGATAGCAAGCACATTTAATTTTCTCACTCTTGGTTTCTATGTAGGAACACCTTAGTGCTGGATATGTTTAGAAATGATGTGGTATAATCTTTCTCTTGGATTTCCTCGATATACTAGTCAAAAATGGGTCCAAAAGATAGCCAGTGCTGACATCAGGTCTCTACACACATGCACACACACACATATTCACTTTATTTTCACACACATCTGTACCACAAAAGTGAGAAAACACACGTACCACACATAGTCCCAAACCTACATATAACAAAAGATTCATATAATAATATATACATTCAACAATTTGGTTGAGGTTCTTTTAATTTCAACTGATTGTCCATGGAAACTCTAGTATTTTCCAAATAGGAAATCACATGACTGAAATAGAAGACATTTTTATGTTTCTTTTTAATTCCTAAATGTGCCAATATTTTTTCTTTTCTTACTCAATTGGCCTTGGGACTATGATGAATTGAACTAGTGTTAATATACACTCTTCTTTTCTGACTTAATGCAATTTTAAATTTCACTACTCATCAATTGGTCTGTTGCATGTTTTAATTTTAATTAGTTAAATTATTATTAATAATTAGTTGCTTAATTTGTTTTGCATGGTTTTTAGTAAGCATATTTTAAAAGTTTAATTACTCAGAACATTTCTCTTTCTTGCTTCTGTTCTCCATTGTTTGAGATTTTGAGACACAGTGGCCCTGGCTGACATTGAACTCACTATGTAGAGCAGTTTGGCCTCAGATTCACAGAAATCTGTCTGCCTTTGCTTCTGCCTCCACAGTGCTGGGATTAAGCATGAGCACCACCATGCTAGGCTCAGTTTTTCTTATGGGTCAGTGGCTGGCTGCACTGATTCACTATATTTCTTCTATTCTGCAAAAAAGTTTCTTCCACCTGTTACGTAGTGGCTTACTTACCAGATTTCTTCTTAGCTCATATTTTCACACTCCTGGAATATGCTGTAGTAGGCAGGCTGCACTGATTATTACATTTGCTGATAGGATCTTTCTCTCTGAATTCATAACTGTACTTGGTCTCTGATTGCCATTTCTTACATTGTCCTTGTTCAGATTTTGTTTCTGGTGCATGAGATAACTTCAGTTGTTTGTCTTCTAAGATGTGAAATTTTGGATGTGTGTGCACAAAAAGAAAAAAAAATCAAGGGGTATGTTCAAGTTTGGCAAAACATTTATTAAACTCCCAGGACCTCTTTTTATTTTTTATTTTATCAAATTACTCATGTGCGGTACGGAAGAATTTTTATATCCAATTTATCATGTTTATGTGTGTGTGTATGTTCACATGCACATCTGTGTGATGCATAAGCGCATGTGTACATGCATATCTGTACACAGAAGTGCTGCTTATACTGCATATGTGGAAGGTAGAGGTAGACCTCCAGTAGCTTCCTTTATCGCTCTCCACCTTGTCTTTTGAAACACTGAACTTGGTGCTCACCATTGCAGCGAGGCCCGCTGGCCAGAAAGCCTTTGGAAGCTGTCAGTCTTCACTTCCTCCTGTGAGCCCGGTGTTGAGATTGCAGGCACCAGCCTCACGCCAGCTTTTATGTTCGCGTTGAGGATCTGAACACAGCCATCACTTTGCCCAGGAGCCCTCTTCCCAGAGGCTGTAGGCTTTAAATCTCCACATATTCCCCATCTATCTCCTCTGGGAACTCAGAAAGGTTGTTATTGTAGCACGCACTGGAAACCTAAACTTCTGGAGATGGGACGGTGGTGAAATGGCATTATTCATTAATAGAACAAAGAAACAGCCTTCTAATCCCAGTAGTTCCTTATTGTGAGAGTCTGGTGGAAGCACTTGGTGCAACAAAAAATATTTCTATAAAATGCAAGCTGGCTGTACAAACAGAAAGACATAATCAGTGTCTTCCACTAGTTAAATGCTAAATGTATAGTCTCATGCTTAATTTTATTAATATGCAAAATTTAAAGAGCTGAAATCTTCCAAGAGTCAAATACACAGACTTCATTTTCAAGCTACTTTTCCTACGTCCTAATGATTATCCTTCAGGCTGTAAAATTCACCAGTCATTTTCCAGTTGACTCTCAGGGTGTTCAGACAGTAGTGAATCAGATGATTGTTTGCATCAGCTGTAACCCTGGAAACACAAAGGACAGTGTCAGGGCCAGGCCACCTATCAGCAGCCCAATTCAGCTGTGGGGAAGTGTTTGCTTCTGTATCTACCTGGGAGTACCTGCAAATAAGACTTCCCAAATAGTTATAGGTAAACTGTGGAAGGTCCTTCAGATGTACTTCCCTAAGCCGGGTTTCTCATGGGGTGTTGCCGTCATGATCCACACTACTGTATTTGAGTTTACTTTGCAAATGCAGATTCCTTAACTGGATCCTGTTCAAGGCACCAAGAACTGCATGTACTGAGAATGTTACATTTTTAATAGGTTTGTATCTTTCTTTGAAGCTTCTCCTAGGAATTCTTTTATGTAACAAAGCCTGGGAAATCTCTTAAAATATGTTGAATCATAGGGCTCAGGAGATAGCTCATTCAGTGATGTGTACTGAAAACACAGAGCTGAATGTGATGCCTGGCTCCATACTAAGCAACAGCAACAAAAATTCAGACAAGATATTGGACCTCTTCTTGTCCCAAAAAAGATAGGTGGAGACAGGTTACAGTAGAGATATGATCTCCACTCTATCCTAAGTCAGAAAGTGTAAGTGAATGAAGAAACTAAGAAAATTTCCTGCAAGATCACTAAGAAAAACTTAAAATACCAACTAAAGGAAGCTTTGTATAATTTAGATTTATTTTACACTTTAACTATGTGTATATGTGTGTAGGTATGTGCACATGGATGCAGGTGTTCTTGGAGGTCAGATGAGGCTGGCAGCCAGGATACAGGCAGCAGTGAGACATCCAGAGGTGCTCAGAACCAGACTTCATCCTCTATAAGAACAGTACCCTCTCTCCACCAACAAGCCGTCTCTCCATCCGTCTGCCTATAATTTAATTTACTGACAAAATGGTTTTAAAGGAACAAATGATCAGTTCTGGTAAAACAAAGTGGGACAGGAATAGTAATTGAAATATTTTGACAAAAAAAGAAGAGGTGATTGAGATCATGAATCTGAAGATAATTTCAGCAGCTCTTTTAGCTTCTGGGGAAGAAAGCACCATGATGGGAAGGCTGGCCATGTGGTTTCCATAGTGGGAAGCTATATTATGCTGTTGAGTGTTTCTAGGCTTCTTCCTAACCTGACCATCAATGCTTCTACTTGCCCCTAAAGGGAATCTCCTGGTAATAACATTTGTTAGCTACTTTGGCGCCAAACTTCACAGGCCAAAAATAATAGGAGCTGGATGCCTGGTCATGGGATTTGGAACTATGCTCATCGCAGCGCCCCACTTCTTCATGGAGAAGTAAGTCTAAAGCATCCATTTTTACCTAAACTTTTCCAGCAATGGTTCATCTCCTCCTCCTGTCTTAAAAATTGTAATTTTGTCTTGTTTTCTAAGGGAGATATCTTGCTAGGATGCTCTTACTGGTCAGATATTCAACTTACTAGATAGCAAAAAATAATCTTTAATTCACAGCCTCTGTGCCTCAGCCTCCTAGTGCTGGGGTTATAGCCATTTGTTTAGTGTGTGTGTGTGTGTGTGTGTGTGTGCGCGCGCGCGCGTGTGCATGTGTATGAGTGTGTGTTTGGGCTGCATGTATATCTGTGCACCTTGTGTTTGCAATGTCAGTGCTGGTTTGGTTTGGCAAATCTGATTTAAAAAATAAGTTAATTAATTAATTAAAAAAATAAACAACTGCAAACCCAGCCTGATCCCCTCATGAGTGATGAAGCAAACCTTTGCTTTTAGCATCATGTTAGCTTGTCAGAGTAAAAATATTCTTTATATTCAGGTACAGCTACGAGAAATATGAGAAGTATTCTTCCTCCTCCAACCTTACTGCCAACATCTCTCCATGCTACCTAGAATCCAGCAGCCCATCACCAAGCTCAATCATAGAAAAGTCACAAAACAAAATAAATTATGGTAAGATGATTTTTTAAATTGACTTGTATAAGTGAATAATTTTAGCTTTTATATGTGCTTTAGTATACATGTTAATTTTTTCCTGAAAATCATTATTTGAAATACTAAAATGTAAAAAAATATTTTTTTTCTACAAATATGCTGGGGAGATAGCTCAGTGGGGAAGGGTGCTTGCATTTCAAGCATGAGGACATGAGTTCAAATCCCCAGTGCCCACTTCACAATCTAGGCCTGTCTGAACATTTCTATAGACACTGGGAGACAGGGGTGAGTAGGTCCCTAAAATTCACTAGCCAACCAGCCTAGCTGAAACAGTGAGCTTTCTGTTCAGTGAGGGATTCTGACTGGAGGCAATGGGGCAAAAATGATAGAGAAAGGTGCTTCAGGATAAGATGTACCCTTGGTGTTTACATGCGTGCAACACATGTCCTCACAAACATATAAAGAGCTCCCGAAGTGCAAAGCAGTATGGTATGATCCCAGGAAGATATTTCAGTGATCAAATCTTATGGAAATGACTACTAATTGCTTGGTGGCGACTAGGAACATCTACCATTAGTTCCGAGTAAGGTGGGTCTTGAAATGAAAATGAAATGAGTGTCACAAATAGAAACATCAACCTTAAGGGTTAGGTAAGAGAGAAATGTGATTTTTCCCATGGTTACTTTTAACTTTCTCTTCATCCCCTTCACATCTAGGTAAAAATAACTGCCACCTCCAGCGTTCTAGTTACAAATTCCCGAGAACCACTTAGCAGAGTTTGTGCCTAGGAGGGGGCATTTAGATGTGGTTACAGAGGCGGTTACCATCCTCAGAGTGCCTAGACTCTGCAAAGCGACCTTTCCTTTGTGACTGGCGGAACTGTCCTGCCTCATACAGTCAAATTATACAGCACAACATACCCTTAAATAATCAGCTTTAGATTCAACTCTAAAAATATTATCAAAAACCTATTCTTTTTGATGGAAGACATGGACTGCTAAAGTATGTAAGATGTTGTTCCTGGAATTCTAAAAATAGTTGATCACTACCGGATATAACGGTAGGCAACACAGGCCACCGCTGCAATTATTATCAATGACATAAACATTTGAGTTTCAGGTAGAACTTGCATGGACAACACTTGAGTTTGGAAAAGACACAATTTTTATTAAAGTGGAGGTGGATAAGCTTTTGTTCATGTCTTGCTTTGCCTGAGATAGTGTGCTGATAGGCTCTAGGGTATAGAAAGACAATTATCTCTGTGTAGGTACAAAATGAAAAGAAGGGAGAACATAAGTTAAAGAAACACAAAGAAGCAAGAATCTCCCAGGCCCCTGATTTTGTCTGTGAAACAGGTGGAAATCACAAAACAAAACATGAAGAGCTCATCCAAACAGATTCTGATTCTGCTTTCTAACTCAGTTTTAAAACAATGTAGAAATGTAGAATAAGTATTTAACTTTAATAATGAGCTAGCGCCAGTCCTCTTGTTTGCTTTCTCTCAAGAATGTGAAGGGGACACCGGCTCCTCCATGTGGGTGTATGTCTTCCTGGGAAATCTGCTGCGAGGATTAGGGGAGACTCCTATCCAACCCTTGGGCATCGCCTATCTCGATGACTTTGCCAGTGAAGACAATGCTGCTTTCTACATTGGTAATGTCTGCCCCATCCAACCTGGGAAGTGGGGTGCCTGGTCTGAGCTCCAAGTCAGATTCTGAATTCATCTGTTCCAAATTCAGTATGGAAGGTTTTAGCACTCAGTCCCCATGCCTTCATTCAGTTAGCACATGTCTGAGGTGCCCTGAGGACTTGAACAGTGAAGACACTTTCACCGTCATCTGAGGATGAGGGAAATGACACTCAGTTAAAAGGAAGTAGCTGTGACCTCAATGGCCTGGGATCTTGTGAAAGCATCCTCCAGGTTTCAGAGTTCAGAGATTGTTTTTTAATGGTATGTGTGTGCATGTGTTTGTAGGTGTATGAATCTGTGGGTGCAACTCTGTGATTGTATGTGTCTGTGTATGAGTATGTGTGTGTGAATGAGCATGTGTGTGTATATACATGTGTTGTTTCTGCGTTCTAGAAACTGCCTTGCACTTTATAAGCCTTGATTAATTAAGGATATTTTATTTTATTTATTTTATTCTGTTAGAGATAGAAAGGAATACTGTCTATTGAGAGCAGGAGTAAATGACTGAAAAGAAATGTAGAGAGAATATAAACAAGGCTCAAGGATACCCCATCTGTAGGTCAGGTACCAGAGGACAAAGGACCAGCAGGAGTCACTGGTGTCTACTACAAAGGGTGGGGGACACTCTGGAACACCTTCCACACACAATTATGTTGCAGATGTAAACTGTTAAGGTCTGATGATTCGAAGCACTATTGCAAGGGCATCAAAGCGCTATTAAATGGGTGTCTCTTATGTCCTGGAATTTAGCTAGAAATTATAGCTACAGGGATGACTACAGTGTCCTCTGTGTTTCATGCATCAGTTCTGATTTCTTGGAATTCTGACCTTTTGAAGGTGCAGCTTTTAGGGACAAAGGGCAGACTGAAGGAGAGGCTACACCAAAGACTATTTTGTTTCTGGCTAGGCCCTACAGAAATCCCTGACACCCTGCACAGGCCCAGACAGGCTTAAAGTAATTACCCACGCTCACATGGAAACAGGAACATTACTCACGAGCCTAAACAGGAACTATACTGGGCACACTGCTCCATTATCCTGGGGACCGGGTAGGATTTATCTTCCTGTGGACGTTCTCAGAGACTGCACACAGTCTTACATTCTGCTCTGTCCTGAAAGACCCCAGGGAATTACTCCTCTTGCCTCTGGTTCAAGTAATCTCTGAGGAATACCTGTGTTTGAGTTCTGCCATGAAAGAAACAAAAAGTGGGAGACACTTGCTGAGCAGGACAGCTCATCTGCTTTCTAGGGATACTGTGCTCTGGGTAACCTGTTCCCGCCATCTGCTCTGACCTGTGATGAGCTTTATGAAAAGAACTTAACTTATTCCAAAGTCTACCTCCTTTGCTAGCTGCTTCTGAAGACAGCATTCTCCACAGAGCTTCCTTACAGGCTCCCCGTGAATGAGTGCACTTTATCACTGAAATGGGAAGAATCCATTTTAATGCCGAAAGAGAACTTGTGCTTAAGCGACCATAAAGCATTTTTGAGAGAGTATCAAATTAGTGTAGTTCTTTTTTGTTTGTTTTCGTCTCAAGCAGCCCTCAGCTCCTTCCTCTACCTCTTGGCACAGCCATATCCACTGGAAATGGTGAGCTGAGAAGCCAGCATGGCTGCTTGACACAGTTCCTACAAAACTGAGTGGAGTGCTGCAGTCACTGTCCTTCTATCTCTAACTTTTGAAGTTTGGTCTCTGTGTGTTGCATTATTGGGGGCTTTCTGCATTGTGATACAATTTATGTCTTTTCCTGAAAAAAATTATGTCTGACTCTTTTTAGGAAAAATTCTAAAATTAACTTTAGCCACTATTTGGAAGTTTTCCTTATGCCCTGGAGATTATTAAGCACAGATAGGCACATAGCTAGATGAGGCCATTACTTTAGGAATCTTCTTGGGGTGTCTGCTCCTGAGCTAACTCAAACAGTATAATTGGTGCAGGATAAAAAGAGATAATTGACCAAACCTGACTGGCCAGGAGAATAGGTTACAGATTGAAGATTTTATTATAGGCTTAGAGCTCTCTGAAAATGTAGGATAGGGAGTTATATAGGGTACATCCCTAGAGAAATAAAACTCAGTAAATAAAATAAATTGACTAAAATAAACTTTTTCTTCTTTATAGCATAGGTGATGAAACATATAGTAAAAAAAGTTATGTGTTTGTATTTGCTATTCATAAAAAGACCAGTTCAGATACAGTCTGTCTGGCATGCTCTCAAACTACAAACACTGGCAATCTAAAAGTGGGATGTCGTTTATTAAATGTGTTTGCTTTGGCGGAGACATTCTTTAGATTCTTTAAACTGTAGTTGTAAGGATAATAATAATCTGATAAATATAGAATAAAATCTGTTCTGTTTGTATTTCCTTGTAACCCTGGACATGTAATGAAAATCAAACACATACTCTGTTGTACTTGGATAATTATTAGTCTGTCTTTGTTCTGTGAATCCTGTATCAATAAAGAAGCTCCTGGTTGCTAGTTAGTGCTGCTGTGAGATTCCCCTGACCATCTGCCTGGCTCTCTCCCTCTCCTCAAGGACTCCTTATCTCCTCTGTGGACTTGCCTGCAGCAAGGACATTTCCACCCTGTGCTGGGGGAACCCCAGCCCCGGAGGCCCTAGCAACCTCTCAAGTGCTAGGATTCCCAACCAGTCAAACTAAAATTTGCTTCATTTTTGGAAATCACCCTTGTCAGAGTCTTAATTTTATTACCATGAGCTGACTAGTGTGTTGTGAAAAGCACTAGTTTCCTTCCCAGAGAACAGTTTATTTCCAGATTCAGTGGAGTTGAAAAATGAACCAATGAAATGTGTACAAATGAGATGCTGATGTATTTATTTTGCAACGATCATATTATTATTACAAATGGCATCTTATTTATACTTCCTACTTAGCATCTTATTAATTTACCAAAGCAGAGCCAAATGACAGCTATTCTTAACCTCATCACCATTTTATGTATGTTTTATGTTGGTTTGGTTTGCTTTTTTTGTGCAGGGTGTGTGCAGACTGTGGCAATCATAGGGCCCATCTTTGGCTTCCTTTTGGGCTCATTATGTGCTAAACTGTATGTTGATATTGGCTTTGTGAATCTAGGTAAGTAGACTGAGTATCTATCTATCTATCTATCTATCTATCTATCTATCTATCTATCTATCTATCTATCTATCTATCTACACCTTTCTGTCTTTCTGTCTCTATGTGCACATGCCATGATATACTTGTGAATATCAGAAGACAACTTATATAAAGTAATTTTTTCCTTTCACCATGTGGGGCCTGAGACGGAACACAGGTGCCCAGGTTTAGTACAGGTACCTTTACACACTTAGCCAATTAATGTGTTAAAAGTGTTAGCTTTCTCCCCAAATAGAACGATTTATTTCTTAAGTCATTGGAGTTGAAAAATGAACTGCTCAAACACTCACAAATGAGGAGTCATCTTACTGGCCTGAATTTATTATTTATTTATTCATTAATTAATTACTATAATTTTTAATGGGACTGTGAAAAATATTAAATTTTGATCTTGGGGTTTAAAAATATTTTCAATTGTATGTGTACAAGTATTTGCATATGCGTGTATGTACACTAAATGGGTGGTTGTTGCTGGAGGGGGATAGAAGAAGTTGTCAGATCCCCTGAAACTAGAATAACAGAAAGTTTTGAGCCGCCATGTGGGTGCTGGTACAATCACCCCAGCTCTACAAGAACAGCAAGTGCTCTTAACCACTGAGCAAGTTCCCTCTTTCAGAAGGTAAAAACATGGAATACACATTGATTCTGCAATAGCAGGTGATATTCAGCACAGAAGAATAAACAGATAGTGGTTAGAACGGCGTGACTGTGGGCTGTTTATTTATTTATTTTAAATGTCTATTGATTGACTAATCACAATTTATTCACTTTGTATTCTGGCTGTAGCCCCTTCCATTTCCTCCCAGTTCCACCCACCCTTCCTCTTTTCCCGCTATGCTCCTTCCTTCGTCCACTGATAGGAAGGACCCCCTCCCTTTCTATCTGACCCTAGCCTATCAAGTCTCATCAGGGCTGGCTGCATTGTCTTCCTCTGTGGCCTGGCAAGTCTGCACGCACCACTCCCCCCAGGGGAAGGATATCAAAGAGCCAGCCAATGAGTTCATGTCAGTTAGCCCTTGCTAGGGAACCTACTTGGAAACTAGGTCCTCTCCATGCACGGGACCTCATGAAAATGAAAACCTTCTGTAAACCAAAGACACTGTCATCAGAACAAAACGACAGCCTACAGAGTTGGGAAAAGATCTTCACCAACCCTATATAAAGAACTCAAGAAGTTAAACACCAACAAAGCAAGTAATCCAGTTAAAAATGGGGTACAGAGCTAAACATAGAATTCTCAACAGAGGAATTACAAATGGCAGAGAGACACTTAAATGCTTAATGTCCTTAGTCATCTGAGAATTCAGAATGACCCTGAGATTCCACATCATACCTGTCAGAATGGCTAAGATCAAAATCTCAAGGGATGGCACATGCTGGAGAGGTTGTGGAGAAAGGGGAACTCTCTTCCATTGCTGGTGGGAATGTAACCTTGTACAAACAATTTGGAAATCAGTCTGGCACTTTCTCATAAAATTAGGAATAGTGCTACCTGTGGTCTGTTTATTAAGGCACATCCTCTTCTCCTATAGCTGTTAATTCCAGTGCATCCAGAGCAGTTCAGACTCAAAACTGTGGCTCTTGCTTGTCTCCGATGTGTCAACATTTATGACAGTGACATCAACCGATAGAGCAAACATAGAAGTGGTAGTCTCCAGTAACCAAATTTCCCTTTCTCCTAGTCCTAGCCTCTCTCCTTGCCCCCTTTCCCTTCAAGCAGGTAATTATCTTGGAGAATGGCAGCCTAATTCTTTGAGGAAAATCTTAGACATTCAATATGTAAATCATATCCATGTGCTTGTGAAGTAGCTGTTGGCGGTACAGTGTTTCACCCTCCTTACTCTCCCTTGTGCTCAAGGTACAATCCCAGAGTACAGTGTAAAGTCATGAACCTCTTAGACAGCCTTTGGTCTCTGACTTTTAAACCCATGATTCAAACATGGAAACTAAAGTCTTCCAGGGACACCTTTTCTGGAGACTCGAGGTGGGGTTTCTATGTATGTTAGATGTTTTCTGTTTTCATGTGTGTTCATGTCTCCCTCTATATATGCATGTTTCATTGTGTCTGGGCTTATGTGTGTGGGAGTGTGTGCACATGGGTGGGCATACATGTTGAGGCCTGAAGGTGATGCTGGAAATCATCCTAAACTTGTCTTCCACCTTATTCATTGAGGCAGGGTCTTTCAATCAAATTCAGCGATATAGCTAGTGTCACTGTCCAGTTTGTTCTGTGTGCCCTCCTGTCTCTACCCTTGGAGGCTGGAATAAAGGCTAACACCCAGGCCCACCTGGCCTTTATATAGGTGGTAGGAAATCTGAATTTAGGTCCCTCATGTACTAAGCAACCTCCCTGACCCTTTTGGATAGTTTTTATGATGTGGTAGAACTGTTGCTAGAATTTGTTTTCTGTAGTCATTCGTTTCATCATCCTTATCTTGAAAAGCTTGCTTTTTATTCAACCTCTGTCTTTCAGACCACATAACTATCACCCCAAAGGATCCCCAGTGGGTTGGGGCCTGGTGGCTTGGTTACCTAATAGCTGGGCTCCTAAGTCTCCTTGCAGCTGTGCCTTTCTGGTGCTTACCCAAGACTCTACCAAGATCCCAAAGTAGAGAAGACTCTGGCTCTTCATCTGAGAAATCCAAGTTCATTATAGATGACCCTGTTAGCTACCAAATGGCCCCTGGAGAAGAAATGAACATCATGGAAATGGCAAGAGGTAAGTCATATTCTCTTTGATCATGGGCTACTGTCCATCTTCTTAGTGGGACCTGAAGATATATATGAACAATAGCACTTGACTCCTCTCCCTGTCTGAAAGAAAAGTTAAGAAACCATTCAGGAAGCCAAAGTGGAAAAGGGAAGCCTTTCTTACTGAAAAAGGAATGAAAGTGGATGAGCAAAACCTCTGCCTGTCTTCCTTCTGAGTGGCTTCACCTTCTCACTCATGGCTATTTTTCTCAATAGGAGTTGTTCATCATAAGTCTGTGTGGGCAGAAAAAAAGAGGCTGTAACCCCATGCCTGAGAGCCTTTCACATGTGAGACCCAACTGTTTGAACAATGTGTAGAGATGTGGGTCTTGACAAGGGTTTCAGTAGGAGGCAGGCAGAGGCCAGACATGTGCTCAGGGGTTCCCCTCAGGGAAGTCGGTGGCTGAGAAGTTGGCCACATCTCTTTTAAGGCAATCCTGTATTTATGTTTATAGACATTCTTCAACTTGTTGAAGTTAATTTCCTGAGTCATGGAGAGTTGGGGAGAAGAAGGAAGGTTCTTTTAACACCTAGGTATCTGTGAGCCACATTTGGAGAAAGACACTCACCCTGAGGGTTCTTGATATCCAGCATGGGCTCCAAACAGGAGGATGAGGAGAAATACCTCCTTGTCAGTGACACATCAGCTGATGGGATCTGCTCCTGCCTCACTTATGGGTCCTATGCAGTCTTCTTGTAGGAATGTATGTGACTAGACTCAAACTTGAGTGGACTGCAGCCCTGCAGGTTGCAATGTCCACCACGTGAGATCCTGTCTGCAAGGAGTCCATATTGTTTTTGTCTTACAGATTTTCTTCCATCACTGAAGACTCTTCTTAGAAATCCAGTATACATCTTATACCTGTTTGCAAGCACTGTTCAGTTCAATTCACTGTTTGGCATGGTGACATATAAGCCAAAATACATTGAGCAACAGTATGGGCAGTCATCGTCGAAAGCCAACTTTGTCATTGGTATGCCAGCCTGTCTGTCATGTGTGTTCCCATAGAAATCATCTTTGACGAATCTTGCACACTCTTAGTAAGATTATATTGCTCCAATTTTTAACCAAAAGTAATTTCGGGTATTTAAAATGAAGTAAAATACTAAGTTAGAAAAAAATTAGTATTGTAAATATGTATATGGTAGTCATGTGCAACAAGAATTATTTATAACTGAGACTGGTTGTCATTGAGAGAATCTTCCATAGTTCTTAAGGAAGTAGAAATAAGTAAATCTAGCATAAGTCCTTTTTAGGTGATTGCTAATGATGGGTACCTATGTTTTAAGCTTTGTTGAATTCTTACATTGGCAATATTGCATGCATGGTGTCTGGGATTACATGTAGCATAACTGTGTTCACTCTAACAAAACTTATGTTTGACTCAGATGCATTGTTTAAGGTAGTTGTATTTGTAGGATATTAATGTAGCTGATAACAAGAACACTATTCAGGGATCAAAACAGGAATAAAAAAGCACAAGAAAAAAAAACATTTAAACACAGGGCTATTACCCAGTGTAAAATAAGAGACTTAATACATATGAATTGGCTTATTCTCTCCTTGAATGTCATGCAAAGTCATCATTTTGAGGTGTTAAATTTATTCTGTTTCTTGGAACATATTCCTTTAAGAATGAGACTCAAAAACAATTTCTTTCTTCACGCAAATTTTAAAGGATTTATTTTTTATCGTTATTTGTACAGGTATAGGGTGCTGTGGGGTTGTGTGGGTATGGGTGGTGGAGTGTGTGGATGTGGGTGGCTGGGCATGTTTGCCTCTGCACATGAGTAGGGTACCTGTGTGGGTCAGAGGAGGCTGTCGGATCTTCTGGAGCTGAAACCACTGGTGGTCGTGAGCCCTCCAGTATGTGAGTATGTGTGCTGGAAACCAAGCATAGACTTCTGAGCCATCTCTCCAGCCCCTCTTTATGACATATTTTAAAAATCACTCTATGTATCTATCTCTGATAAGAGAAGAAAAATCTGAGTGTATCTTAGAAGACACAATTTTCAGATAACAAATTCTGAATGATGGGCACTTTATTGCCTTGTTTATTCTCCAACATTCTTGAAATATCAAGATTAGATGACGGAGCCTTTTCATTCCCAATATTAATTGATTCTAAATAACTCAACTGTATTATTTTCCTGTTGATCAAAAGAAATATTTTAGAATTTTCCCTCAGAACTTCTTCCATATTTATCAGTGTTGTATGCTGAAGCAAGGGAAAACAAATAAATAAGGAATGAAAGCTTGAGATACTTTTTCATTTTTTATGTAGTTTCATATGTTAAGACATAATTTATAATCAACCATTAAGTCTTCAGATGTTTCCTGTGTAGTTTAATTGTATGAATACTGTACATATGTATGTGCATGTTTACATGTGTGTTTGTGTGTGTTTATATGTGCTCATGTGAAGTAGCCACTATCTAGAGCATCTTTTACAAGAAAATTATTACTAGCATATAATTATTGCAGCATTCACTTTCTCCAATGGCCAGAATACTTGTAGACTAAATCTACATAAGCCAATCTTGTCTGTTATTGAGCCTCATGTAAGTTGAATACTTGATGTTCAGATTTATTCACAGTTCTGAGTAGCCATGGTTGGTTCTTTTCATTAGTATGATATAGTCTGTGATATCTGTATACCACAAATTATTTAGTCACCTTATTGCTGATAGCCTTTTGGATTGTTTTAATTTTTGCTGCTATAGATTGCACAGCCATGATCATTCTGTGAGTATATTCATTTTCTTTGGCTAGAGCATGGAGTAGAAATACCAGATCGCAGGCAGTCTGTGGTAGATGCAGTAGATATTGCTGAGAAACAGTATAACTCCACTGGATGAGTGAGTGTATGCTAGTCTCACCTCATTTTCTCCAGAACTTGATGTTACCAGCTCTTTTCATTGTGCCTTCTCACAGTAGTGATGTAGTAATGGTGTGTCATTTACACACTCAACATAAATGTGTTAAGTTGAGTGTGTCTCCATAGGTTTACTACTTACTTCAGTATTCCTCTCTACTAACTCTGATGAGGTCATTTGCCCACATTGTTGATTTAGTTTGCTTGTCAGTCTTTTACTTGGTGACTTCTGGCTACTGTATGTATTTCCCGATACAGCTTCTTTATTGACTATTTCAAGCATTACTCATATACTTTACCTTGCTTTTAAATTTTTTCATTTTATTTTCTCATACAGTATAATCTGAATGCAATTTTCTTTTTCTCTGCTCCTCCCGGTTCCTCCCTGCCTGATCTGACATAAGGCCTTCTGATTTTAATAATGGTTATGACCAGGATTTGAATTAAGCCCAATTTTCAATCTTTTTCTTTCTTGTGTTATTTTGATTATGCTTTTAAAACTGTATATTAAGCCCCTAAATCGTGGAGATGTTTTTCCCAATGCTCCAAGTGTTAATATTTAATTGTTTCATTTTTCACATGTTGGAACAATCCATTTCTAATCAAGCTTTTATTTTTTATAATATGAAAGACAGTTTGTAGGCTGTTGTTTTGTTCTGACAACAGTATATTTTGCTTTACAGAAGTTTTTCAGTTTCATGAGGTCCCATTTACTGACTGTTGCTCTTGGAGCCTGTGCTGTTGGTGTTCTGTTCAGGAAGTTGTCTCCTGTGCCAATGAGTTCTAGGCTCTTCCCCACCTTTTCTTCTAACCGGTTTAGTGTGTCTGGTTTTATGTTGAGGTCTTTGATCTACTTGGACTTTAGCTTTGTGCAAGGTGATAAATATGGATCTATTTTCATTTTTCTGCATGTAGACATCCAGTTGGGCTGGCACCATTTGTTGAAGATGCTATCTTTTTTCCATTGAATGGTTTTTGCTTTTTTGTCAAAAATCAAGTATCCATAGGTGTGTGGGTTTATTTCTGGGTCTTCTTTTCGGTTCTATTGATCCACTATTCTGTTTCTATACCAATACAATGCAAGGTTCAATCCAAATAAAGAGGGGAAAAATCTCCAAAACTTCTTCTCATGAATTTTAATGAAAGCTCTTGTCTTTGAAGATGTGGCTGTTCTTCATTATTCAACCTCATAAACCATTGCATCTGGGTACCTGATCTCTCCCATACTGGAGTCGTGAATGAAGGTTTTTTTGTTTTAATTTCTGTTTTTCAAAAAGGAAAATTAAGAACACTATTTAGAGAGAGATGAAGAGGTGTCACTATTAGAGCTGAAGAGGTGGCTCTTGCCACAGGTCCAAAGGCCTGAAGAAGAAAATCCCTGGGATAGCTTTAAAACAAATAAAAATTGTACTAGTTTTTCTTTTCTTTTTTTTGTGGGAGGCACAGAGGTTCTTGTGCTGACAGATAAGCACTAGGGGTATCAGGAACAGTAAATAAAGAATGTTGTCTTCGCAAAGGGAGATGCACAATCTGTTTTCTGCTCAGGACGCTAGGAAGTGGTTAATTGCCTGGTTGATGGTTAATCTGTGCGGCTGAGACTGTACTGGATTCTCCAAACACCCCTACCTTGAGCTTGTTTTTCTCAATTCATCTATAGAACCCATCTTTATGGAAGATGTCACATATACTTTACAAAGACTTTTGATGTAGTCACGTCTTATGCTTTGTTGTGCACATGGAATTGAGTTCATTACCATCAGGAGACTTCACCAAATTGTGCCATGCTTACATAAACCTCAAACAAACTACTTTAGATCAGACTCTCTAAGTTTCAAACAACATGAGCTGTTGAGTTGTGTTGAAAATACCTTATTATTTCCTTATGCTTTGCTGGCCATAGTGTTCACAGAGGCCTCCGCTGTTCTTTGAGACTTTCACACCCTCATGCAGTATGCTTTGATCATAAATACCCTCATCACTGCTTATAACATACCTAAGAGTCACCACCCATCCATACTCCCTCCCAACTTATTTATATTTATAAATATATGTGTATTTATAAATATATTAAATAAATATATATATAAACAGATAATATGTGATACAGAAATAGACAAAGATAAATAATAGATGATAGATTGTATATATGTATATATATGTATGTATACATATGTATAAATGTGTAAATGTATATATGTATCTATCCTACCGAGTCCAATTTGTGCTGCACATATGATCAGAGGTATGAGACCACCCGTTGTAGCATGATCTACCCACAAGTAGCCACACTCTTAAGGGCACTGGCTCTTTCTCTTCTAGCAGCCATCAACAATCAACAGCTCCCCTAATGGAACCCTTCCCTTATACATGTTGGAATTTTGGCTACTTTGATATCATGCAAGCAATCATGGCAGCTGTGAGTTCATGAGTGCAGAGTCTTGTCATGACCAGAAGACTGGAAACTGGGAGTTTCTCAACATTTTCAACAGAACAATGTTTTATGTGCTTATTGTATGTGTGTGTGTAGAAATGGGGACTGTGTTACTTTTCTGTTGTTGTGATACAACACTGTGACTGAAGGTAACTTAGAGAAGAGAGAGGTTAGTTTGGTTTATGGTCCCAGAGGGGTGAGTCCATCATAGCTGAGTAGAGGCATGGCAGCAAGTAGCAAGAGCAAGAAGCTGAGAGCTCACATCTTCAAATGTAAGCACAAAGCTGAGAAAGAACTGGGACTGAAATAAAGGTTTAAACTCTAAAAGCCTACTCCCAGTGCAGTACTTCCTCAAGCAGGGCTGTACTTCATTACAACATCTCCAAACAGCCCCACCAACTGGAGACCAAGTGCTCAAGGGTCTGTGTCTGTGGGTGACACTGCTCATTCACATTACCAAAGCAACTAAGAGAATGTCTACAGAATCCATAGGACAGCTGACTTATAGGATGGAGGATGGGTGAAGAGAGAACGAGAAAATGAGCTTGTACTATCTCTACACTTAGAATTTTTTTTAAGATAAATGTTAACATGAATGAATTTGGATCACGAGTAGCAGATCTGTTTTGTTCTTACTAGCATCTTTGTTTTTAAAATAGCAACCACATAGCTAATTGTTGCCCCTTCCAAATACCCAGAATGCTTTTATTTCATTCACTTGCCATACCCCACAAATCATTGTTTAGGTGGAGTGCAAAAGCAGTATCTTCTCGGTTCTATTCTATTAAATTCACAGTCATGCCCTTATGAAGGTGATCCAGCTTCTAATCTAGACTCTACCCTGGAGCTATGTTCTTACCCAGGCTGGGCTGGTTTCTAATATGTCAATTTTAATATTAAGAATTACAACCTATAGTCAAATAAAAAAGATGGACTAAAAGTCTTTTAATCTATTGATACATGGTAAATACTTTTTTTAAAAAAAGGTAATATAAGAGCAAGGCAGAAAGATGGTTCTTTTAATTTCATAAAGATTAGTTAAAAGATTAAATATAAATTATGTAACAAAAGAAAAATGGTATCTTATTGTAATGTATAGGGATTGAGCACAGGCACTTACACATGCCAACAAAGCATTCCACCAATAAACAACAGCCACAATCCCTCTCTTTAATTTTTATTTTCAGCATCTCACTGAAGTGTTCAGGTTGGCCTGAAACTGTCTCTGTAGCTTACTAAGGCCTCAGAACCTCCCTGTATCTGTTTCCTGCATAGTTGGGATGTTAAACCTATATCCCATGTCTTGTCTTTCTCTAAATACAGAGGATGCACTCCTCACTCCCTGTACATTATTTTCATCTTTGTCAATATTAGAGAAACTAATTGATTTTTTTTGTGTGTTAGATATTGTGCTAAGAGCCACTGATGAATACCATCATTCCATCATCACAAGACCATTTCAGGTTCAGCATTTCAAATCAGAAATTAAATCTGCCAACATTCCCACAACTGGGAAAGTCCACACCCAATTTTGAGTGATTGAGATCATTCAGAAGAAAGTCACACTGAAAACATTGTATGAAATTACCTTCGGACTGTGTTATTCTGTTATGTATGTGATACATAGAAGTATATTTTCTGTTGAGATGTGGGGTCTGATCTCCAGGACATTTCACTATATTTCAAAATTTTCCAAAATTCAAAACCATGTTAGTTAGTTAGTTATTCCCAAGCATCTAAGTAAGGAATGGTCAGGGTGTAATGGATAGAGAGCAGGCAGGTTTAGAGACATTCAGAAAATTCCTTGTAGTTGTATGGCTGTTAAGTGGCTGAACTGATGATACCTACACCCAGGTACCTAGGTCTCTGAGTACATACTCCCTATCACCTGGTGAGACCACTCCCTCTGTTGGTTTTAAATCACATTTGCTTGATGAGGTTGCCCAACTCTCTCTAGAATTCCATTTCCCAATTACCTTGAATAAGATATAACTAGCATATCCAAGTGATGAAAGACTTGACTTTAGCCTCCCTACATTTAAATGGAGTCTTACTCATTACTAAGCAAAATCTTGAGGAAATTGGTCTCTAAATAGAGGATAATAACATGCCTACTCTAAAGATTGCAATGAAGACTAAACGTGATGAATAGTGTATCAAATGGTTAACTGAGCACGTGATTTGCAAATGGTAGCATATACCATGTAACTGTAAGGAGACCAGCAAAGCAAGAGACTAAGGACATGGGTCATCAAAAACTTCAGTTTGTTTGAGCTAGAAAACAGAGGGTAAAGCAAAAACAAAACAAAACAAAAACAACAACAACAACAAAACCTTTCCTTTATTCTCTGTACCTGTTTTTCTATGGACAGTATTGAAGAACATTAATGTCTACCTGATTGCCATATGATTGAGAAAGTTAGCTCTGGGCATCTACCACAAAAGACATCACTCCGTTGACTCAGTCAGCATTAATGGAGTTGCCCTTGTGTTGCACACTGTGTCACATGGAATGTGAGACTCCCAGACTACACTTGTGCTTTTGTCATCCTGTAGCCTTGAATCTTAGTGCAAACCCTTGATGTATGTTGACCAATAGGAGTAACTGAGTATTTTCATAAGTTGAAAGGGCAACACAGTTTCATTCATCAGAACCACTGATGTGCTTTTTTCCAATAACTAAAACCAAGCGTGTGATGCTCAGAGATCTCGTGTATGCAGCCACTGAGCATGTTTTTCTTATTCTACAGGGCTCATCAACATTCCTGCAGTGGCCCTTGGAATATTCTCTGGGGGTATACTCATGAAGAAATTCAGGCTGGGTGTGTGTGAAGCTACAAAACTCTACTTGGGATCATCTGTCTTTGGCTACCTCCTCTTCCTCTCTCTGTTTGCACTGGGATGTGAAAATCCCAGTGTGGCTGGACTGACTGTTTCCTACCAAGGGTATGTTTCCTCATGACATCATTTGAGGAGATAGGATTATTTAATTCAGTTGTCAGAAGGGTTTTCCAATTAGATTAACTTAATGTTTTAAGCCTCCTAACTATAGAAGGGGATCTTTGATGGAGCAGCTGACAGTACCTAAAACTTAGAATCTGCTATCGTTACCCAAAGTTATTGTTTCTTCCAAGTTTGAATTTGAATGTCTTATAAAAATACAAAGATTGCTAAATCTACATCTTATGATAGATAAACAACCTGACAAATGAAACAATGTAATCATGGGAATATAGACCTTGAATTCTTAGTAAAGTGATGATTTATGAGTTGAACCAATCAGACTCTATTTTTTTTTTATTTTAAAAATAGAATAACTGTCTTTTAAGATTGTGGAAGAGCTAAGTAATGTCATATACATGAAAATGATTAGTACTTTCCTGCCATAAAATAGCTGGAAGCAGTTGTCCTTTATCCCCTCTGGACTCCAAATTAACTGGACTGGCTGTCCTTTCTAGTCTCTGCTGTTGAAAATCCCAGCAAGGGTTCAGGAGAAAAAGCTATCTCACAGTAGCTGTCTTTAGCTGCTCATCTTGCACTGAGTCCAAAGAACATGAATAATTTACATTTCCTGTGTTACTTTCGTTCCTATGCTTGTGTGGTTGGTGATTTGATTGTGCCATTCCTAGTTTCTTTCTTAGTGCAAGCCTGGATCTTGCAGGACCTATTTCACCATCCCACTTAAGAATTCTTCCTACTGCTCCACCAGAGGGAGCATCTGCATCCTTTCAGCTATTCCTGCACTGCTCATCTGCAGATCTCACTGAGCTTCTACCATGTGCCAGAGAGGCTTTAAGGTTAAATCTTCCAGACTGCTTGAAGCTCTGCAGAGGCAGAAAGTCAGACTCTCCAGCAACTGTTTTATTCAGTATTTTCTTGTTTCCAATCCCTGCGACAAAATGCGTGACAAAATGCACCCCTCGAAAGGAGGTGTTTAATTAGTTTTAAGGGACACGTTCAGTCCATCATGGAGGGAACAGCATAGCAACAGGTCATCGATGGCTTTGGAAATGCATGGGAATTGCTTGCTCACATGTCAACAGGAGGAAGGCTGTGCTTTCAACTTTGAGGTCTCTGACCTAGTGACCTACAGACCCCATATCCTAAAGCTTCCGCAGCTTTCCAGAAGACCTTGACCTAGTGGTAGAGCCAAGTATTCAAGCACATAAGCTTATAGGGGACATTTTACATTTTCTGAATCTCTTCTCTATTCTGCAGTTCCTTGCCTGCTTCTTGCTCTCTACAACTTCCCCTTTCCAGTTCATCTTCCTGTCTCTACGTTCAAGCCTCCATTTTCTTCACCAACATGGTTTCTTCCACTTGTAACTAAACACACACTATAATTTTTTCATCTAAAATGAAAATGTAGTGAATACAAAGGTAAAAAAAAAGTATGAGTACCAGGGTCGTGAGGCTAAAGAGTCTGCTGTGGTCAGCAATGGACATGAAAAAGATCAATTGTAACTATGAATTGCTAGAAGACTGCAGAAAATAGAAATCCTGTATTATTTTTGACTGTACCTTTCATACTCATTATAGACCAGCACAGTGGAATCATTTGTATTTTTCAATTTATAAAACATCACAGCTTCCATTTTCTAATGCATGTCTTCTATACCCCTATACAAGTTAGTTTTGCTAACCTTCTTTGAAGGGAAGTGAGTTTTAAAAAGTCTATTTGCTTCCCAAACTTGATGTGTGTCAAGGGCAGATCTTGAGCACAGGCACGACTCAAACTATACTGTTCTTTCTACATCATGTTGTTTGTAAGGCAAAAGCAAATACAAAGACAACAGCTGTGAACTTTTGAGGTTCAAATTATGAGTATGTCCATGATAAAAAAATGAAGTATTTTAAAGAAATAAAAGATAGTATACCCATTGAATACTCACATCTTCAGCAGAGTCACTATGAGAGACTGCAGGTGAATTGAAGTCGTGCTGTTATTGTTTAGTGCATTCTGAACTCCTCTTTCAAAATTACTTTCCACACTTTTAAAACCTCCACCCACAATGGCAAAGATTTAACCTTTGAGAGTGGCTGTTCCATCGAGAACAGCTTAAGACGGGCAACACCATCAGGGGAACCTCTGACTTCTCAGCACAGCTCTCCGAGAGAAAAGCCCTATTCAGGCATAAACACTCTGATGTGTTTATTGAAACTCTTCTTGTAATTAAAAATTTAAGCCAAAACACTATTGTCAAACACATCCTTCATAAGAAGTGTTTGCAATTAAAGTCTGCCCTTGATGGCAAAGTAAATGTATCCTCAGTAATGTAAAATAATTAACTTCAATGCAAACTGCTCCCCTGGGATTACTTTGTTGGAAAAGGTTATTTTGATTCTAGACATCTGAGAGGTCCTTTCTTGACAACTGGGGGATTATTTCTTCTGTAGTGAGGGGCATAATGCTGCTATGAGAACAAGACTTAGATGCAAGAGGCCTGGGAGGGTTTCACTCCCAGGTTTGTCACTAACAAATCGTGTGAGTGAGTAAGTGCCCTCCCTCAACCTGACTTTTCTGATATGTAAGTTACTGGGTGTCCCCTTCCCCCATCCTACCAAGTTCCACTAGAGGTCCAATCATCTATGACATTGGCCTCATGGAACTTATAGGGGCCTGATGCTGGCTGTTCAAAGACATTACTGTTATTACAGGTTCAGATGAAACCTGTCATCTTAGCTAACAGCTAATACTTCGTGGGAGAGGAGAGCAAATGCTCCCAGAGGACTTCCTATAGATCTAGTTAAATGCCTTTTTGTTCTGTTGAAATTATCTTTGAGATGGCCCAATCCATAGCAGACCAACTTAATAAATTACTGTTACCTAACTTAATAAATTACTGTTATAATCATATAAGAAATGTTTATTAAAAGGAAGGGCACACAGCCCTTTTGGAGGAATGTGGAGGTACATGATTTCAGTAATAGGGAGGCTGAAGCAGGTGGTCTGCCAGCTCAAGCCTCAACCAGTGTACACAGCAAGACCCTGACTTAAAAGGAAAGACTTACTTTTTTGTTGTTGATTCAGTTCTTATAAACCACGTTTCTTACTCTACTATGCGCTGAGAGTTGTATTAGACACTAGCATTGTAGCAATAAATAAGCAAACCCATGTGGCCTCCACTGAGTGCACATTTCAGTATACTGTTTGTTAATTTAAGTCTCAAAAATATCTGCCTTAAAACCAGATTAAGCAAGGTGAGAGATTAACACAAAAGAAAATGAAATGAGGGAAGAAACTGGTCTATGAAAGGTCTATGGGCATAACACAAAACATAAAGTCAAAATGACACAACAATGGGTAAGTGCCCCATGGAGAGATTAGAGAAAAAGAAGAAAACAAGAAAGCCAACACTTGGGGGATAAATATTGTTCATTAATATTTATAATCATCTTCATCCTCCAAAAGCTTCAGAGGGTTCTCAGTGAGTTGGTAGTTCATTAAATAATATGAGACTATGTGAGCAAAGATGATGTAGAATGTAGATGACCTCTGCACATGGGAAGAATATGGAAACAGAATTCATGGTGTGATATTGGAAAGACATAATGCAAGTAGGTATGGGTCGGGATAGATGTAAAAGAGGTATTCACTGCTGGCTGCTTTCATTCATTACTATAAACAATGTTCATCATACTTTGTCCACACAATTACAAAAGATAGCATGCACAATGTCATAAAATGACCTAGAATTTTACTTTCTGTCTTATAACCATGAGCAGAAACACCTTTGCTCAGAAACTCATTAAAGGAGCCTAGAAGCAGGAGACTTTAATGAGATCTTTACATCAAGAAGTGGATGTGATCAGAATGGGTAAACCTCTTTAAGGTACAGTTTAAGGGAAATTCAGTTAACAGTTGTCTCGTGAGATCTTTAACACAACAATTGTATTTCAAAGAACAAACTTGATTGCCAATATCACAGCATTTTTATGATATAGGAGCGCTGACATTTTAAAATTAGGATGTTGCCTGCTAAGAGGTAATATTTTATACTGTTACATTTCTTTTCAGAACCAAACCTGTCTCTTATCATGAACGAGCTCTCTTTTCAGATTGCAACTCAAGATGTAAATGTTCTGAGTCCAGATGGGAGCCCGTGTGTGGAGACAATGGGATCACATATGTGTCAGCTTGTCTTGCTGGCTGCCAGTCCTCCAGCCCAAGTGGGAAGAGCATTGTAAGCAACATTTCCAGCCGGCTACTGTGGAGACACGTGTAGTTTCATTTGGGGCTCAGGAGTTCTCCCAGGTGGAAGGCCCTGGTTCCCATCATACCCTTGTTCTTGTATATAAATATAGGGAATTTAAATCATTCTTGCAGACCTGAAGTTGAAAGAATTAAGGAAAGAATTAGTCATGAAATGAGTACAACAACTTTCATACTTGTTTAGTCTATAACTCTTCATTTTATTGTAAAAAGTATTAGCCCAGAATAAGGAAGTCCTAAACATCAGATCATACCACTTTTAAAGTCTGCTTTAGGATCTGTGTCCCCTGTGCTCAAGGCCAGTAGACACAGACAGCTTTAGGAACAGCACAATTATAGGACATTAAGAGGTCTGCATCTAGATATGGCTCCAGAAGCCCAGGAACCAGTTCTAGAGTAGTTGACGATTCTGAGGTAGTCCTGCTTGGTCGTGAGGAGTAAATGGTCCAGGCTGCAGAGCTTCTGCAAAACTGAGTGGAGGAGCCAGACTCTAGGCAGGAAGTTTGCTAAGTCTGTCATTCGCACAGTTACCTGAGAGGAAAGAGTTGTTCCAGCTTCGCTCTTCAGTGTCTTTGGCCATGGTCAATAGGCTTGCTCTTTCTGGGTCTGCATTGCATCAGTTTACATTGCAGAGGTCTGTGTGACAAGGGCCATTAATCTCACTGTGAACTGGAAGTTCCGGAAAGAGGGCTAGAAGACAGGCTGTATCTTTCCAGGGCCCTCCTCAGTGACAGTTTCCTCTACCTAGCACCTTCTCCCACTTATGACTTATCCCAATAATGCCATCATATTATGAGCTTTTCAAAGAATTAGCCTACTGATTATCCTAGAATCCACATGATCTAGTGTTTTACACAGATCCAATAAGATGGAATCCTAGTCCCCAATACTATGGGGGATACTTCCTGTTTAAACCTTAAAGTGGTTTCTTTTTGTATGGACACTCATTTCTGAAGACTGTATCCTCAAGGCCTTCCAAGAGCCTTACCTCCAAAGTATAGAAGGAGAGGTCATGGAAGGTATCTCTAATGAAATCTCTGAGGACAGGAAAACTGGGCAGGCAAGAGGAAACCTTCCTGGATTAGAGGAGCAAATCCATGAGAGATGGGTGAACTTGCTGTGTGCAAGTGGAGGGTTTTCTGGAACAAAACAGACCTGCAAAATTATCCTAATGGGAGTCATTTGTGTAACCAAAATAGAGGGCAAGAGCGAAGATTGTTGACTAATGAGGTCAGGGTGGAATCTGAGGTTCTTACAGTGATTTGGGGGTTCTTACAAGTATGCAATGAACACTAATCATAGGGTTGAGGGCAGTGAGAGAATCCAGCCACTAGTTCTGAACATTGATGTGGGTCCTATTTGGGAAGCAGAGTGGTTTGTAAGAGAGGAAGCAAGTTGAGCACAAATGACCATTGCACAAAGCATACAGTAGTAGAGGGGGAAAGGAGGCCGAAGATGGGAGGATGGGAAGGGATGAGTATGGCCAAAGCATACACAGGAAATTGTAACTAAGAAACGCAGCATTATATACAACAAATTTGTGCCTTATCAAAGAAAGAAAAGAACGAGTGGTGTCTGGATTTGAAAATGAGCTTGAATGAAGCATGATCTAGGTGGAGATCTTAGAATTTAGTGAGAACTTTTCCTTAGGAGTTGTCATTTGTAGACTGTAGGTCACTCTTGGAACAAGGAAATGCTCTAATAGATTTTACCCTAACATATGCCAATACAACAAAAAAGTTTTTCCCCATTGCTCATGTAATGCATAAACATTATACTAAACGTCTTTTAAAGTAAACATGTCATTTCTGTTTTAATTAAATATGCATCAGTAATTGAACTTTTCTCTATTGTGTTACAGATATTTTCTAACTGCACTTGTGTGGGACTTGCAGCCCCTAAGTCAGGAAACTGGTCAGGCGTGATGGGCAGGTGTCAGAAAGATAATGGATGTCCTCAAATGTTTCTGTATTTCCTTGTGATTTCAGTCATCACATCATATACATTATCTCTTGGTGGTATACCTGGATATATATTACTCTTGAGGTTAGTGTCGTGTCTCCTCATTCCAAGTTCACTATCAGATGGAATTTATTCTTCTTCGTGGGTCTTGATAGCTTTTTGAAGTCACTGGCCCCAACTCTGTGTTCCACTATCAAATAACCTGCTTTGGGTGTTTTATAAAAATGGAGCTGCATAGAGTTTTCTTAGCTGAACATGTTTTAAGCCCTTGATCCAGAGCAGGGTTTAAAGCTCTACCACTGACATTTCTCATAAACACCCTGTGGGTCTTCTGATGTTGGTAACAGCATTAGCTAACACAGATAATATCAGACCTTAGATTAAATATGCTTTCATAAATATATGCAATAAACACTTGTGAGATTCTTTAAAGGTATGTTCAAGAACACAGTGTTTTGAAATGATCATTTTGGTCTATAGGCTATTATTTTCTCTATATTCCTGCTAAGCTGGAATTTTCTGGGAAGATATATTTTTCTTCATCATTTGAGGATTCTGATATATCAATGCTATGTGAGTTACTTAAAAACAATTCTATATATAGAACCCTAAAAGATGTACTCATTTGCATATTTTAATTGGTATGTAAGTTTTAAGAATAATTTAAATAGAAATTAAGCATTAATTTCTGATATAAATCTTATATGTTTAAGAATAGGAGAATTTAAAATTTTTCATCTGTCCTTTAAATAAAATTTGTGAGACTTAAAAGAATAATGATTAGATAATCATCATGACCAGATAAAGGTTCTATGAAAAGGTTTGTGTGTGTGATATATAAATATGTGTACATAAGTATAGTGAATACATATAAGCAGGCCTTACATTGATGTTGGCCATCATCTAGTGTCTTTCAACCTTATTTATGGAAAGCATCTCCCACAAGGATACCAACAAGGTTAATCTCACTGGCCATCTTGCTCTGATGATTGCCTGTCTCTACACTCTGAAGCTGGAATTACAGCTGGTTACCAAGCCTATTCAGTATTTATATGGGTTCTGGGGATTTGAACTCCGGGATTTAACTACTTTTTTAACCACTGAGAAATTTCTCAGGCCATATTTTTAAAATGGCGCCTTTTCTATTTTAGGTGCATTCAGCCACACCTTAAGGCTTTTGCACTGGGTATCTACACTTTGGCAGTAAGAGTTCTTGGTAAGTATAGTCAAAAGAACATTTTTTCCTCCTCTTTCTCTCAACACCGCGGTGTGTGTGTGTGTGTTTGTACTGGTTTATTGTCAGGGTCCGTGCAAGCATCATGTAGATGCTTGCTGGCAGGGGAATGGTCTTTGTAAGGCAAAAAATGAAACACTGGTCAGAACCAATTTAGCAGGTGCTGGGCCAAAAATGTCTGGAGTCTGACCTCACAGCTCATTTTTTCTTTCAGGGTTGCTTTATGTAGCAGTGGCTGGTGTTTTCTACTCACAGAGGCAGCTTATTTTTCTTACATTATTAAGTACAGGAAAAATTTGGGGGCAAAGTCACCACAGGACACAAACACCTGTGATCGTTACAGTGAGTTCCACTGACTGATGAACAGTCGCAGGGTAAAGGCCTAAGGAGGAAGGGTGTGTAATCAGCAGAAGGATAGATTCTGTTGATAGATAGAATCTATCCTTCTGCTGATTGAGCATGCAGAGTATATGGGGCCTCTTTCATTCAGAAAGGTTCCGTCGGCTAAGAGACTAAGCCTAAACAATGCTCAGGATTTGGGTGGTATTCGGGAAGGCTGGTTCCATAGAAATAGCAAGAAGATCACCAATTGTTAGATTGCACCCATTCAAGCCTTTCCCTTGAAATAAATAGGCCCGAGTGCTTAACAAGTCTGGTTCCTCCAAAGCTTTCTCTAAGCCAAGCTTCCTACAGTTCATATTGATGCACAGTTTCAAATGAGTGTGGATCTTCTGACATTTCACTGCTTAAGGACCATGGTGTGTGCTGTTCTGAGGGGCAAATGTCGTCATTTTGTATGACCATAATCATTGCCATAGTCAAGAAATCTGGTATGGAGGTACTACTATATCTTCTGTCTATTACACCATTAAATTTAACTCACTGTAATGATGTCCTCTACATTTCTGCACTCTCGATCCAGAGTGAGTAGAGAATAACACACTACATTTAGCTACCCTTTTCTGCCTCTAACAACCCTTCCTTTTCATAGTTAGGCCAGCCTGGTCATCTTATGGAAGCCCTTCCTTAACATTTGTTTGATTGTTTTTTGTGAACAGCCAATAAAATCATTTCATGTGCGAACTGTACAAGTGACATTGTGTGTCACTTTGCCCATTCTGTCAGGGAGACCTGATTTGGGTATAGAGCATCACTGGATAATGCAATCTTGTTGAAACTGAGGGCCATAACCATCTCTGCAATAAAGGTCATTTGTCAATAATAACTGATATGTGAGATGATGTCGTTATTCCGTTTCTGGCATATGTTTTGCCTGAAGCTGAAATGACTGCCAATGATTCTATATTAAATCAATTATATAGTGACTATTATAAAATTTCAGTGGATTTTTCTCTCAAGACAGGGTTTCTCTATATAGCCTTAGCTGCCCTGGAACTTGCTCTGTAGATCCAGCTGGCCTCCAACGCACAGAGATGCTTGGAGCCTGCCTTTGCTTCCTAAGTGCTGAGCTAAGAGAAGTACACTGTCACTCCCCGGGTAAAGCTTCAGTGGAATTTTAAGCAGGCAATATTTTAAAAACAATTCCTATATGTTGTCAAAGGCTTGTTTTTCTTGATGGTATAATAAATACATTAGAATGGCTTTAGGAAGAGGACATTATGTTGTATAACTATACGCTGTGGCTTTGGGGTTTGAAGATGAAATATGCTCCACAGGTTTCATTTGTTTGAGTGTTGGATCTTAATCTGGTGTCCTCATTTGGGAGATTGGGGTACCCTTAGAGGGTGGAGCTCAGCTGGAGAAGGAGAGCTCTAATTGCATGGCAGTGGAGGAGGATGTCTTGGGGTCTATAACTTGGGAACTTGTAGCCTGAGTTTTCTATGCTTCCTGCTATATGCATTTCCCTGCATGGCCCTGTTCCATGGACCAAGCCCATTGATATGCTTCCTCTACCATGGCTGATTCAAATCCCCTGGACTGTGAGCCAAAAGAAACCCTTTAGTTAGCTATAAAAATGTTGGCTACTCAAAGGAAACAAAGCAACACAAAACAAACAAACAAACTGTGCAAACCAGATGTTAATAGAGCATCTATTTTCAGTGCATAAAATAGAAATGAAGCCATAGACACATTTTAATCCTTCCAGAATACTTTTGTTGAAACTTGATTGTGAGAATTTATCTTTTCTCATAGGAAAGATTGTGCCCTCAGTCATCAGTCATTGAGAAATAATGAGCACTATTGCATGAGTAAGAAAGATAAACTTCCCGTGCCTGGTCAGTGCCTGCGTTGTACCAGAAAATACAATTAAACAAGTCATTCCAAGAACATTCAGGGTTGAGGAAGGGAACACCTGCTGTGAGCTGGTGAGCAGCATTGAACTCAGAGTAGGTCAGCCATTGGAGTGGCTCCTCCTGAAGGGAATCGTTTAAACTGAGACACAAAGGCTCTGTGCACATTAAGAGGGAAGAAGCAAGAAAATTAAATCTGTTTCGGATGAAGAAAGCTACTCGAGGCATTAGGCAAGAGGGTGGAGCATGTTAAGCACCGAAAGAAGTTCAGTAAAGCTGGGATCCGAAATGTAAGACAATGAATATCACCTCAGGTGAGACCAGAAATGTAACGTTTGGTCTGGGAGCAAATACCTTGGGCAATTATTTGTGTGATTATTTGGATAGTAACTAGGTTAGAGAATAAGGTTAAGAAAATTGGCAAAAAGAACCTTTGGCTAGTGCTTTTATTGGGGTGGGGTGTCTGGGAATTGAACCCAGTGCCCTGATGTATGCTAGACAAATTCTCTACCAGTGACTGTACACACACCCTCCTTAAGCTTTACAGTAGAGTGGTAGAGAGAGGGGAATATACACCTAAGTGAGAGATTTTACATGACTTGAGATTTATTAAAAGTGAGAGCAGGGCTCAAAGGTGACACCCATGCTCACAGCCCTCGCCATTTGGTGAATCCATCAAGGCAGAAGCTGTGTTCACCTTGAGTGTGATGTGCCAGGAGTCATGCATCTAGAGGAAAATTGATGGTAGCTACAGTGTGAGTCCAGAGCTTGTGACCAAAGCCTGAGCCACAGAAAGTAACCTCAATGAGGAACAAAGAATACTGTGCTCCAGCAAAGTGGTTCTGGGTCACTATTCAGGACTGAAAATTAAGAGGCAATCATTTGTGTTTCTTACAGCAGGAATCCCAGCTCCTGTGTATTTTGGTGTTTTGATTGACATGTCATGTCTCAAATGGGGATTTAAAAAATGTGGAAGCAGAGGTTCCTGTAGACTGTATGACTCGCATGCTTTCAGGTACGGTGTCAGACATATTCCCACATCTCTGTCCTGCTATATATCTCATTTTACGCAACATCCCTGAAAGTTAGAATGCCTTATGTAGTTTTCATGTTTATAAAGTAAATCAACCAAAGACTACAATCTATTTCAGATAACATTTGACATTTTGATTAAAAAATATTTCCCAGTGTTAACATTGAATTTCATTTTGAATGACATTTCATGTCATAGTTACTGTATTTTATTCAAGTTAGCATGCAAAGTAATGGATTTCATGAATGTGTTTTACTATGATACTTTTATATGTATGTATCATTATACCTTTTTCTAATTTCTTCCCATCACAAGTAATCATTTTTTAAAAAATATGATAAAAATGAGCCAGTGAAAATGTTCACACCCATAATCCCAGAATTTAGATAATTAATGATCATTTGAGGTCAGCCTGGGTTATATAGTATGTTCTAGGCTAACTTGATGCTACAGAGTGAGCAACCTGACACACACACACACACACATAAGCTCGTACACTCACATGTACATACATGAACACACATACATGACAAATAATGAAAAATCCTAGAATACAGTACAGTTTTGAAAGTGTGTGGACACAAATAGCAAGACATTTCCTGAAACTCAGATGCATTTAAATTTAGGTCACATTCTGGGTTTAATTCTATCCTTTTTAAAACTGAGCCAAACTGTACCATTTACGTCAGCACTAATCCCCTGGGCAAGATCTGGATTTGGCTCTCAGTCCATCCGGCTCTTATTGCCAAGCTGATGTTCAATTATTCCAGTACTTAAAAAACACAAAAGTAAAAAGCTTTCTCTGTGTGGGTGAGTGTGTCTGGGGTGGAGAGCATGGTTTTCTCACTGCGGTATCATTCAGTTCCGTTCATCAAACCTTTATTCTCCCCTATTGCTTAAAGCCATGCTCCGGTGACTTAAAAGCAGGGACTTCTTTTATTCAAAGACTTACAAGCTGAGCGCTTTGTTTTACAGAAATAAAACTGAGTCTTCAGCCCTAGGTTGCATGTGAATTAGGCAGATCATCTCAAATGAAATAGATTTAATAGGCTTTGATAGTATGTGTGAAGGGTTTTTGGTCCATGACCAGGGCTAGTTCGGGGAGTATAATTTGGCTTCTGCTCTCCTTTGCTGAGGCTAACTGTTTGCTGGAATGTGGGTATTGTGTGATGCAGAGACCGTGAAAGCATTTACCAAGTGAGCCTGACAAAGCTGGAGCCTGTCCTGTGTTCTCCAGTTCTTTATCAGGCAACTCTGTTCCACTAAGAATCCTGACTCTTCTTTGACTTGCTTACTGCAGCTTTTCTTTGGGGTGTACTGGAGAAATATTTGAGGCAGGGTCACCACCTGACTTAGTCAAACCTAGACCCTTTAGAAAGTGAAAGAGGCACTTTAAAAGTTACAAGTGGACAGCGATAGCCTAAATGGAGCTGCCCCAAGCAACCAGGAAGATGGCTACCCAACTTCAGGGACCCGGCCGGTAGACGGGAAATGTAGCTTACTATAGCCTTTCAGTAACTAGCAAACTGCTGGCGGTAGTTCACTACTACTCACAGTCACCAGCCTACTCTAAACTTCGTCCTTCAGCAAAGTCCTCATCATGCTGTTAGAACCTTTGTTTTATGTTTTTCTTCCAAGTTGAATAACTGCAATAATCATAACCAAGATTCTCTGTTCTTTCAGACACATCTACCTGGGATTAACCACACTCCTGGGCACAGGGTCCATCTTTCTAAGCATGGCTGTACTTTTTGTTTTAAAGAAAAAGCATGTTTCCAAGCACAGCAACTTCATAACCACAAGAGCAAGAATAGTGGTGTCTTCAAGCTTCAGAAAGGAAACGTATGCTGTGCCAGATCACGTGACACAGTCCAAGTACTGGCCAGGCAAGGAGACACGGCTTTAAAAGAATCACCGAAAACAAACACAGAAGTCATTTTACCCAATACATGAAAATCCTGCTAACGAATAAAATATAATCAAAGGAGCTTCAACTTGTAATTTCTTTCTTCTTTGAAAAGTATGTTTGCTTTGTTTTTGACTTTAATCATTAGAGATTTAGATAATTATTTTAAACTTTTAAACTTATTTATACATTCCTTTAAATGATTTTCTTGTTTCTGCTTCATTATAAATTGTGTCCATTGATTATGAGATGTGTTCCAAGGGGGAAAAAAACCCGTTTATCATGTCTGATATGTCATCTCTAAATTGAGTCACTTGTCTAGAATACACTTTGGGTAGTTCCTAAGGAGGACCTTCAGTTTTAATTCTTCCTTGGAATCTGGTAACTGATACAGAAAAGATTCATGACAGAGTGATCTTGGGAGACTATATCATTTTATTAGTTTATATATAATAATATGTATTTTATTTTAATACTTTACATATGTTCATTGTGATGTTAGAAACATCCATGGTTACATTGTAATTAATGTCACCATGATTTATTGTCTATGAATTTAGTGAATTAAAATATTTTTAAGCAAATGCTACTCATATTTTCATATATGTAGGCAACTCTGTTGTAGTTAGACAGGGGTTTATTTATAAAATATATTTAAAAGTTAAGTTTCTAGGGGTGGGAGTATACCTGGGAGGGCTGGGAAATGAGTGTGATTGGGGTGCATTGTGTGAAATTCCCAAATAATCAATAAAAATATTATATCAGAAAAAATGTGGTATCACAGATACTACAAAATGCATACATAGCTATGGTACTACGTATTCCTGTATAGTGGATCTGCAGTATAAAATGTTTATGTACTATAGAGTTGATCTGTATTGTACATGTAAAATAGTCAGAGATTTTGACCTTCCAAGGGCTCATTTTCATCCTGTTGAGTCATTTGTTTGTTTGTCCTGGTTAGGTTTTCTATCTTTCTCTTTCTTTCTTTCTTTCTTTCTTTCTTTCTTTCTTTCTTTCTTTCTTTCTTTCTTTCTTTCTTTCTTTCCAACTTGACACAAGCTAGCATCATTTAGGAAGAGGGATTCTTAATTAGGGAAATTCCTTCGTACTATTGGCTTATAGGCAAGTCTGTCAAGCATTTTCTTAATGTTTGATATGGAATGCTCCTCCTCACCTGAGCTGGTAATCCTGAGTTATGTAAGAAAGCATGCTAAGCAAGCCATGAGAAACAGTAAGCAGCATTCCTCCATGATCTCTTTTTTAGTTCCTCCCTGCAGGTATCTGCTTTGAGTTCCTGCCCTAAATTCCCCCAGTGACGGAGAGCTATAAGGTAAAATAAACCCTTTCCTCACAAAAAGTTAAGTTTATGAAGATGAACAATAACTGTGGTGGTTGTGCTTGGAAAGTGAATGGATTAATTAGTGCTAAGGCTGGGTGTGGTGTCTTAAGTGTCTACTGCCACTTACCAAACAAATTAAAAAGGTTCCACCAGGTGGGTCCTTCTTACTCCCACTGAAAACCTTTGGATTGGACCCTCTCTTTTCACTGGTATCTTGATGCTCTGGTGACTGCAGTTCATGAGTTTGGTATATTCCAAACACATGCCACACTGTTTGGAAAAAAACAACAACATACTAACTAAATTCATTCTGCACCTTGTAATCATTGCTGGGTATCTGTTATGATGTATAGCTTGTGTTTGGAATAGTAGACTTTCAATAGATAGACCTGAAATATGCTACTCAGAGACTTGTACTTTAAATACAATTCTTGTACTTAAAAAAAATTCTTACATTTGTTTATTTACTTCTTGGGTCAAAGGCATACTGTGGGGCACATGTGGAGGTCAGAGGACAGTTTAGGGAGGTGGTTCTCCCATTAAGACATGTGGGTCTCAGAATGGAACCTGGATCATCAGGCTCAGCAGCAAGCTCTTTTACCCACCGAGCAGTCCCGCTGGCCCTTGACACACAACTCAAAGTAACCAGTTAAAAACATGGCGGCTTTACTCACACAGAAAAAGAATCTAATGGTTCAAGTATGGCTCTCAGCTGACTTTCATTGTGTTTTTATGTATCAGTTCTGCAAATATGAATGGGAAGAGATTTGAAGACTGAGAATGAGGGAGAGAAATGTCCTTTAAAAACAGCAATGTTGGGTCTGGAGAGATGGCTCAGCAATTACAAACACTTGATGCTCTTCCAAAGGGCAGGTTTGGTTCCCAGTCCTTATATCCATAGGCTCACAGCCTCCTGTAACTCTAGCTGTGAGGAAATATGACGGCCTCTTCCGGCTCAGCACGTACCCATACCCATGTGTGCATACACATGTATAAACACACACACACACACACACACACACACACACAAAATCTTTGTCATTTTATTGAAATAACTGAAAGCTTTATATTTTGCTGGTTTTGAAAACAAAAATGGCCCTTTGTTCTGGTAAACAGGCCTGTGCCTACCAGGCTGCTGCCATGTCAGCTTCTGAGCAGGAATTCTTTTTGCCTTAGTCTGTTTCCATCTGACCCATGATAAAGAATGAATGGAAGGAGTCGGTGCCTTTCTCCAACTTGTATTAATATGTGGACTTAAAATTCAGATCTTTCACCCTGTCTCCCACAGCCTCTGAATTTTTTCAAAGGTTTTTGTAGCAACACCCTAACACATAAATTTTGTAGGTAAGTCTCTCAACAGTATCTTAATTAATTTATTCTTAAATGATTTTGGAAAATAAAAGAATGTTTTGAAAGAAAGACCTACTAACAACTAAGGAATGCTGAGAAAAGGAGAACAGCCTATTTAGAGGAGAGCCTCCTAAATCAGTACCAAGTGCTCACCCTTGAAATCATATACAATGTAAAAATATACAGACTGAAAAGGTTGCATTTATAATTTTGGAATATATATATTATATATATATATGTGTGTGTGTGTGTGTGTGTGTGTAGATGTTCCAAATGTAGCAAACATTAAAGAAATGGAGTCAATGAATTTGAGAGACAGCAAGAGTATGTATGGGAAGAGTTGGAGAAAAGAAAGGGAAAGAAAAATGATGTAATTATAACTTCAAAAAATTAATTTATTAAAAATGGTATCTTCTGTAAAAAGACCAAATGCTAACAAAACCAAGCTTTTATATGTAATTATCAGTTCAGCAGACAGTAGAATTTCATCTATGCAAATCAGCTCTATGGCATTAGAAAGAATTATTGAGTGAAGAGCTGCATTTATTGAAAAAAAATCCAGATATTTTATTTAAGTAAGTTCACACCTAACAGAGGCAAGTATATGTTTCGTGCTGCATAAAGTACAGTTTTGAAAAACCATACCCCATTTCAGATGTCACAAAACCTCCCCAGTCCCCAGTCTAAATCTTAAGGACCTTGATTGATATGTGGGTTCCACAGTTTAATGTTCAGTGGGCCACATCCTTCTTCCCTTCCACAGCCACGGGCTTTAGAGGAGCCTAGTGCCACCAGCGGGTACCCTATTCCCTCTCATTGAGCAAGCTGGGTGCCAAGAGTGCTCTTTTACTGATGTGCTGACTCACATCTGATGAAATGATTTCTCCAGGGTGGAGGCAGGCAAACTGAAAGCTCTAGGCCTGAAAAGCAGGTCCAAGAAGTAGTCAAGGTCACAGAGAGAACCACTGTAAGCATCATGAACATTTAAGGTTTTCTGCTCAAACATCATGTACCTACCTATACTCAAATATAAAGGAAACTAGGAAATGTGCTAATGTTGACTTATGCTCGAGAATTATCCTGTTTACAATGCAGAGAACAACTGTGGATATAATGGTCACTTTACGCCGTCTGTATGTGTGTTGAAGGCTTTAGACATCCTCACCCACAAATGTCAAAGTAATAGTCTCTCTTTTGAGCTGTTGCTGATATTTCCACAAGACAAACCTGCAGGGTGGGGAATTTACTGCAGTTGGTAGAGTGCCTGCGTACCATGCAGGAAGCCCTGGGTTGCATCTCTAGCATTGCATACACTAGACATGGTGGCTCACATGTAAAATACCAACACTCAAGGCCATCCTCCACTACGTATTGCCTTCTGGGCCAGTCTGAGCTACATGAGACTCTAACTCAAAATGAATAAATAATAAATAAATAAATAGGAATGGAACTAGGAGAGCTTTGTTAATTTGACCCAAATCAACAGGTTTTAGCAATTGATACAGCCAAGATTTAAATTAAAGCTCACAAGAGTTGGTGAAGCAATGGTGCTTCTGTATTAACACAGCCTGAGCCAATAGCACTCCATAACGCCATAAAACATCACCTTTGTCTAACCAAACTAGAAAATCTTAAGCAAAGAGAAACCTGCAGAAGGTTAATAAGGGTCAGATGAGATTATTAGAAATAAGAAATAACAGTATTTCGCTTCAGAGGAAATTTTTGTTCCTCAGAGGCAAGTTTCTACAGGTTACTTTATTTTTCTGATTGCCACATTTCTATTCTTTAATTTTTTTTATGTGTCTGGGTGTTGTGAGCTCATGTATGTCTGTGCACCAGGTGTGTGCAGTGCCCAGGGAAGACCAGAAGAGAGTGTCAGATTACTTGCCACTGGAGTAATGGTGGTAGTAAGCCAATGCAGGTGTTGGGAGATGAACCCAGGGTCCACTGGATGCACAACCAGTACTCTTAACCGCTCAGACATTTCTTCAGGCCGTGTTGCGCCCTTGTTTACTTGCTTACAGTGACATCTACTGACTGCCTCCTCAGCTAGAGTAAGACTGAAGTTACCTGCGTATGTATGCTCTGTTCTTCCGTAGCAGCGATGTCAACGTGGCATGTTTCTCAAAATTTCCCGTTACAGCTGTGCTTCTTGTTCAGTCACACCAACAGTATTATCTGTGCTGCAGTTTGAGGTGACTTGGAGTATCCCCGCACAGCTGACATGCTGAAAGCACAGTCCTCTCTCTGAGGATGTTAAGATGTGGAGAAGCCCAGCAGAGGTGAGGACTAAGGAAAGGTGATTGGGAAGGGATAGATATAGTGTGCTGTCATGACAAATCAGGTGCCCTGGCGTCCCGTGGATGATCTGCCCACCAAGAATTGCCAGAGTTGAAGATCAAGCCATTTAAAGCTTAAGCCTCACTAAGTTGAGATAAACACCAGTTCTGAGGGACCTTGGTGACTTTATAACTATGGCACAAATACATACTCAACACTGAGTTTTTGCTGTTACTGTTTCATGTGACCTTAAATTTCATGTCACACTAAGCCAAGCTACCTCTTCACCCACTCTCCTGCAGCAAAGCCTTTTCTCTTGTCCTGAGACTTACAAGTGGTCCCTATGGCAGGGCTTTGGCAACCTCCATGTTCCCTGTGACTTGATCATTGCCTTTGGACACTTCCCCTCACAATCCTTGCCTGGAACAGGGTGTCCCTCTCCGCCCCATTAGCCCAGCCTCTTGTTAGTAGTAAAGTTTACTCTGTAATATCATCTGTTTTGCCAATTTATTCTCTGAGAACTGCACAAAGCACCAGGCACTGGCTAGTCCCACTGGGAAAAGCCAGGAATACAGTGGGAACCCAGTGACTGACTGAAACGTGCAGGCTGGGCGGAGGATGGCCAGCAGGTGAAGATCTGCAGCCCCGAAGGAAGGCTTCCTTGTCACAGAAGCATCTGCTTTCTCTTTAAAAGTCACAGATGGAGGTTAACCAACTTTTAACCCCAAAGTTTTACAGGACTGGCTCTTTCAAACAAAACAAAACAAAACAAAACAAAAACCTTTGGATTTCACTTATCGTTAATCGCTGAGGTTATCTGGAGCACCTACACATTCAGTCCTTTAATAAGTGGCACTGTCCTGCATTCCACCTCTGATCAGTACATCTCCAGCCTCGGTTATGCAGCGTTCCAGTCCAGATCTGGCTTGAATTAAATGCATCTTTGAAAATCCACACATTGATTTATTTCTTGCCTAAGGCCAACGCCACTGAAACACACCCTGTCTCCTAAGCAAGATACGGAGCAGTGAGCGCTCCAGCTGCCAGACAGACAGGGATTCAGAGTCTGACAACTACACGTGTTTGGCTCTATTCAGAAACACATTTTAAAAGCTTGCCAGAACACTGGCCATTTTGAAATCAAACGTTTGCTCCGAATCTGCCCGTGTGGAGTGTTTATTACTGTGCACTTTTTATTTTGCATTTTAGGATGCAATTGATGTTCTAAGTCTGAAACAGGGTTTCCTGTGATCTGGCAAAGGGTCAGATTTACATTTGGCATCACCTCCCTTCACCATGTCCAAAAACTCTACTCAGGACACCGTTCCTTGATTCGTTGTCTTCATTAGAACATCCCAGAGTCCCTGTGAATTGCCAAGCTACCCAAGGGCACTGGGGTCTGTGAATCCACCTCATCTGGGGACCTTCCTACCATGAGCTATTTTCATGTCTCTTTTCCCAACATACAGGTTCAATGAACCTTCAGCCCATGATGCTTTCTGCAATTTAAGATAGATTTTATTTTTGTTTTTTAATGACCCAAAATCCTCAATAATGTTTTCAGCCCTCCTGATATGTCTCATTCGCACTAGACAGTGAGTTCCTATCTGAATTGAATCTACATTAAAGCAGACAGCAATTTAAAAAGAAAAAGAAAAAAAAAAAATGACTCTTTTGGTCTTAGAGTGCCCCCTAGTGTGTTTTATTGGAACAGACTTCCCTAAATACAGAATAGCGATAATCATTTGTAGCACATTGTAAGCAGTCTCTCTCATCATACCTGATGATCCTTACAGTTAGGCATGTACACAATCACCACACGTGTTATTCATGATGTTGCTGAAGTTCGCTGAGTTATCTATCTAATATTCCATGAAATCACAGACATGAAATTCAGATTCCCATTTGTTGTGTGACATTTCCTAGTAAGACATGACCACAGATAAGCCACCACACAACAGAATAAAAAGATGACTGTGGCCAAGTCTAGCTTGGTGAAACTGAGGTTACCAAGGTTACTTATAGAATCACAGGTCCCTCAAAGGTTCCCGCATCCCTGAAACCCCATGCCATCGTGGGTCAGCATTTAAGAAAGCTATTCCCCTAGGGCTCCCTGCATGTCCCTTTCAACAATTGTTTATTGTTTCTCTAGCCCTGTGGAGGGGCCCTATGGGTTTTTTGTTGTTGTTGTTTGTTTTTAGTTTAAGAAACAAAAATATTTTAATTAATTAGTTAATTTACTCTACATCCAGATTGAGCTTTCCCTCCCTCCCTCCTCCTGTTCTCCTCAGAGAAGAGGAGGCCTCGCATGCATATCAGCCAGCCTTGGCACATCAAGTTGCAGTAAGACTAGGCTCATCTTCTCCGATTGAAGCTGGACAAGGCAACCCAATTAGGGGAAAGAGATCCAAAGTCAGACAACAGAGTCAGAGACAGTCCCTGCTCCAGTTGCTAGGGTGCCCACATTGTCTTCTCACTTTCTAAGTCTTCACAACCTCACACTTTATGTGAACTCTTTGTGCTCTGAAGGTTATCAAGCTGAGTCAGCCTTAGAAACCTGGCATCTCCTTCTAAGAGAGGATGCTTTAATTTGTAGAAACCAGCTACACAACTATACTGCTCCTTGTTTTGAGACAGTCAACCTATGCTGTCCATCTAGACACAACACATACCCTGAATAGTATATTTTAACGGTCCTGCAGTAGTCTGCCTTTCAGATAGCAAACTTCCCAAGTCAGTACATAAAACTGAGCCTTCATTTCCAACAGTCAGTATTTTTTCACTCACTCACTCACTCACTCACTCACTCACTCACTCACTCACTAAGTCAACTCACTCACTCACAAAAGACCAATTTTAAAGTTAACTGTTTTTGTGGCATCTATGAGAACATTCTCTTTTGCATTCTCCCTCACCACTCTGGGTCCTTTCAGGTTTTTACTCTTCACCAGTCCTCTGAATTTCAGTCATGCCTGTAAACTCCTGTAAAGGATTTCTTTCTCCTCTTGTAGAATATTTATTCTACCATCTGCCTTTTGATGGATCTTACATGACATGTTTAATCCAGAACATTCATCTGAGCCCTAGATTCTGAGTTGCCCACAGGATGTATCTCTTACCAAATCTTAGGTGAGTCCAACTGGATTTCACTGTAAGGAAATCATCCAGTGTGTTGCTGATTCACACGTGGATTTCACTATAAGGAAATCGTTCCCTGGTGGAGTAGGGTGCATGTTTTTCCTTAGGCCCCAAGCTCCCATAATAATGATCCACAAGACTCAATCCATTTACAAATACCTAGGACATTTAGCTAGACTCATTTCTGACTAGCTCATAACTTAAAATACTAATCAACATTCTGCCATGTACCTGGTTACCTCTGTTCAGGTGCGATGTGTCTATCCTCCTCATGTCTTCCCAGATGAATCTACCATGACTGACTCTATCCCAGAATCCTTTCTGCCTGTGGGATGTCCCACCTTCTATTCTACCCTTTCCTATATGCCATAGTTTTTTTTTGTTCTTTTTTATTAAATTCTTTATTAATTACATTTTATTCATCTTATATGAATAAGTAGTCCCTGTAGTTCCCTCCCTCCTCCAGTCCCAACACCTCCCTTCCTCCCCTCTCTGTACCCGTGCCCATCCCCAAGACCACTGATAGGGGAGGTCCTCCTTTCCTTCCCTCTGATCCCAGTCCGTCAGGTCTCATCAGGAGTGGCTGTATTGTCTTCCTCTGTGGCCTGTCAAGGCTGCTCCCCCCTCAGGAGGAGGTGATCAAAAAGCAGGCCAATCAGTTCATGTCAGAGACAGCTCCTGTTCCCATTACTATGGAACCCACTTGGACACTGAACTGCCATGGGCCACACCTGTGGAGATAGCCTAGGACCCATGCATGGTACCTGGTTAGACCATCAGTCTCAGGAAGGACCCCTGTGCTCAGACCACTTGGTTCTGTTGCTCTCCTTGTGGAGTTCCTGTCTCTCCAGATCCCACTATTTCCCACTTCCCTCGTAAGATTCCCTGCACTCTGCCCAAGTGTTAGGCCATAGGTTTTTATAATTGACAGGCAATGCATCCATACAATGGAAAAGATAATCTCTCTACATCCTGCACTGCTGTTTCACATTTGAATTTCACTGTAAGGAAAACACTTCGGCCCTGTAATAGAACAGAGGGTAAGTCACAATGCCATTAGCCTGGAATAAGGGAATTCTTGTGGGAGATGGTAGGGGAAACATATGTGCCCACTTACGTGTATCAATGTGTAAGGAGGCCAGAGGTTAGACATGGGCTGAGGCAGTAAAAAGCTCACAAGCTTGTTATGTGTTTACCTGGCCCAGCCAGGGAGATGGCTGTGTAAAGGTCTCACCCTCCATCTCTGATTTGTGCTTTATTTTAACATTATGTCCACTAATGTTGTTTAGAGGAATCCAAACTTGGGTAAAGCAGCCATTGGTATAACTTAAGGACTGTGTGACCGTAGGTCATACATAAGCCCTGTGAGGACATCCTATGTGAGAAGACCCCTGATAGCTAAGGAGGATGTGAGAGCCTACAGGGTTTAAGAGCCTGAAGAACTTACGGAGGCTAAAAACCTTTGTCATTTTGATGGCTACCAGTGGGCCAATAAGCTTATAGGGCCTGATATCCTGGCCCTTCAGAGTCTGAAAACATACATAACTGAGAGAGCTAGTTGTGGTCCTTCTTACAAGGTCAAGGAATTTAAATGACTTCCAACGCCTAAAATCCTTCAGGACACTTTTATAGAGTGTTCTTTACACCTTTACTATGGGCCAAGACAACACCTCTGTAAAGCACCAGATGTCTAAAAGAGGTGGTGTCTTAGCCACTTTTCTATTGCCATGATAAAGCACCATAACCAAGGCAAATAATAAAAGAAAACACTTAATTTGGGGTTCACGGTTCCAAAGAGGTAGCGTCCCTGACCATCACGTGAGGAAGCATGGCAGCAGGCACGACGAGAGAGCACTGGAGTGGTAGCTGAGCGCCTACATTGTCTCAACAAGTATCAGACAGAGAACTGACTGGAAAGACTACGAGCTCAGCAAAAGGACAGATGTCCAGGGAACCCAAAAGTAAGCGATGCAATCAGTTCCACGAGCATCTTAAACAGTGTGCCACTTTTGTGAGATTCTGTATAAGTTTCCCCTTGAGGTTAGAAGCTGGAGTCTTTGCCTATGCCTTCACCTTTGCCAGAAGTCTTGTGAGTGTCTGTAGGTTTGTCTGCCTTCTTCAGTGCTGTATGCTGGTCTGTACGTGTGTTTATGCCCACATGTGTGTTGTCAGTATGTGCAAGCATATGTCTTGGTATCTGCATAGTTGGTAGATGCTTGCACAGTGGCTTAAATAACCAAACCTTTTTTATTTTTTTTAATAGTTTTCAAGGTCTGACCATTTGTTATTCTGAAAGACTTACTTTAACTGGACTCAGACCTAGAAGCTCTTAGCGAGCACAGCCTATGTCTCTTGCTGATCTATTTTGGCATTTTTCTTTGGCTTCCTTTATTCTCTTGGATAAAAGTGTAGCACAATTGCAGCTTTCTTTTTGCTTTTCTTAGTGCATTGCTTCTTCAGAGCAATACAACGACGTTTATGCTGCTGGACACATGAGGAGGAAGATGCTGAATCTCTATGCTTTGGTCCTGGACTTCTTACCTTCTTTGCTAGGGGCTTTCTGGTAACATAATGACAGATAGCATCTTCTTTAGGAAGACTGAAAAGTTTTCAGATTCTGTTAGTTTTGGGGCCCTAACCCCTGAGATACTGTATTGTCTGTCAACCCAGGAATATTTGTGAGGTAAGAGCCTCATTTCCAAGTTGGTACAGGACACACCCAAACACCAAATTCTCGGCACAAAGGAGATTTATTACCTTGGGGTAGGGGTGGGGGGCACTGTCTCTGGACCAGGCAGGCAAAGGCAGACAGCAAACAGCACCAGCACTAGTGAGTGGAAAGTGACAGACAACAAATAGCAAGCAGGTGTTTTTTTGTTTTGTTTTGTTTTTTGTTTTTGTTTTTGTTTTTTTGTGGTTTTTTTTGTTTTTTGTTTTTGCAGTAGTAGGTTTTTAAGGAGAAAAAGGGGGAGTCTGTGCTAGAGTGAGTTAGTAAACCCTGATTGGACATGTTAGTCAAATAATAAATTTGATTGTTAGACCTTGATGTTTTATCTCAGGAATGATGAAGTGGCCAAATAAGGGAATGTACCTTTTGGAAGTAGCTTTACAGATGTAATCTAATGGTTTTTAGCAAGGGAGAGAAAAAAAAGGGGGGGGGAGGTAAAGCCCATTGCCACCATGTTTGCCATGCTCAGTCTGTTAGCTAGTCCTTTCCCTTGTTATTGTGTTGCTGGGGGTTGAGTAAGTGTGCATCATTCTCTCTGGCTGCTTTCTGCTGACACTGGGGCATTGTTGTTAGGGACCTAAGAAACTGGAATGTTGATTAAGGTCAGTAAGAGGAGGCTGTTTCATTCAATTTCCAGGCTCTGTAGAGTATCTTTGTCCATGAAAGTGCAGGTAGCATTGGAGGAATGTGCAGACAGTGTTGGAGCAGTTTGTGAAGCTGGAACATTGCAGATTCTGAGGGATCATCCAGTACTGGCAAGTTGCTGGAGCAGTTTGTAGTCAATTTGAAACCTGCTGAGTGAGAAAGACTAGAGCCGAAAGGAAAATTAAGGAGTTTAGGGAAAAAAATATTTATCTTATGTATACATTTGAAACTTTTAGGTTTTTGGTTCTAGTTGTTGGTGGAGGGAAGTCCCTAGTTATTGGCGGAGGGGAGATCCAAGATCAGGAAAAGGAGGAGAGATCCCAGGAAAAGGGTGAGAAATCCTATCCTTCAGAATAAACAGAAATTTAGGCTGTTGGTTGACAGATTATTTATCTGGAGTCTATTTCACCTGTGACAGGTAGACTCAAGTCAATTTTTTAAAGCTTATAAGATTTTTTAAGTTTGTGAAAAAAGATAAACATTTTATATGTGTTGGCATCACCACTGTTTCCTGCACTGAAATTCACATTGTAGAAGGACAATACACTCATGTTTTTGAGTCATAGTAAAAGTTTGCAGACCCCAAAATGAGTCTGGGTTAAAAGCTTTAACATTTTTTATAGGGCTATGTGTATGCATATATATATATATCTAATATATATATATATTAGATAGAGATTTTGCAGCATGATATATATATCTAATATATATATATATATATTAGATAGAGATTTTGCAGCATGATGAGAAGTATTTTTAAGTCTACTTTTAGAAGACAACCAAAAGAAATTTAAAATATCAAGTTTGTGATAATAGTAGCAATGTTTTATTAGGTTTAGATTAGTAACTTATTAAAACTCTATTGATCAATGTTAAAATTATAAACTTTTGATGTTTAAGTATAACAATAGCATAGAGATAGGGAAAGAAATCTGATACAACTTTTTGTATACCTTATTTCAATCACTTTCTCAAACCCTTACAATGTATTTAGACTTTTATAGTCTCAGACCTTAAAACATTTTCTTAGAGCTTGTACTTACATACTTTTACAACCACGTTTTTATATCATCAGACCTTTATATCTTGCATCCACACACCTTAAAACATGTTGTAAAATGTCATAACTTCAGGCCTATATGACTTCTTGAGTAGGAAAGGTATGGGGTTGTACAGTGGAGGTAGGGTTTGTTCACTGACATTCATTGTAGTTTAGGTTAAATTAGTATCTGCTGGGGTGAAAGTCCAGTGAGTTTGGTGGAATGATGTAAGGATGAAGTGCCCCTCCCCTGGAATTAGCGTAGGACACACCAAGACACCAAATTCTCAACACAAAGAATATTTGAAAGGTGAGTCAGGGGAGGTGAATTTCTCTCAACTCCTGACTTACAAAGGACTCCAATCCCTTCTACATTCTCAGATTCTATCCCTCCAAACCTCTTTTATCAACAACAAATCATGTATATGTCTTACACATAAAGGCAATAATCACACTGACATGATTGCACATCAAGCTGCCCCTCATCCTTTATGATTCATCTCACTGTCCAGGCTACCCTACTATGTAAGCCAGATAACAATATACAGGCATACCCATATCCACTGGAAACAGCTAAAGTCATGAAGCCAGCAGAGCTGTTTACACAGGTCCAGCAAAGCTAAGCTGAATTCTGCTGTTGAGCGCTGTCATTATGTCTCTCACTTTTAGGTTTCGGTTTCTGCATGTTTCCTTCTTGGAAAATTTGTGCATTATGAATCATTTTATGTCCTCTCCCAAGAAAATTATGTACGGGTCTTTTAAGAAAGTCTTAATATTTCCTCCCCCTTTCAGAGAAATAACTTTATCTGACCACTATTTGGAAGTCTTCTTTATGCCCTGCAGATTTTGATAAGCTCAGATAAGCAAAAGCTAGGAATTTCTAAATGAGGTCATGACTCCAGGAATCTTCTTGGGGGTATCCACCTCTAAGCAAACTCAAACAGTGTAATTGGTGCAGGGTAAATGAAGATAATTGACTAACTCTGACTGGCCAGGAGAATTGGTAACAAATTCTAACCCTGCTTTTACAATATGCTTACATCTCTCTGAAAATGTACTTTAAAGATGAAAGGTCATAAGGGTATACCCCTGGAGGAATAGAATTCAGTGAATAAGATAGATTAACTAAAATATTTTTTCTACTTTATAGCATAGATGACAAAATTATACAGAAAATGGAGTTAGGTAATAGTATTTGCTATTCACAAAAAGACCAGTAGATAGTATTTGCTACTCGCAAAAAGACCAGTAGACCAGTTCAGATATTTTCTCTATGTCTAGAGTGCTTTAAAACTGCAAATACTGGCAGTCTAAAGCAGGTTGTCATATAATAAATGTGTTTGCTTCGGTGGAAACATTTTTTAGATTGTGTTGGAGTTACAGGGCTAATAAAAAAAGAAAATCTGTTCTGTTTGTACTTTTTTTTTTTAAAGATTTGTTTTAAAGATTATACAGTGTTCTGTTTGCATCAACACCTGCACACCAGAGGAGGGCACCAGATCTCATGATAGATTGTTATGAGCTACTATGTGGTTGCTAGGAATTGAACTCAGTATCTTTTGAAGAACAGTCAGTGTTCTTAACCTCTGAGCCACCTACCCAGCCTCCTACTTGTACTTTCTAATTGTGGCTGAAATTGTAATCATGAACATGTAATGAAATATGAAACACATGTCCACAGACAACGTGATATGATCTGTATTTCTTGGATAATCATTAGTCTGACTTTGTTCTGTGAAACTGGTGTAAATAAAGATGAAATCTGATAGCTAGTCATTCAGAGTGGCGAGATTCCCCTGATCCTACTCTCCTGACTGACCCCTACTCCCTGGCCAACTCCTTATTTCATTTTGAGCCACCCCGGTTAATGGGCTGGACTTGCCTCAGGCACATACCTAACCCTCTTTCCACTCAGAGCACTATTTGCTATTTACATCAAACATTTTACTCTAGTATTAACTCCCTTCTATCCTTTCTCAAAATGCACCTGACTCTCACCCCAACAGATTAAAACAGAGCTGAACCCAATCTGCAATTCATGTCAGTGAACTAACCACACTTCTAGGATACAACCCGTACCTTTCCTACTTACTAAGTTAACCCCTCTCCATGGCTCTCATCATTTTCTGGTATTGACATGTGGACCCCACATGACAATTGTGGCTTCTTACAAAGAGTTTGGAATCTCTCCTCCATATATGACATGGAGGATTTCTTTCTGTCCCTCTTTATTGGTGTTCTGTAAGCCTCTTGTACTTGCATCTCTTTCCCTAAATTTGGGCAATATTTTATGGCTTTATTAAAAGTATTTTCTCTTCCTTTGACCTGGAATTCTTCTTCTTATAGTAAAAATGCTTATAATTCCTAGGTTTGTTTTTTGTGTTCTCATGGTCTCCCAAAGATATTTTATGTTCCATTCATGAGTTTTAAAAAATTCAACATTTCATTTAATTGAATTATCCAGTTCTTCTACCTCTTCTTGAGTCTCTGTAATTCTCTCTTTCACTTGATCCATCTTGTTGGAGAGACTTTCCAATGGCCTTTTTGTTAGAATTTGTAAGTTTTTCATTTCAAGTTTTATTTTAGTTTACATTTTCTCCAGTATTTCTATCTTTGTTGAATTTTCATTTTTTGAATTGTCTTATTACATTCAGCTTTTATGGATTTACTTTTTTATTATTTTAAAGAGTTGCTTATTTATTCTGTATACAATATTCTGCCTGCATGTACACCTGCAGAAGAGGGTACCAGATAGAGGGTTGTGAGCCACCATGTGGTTGCTTGGAATTGAACTGAGGACCTCTGGAAGAGCAGCCAGTGCTCTTAACCTCTGAGTCATCTCTCCGGGTCCTATTTTTATTATTTTAAATTATGTGCACTGTGTGTGTGTGTGTGTGTCTATGTGTGTGTGTTTGTGTTCATGGAGGTAAAAGGAATTGGATCTCCCTGGAACTGGAGTTACAGGCAATTATTAGCTGCCTGCTGTGGGTGCTGGGTGTACTCTGCAAGAGTGGTACACATTCTTAAACACTGAGCCATGCATGTCTTTAGCCCCTGCTTACATTTTCTTGGTTTTCATTATGGTGTTTACTTATGGCCTCTTTAATTTCCCTAAATAAATTTAAAATTGTTCTTTTGAATGCACAGCCTTGAGTGGCATCTGAATTGCTCAGATTGAAAACCATTACTGTGGGTTAATAATTTTTGGACATGTTGTAAACATGTCATTTTTTTTCTTTACATAATTTGTGTTGCTGATAGGACTTTGGCATCTGGAATTAGGTCACTGGTGTGTCTTTTTTTTTTTTTTATGAGATCCTGTCTTGCCTGTATTGAATGGGTATTTTGATCTCTATTTGCTGTTCCCTGGCTTGGAAAGTTTTGGATCAATTAGGTGATGCTTGAAGCTCAGTCTTGGGAACACTCAGTGCTGCTTCATGAGTGGGGATGACAACACTGCCTTTGCTTATCTAGGGAAAGGCACCTCATCTCACATTGCTATTGAGCACTCTGTAGAACAGGCAGTCTCTTTCCAGGATTCCTCAGAAGTCAGGAAAACAGAGGTGAGGATCACCCATGGAGTGTACAGGTTTTGAATTCATGTGGTGCTGTTAGGATTACAGAGAGAAGGGAAGGTGAGAACTGTCTGTGAAACAAGCAAGGGGATTGGCTCATGTCCTCAGATGGCAACATCTGGGCCTCAGGCAGAAATGAGGCCATCTCTGGTGTGAGTGAAGGGCTTTGTTCAGATCCTCCAATATTAGATCATCAGCTTCCCTCCAGAGGCTACCTGTGGGATGAGCAAGGGGCACAGGTCTCAGAGGGTAGTACTGGTGTCCCAGAGGGAAAGAGAGAGGAGGGCTACATGCTCAAGTGGTCAGCAACTTCATGCAGATCCTCTCGTGTCAAGATTCTTTTTTTTTAATAAAAAATAGATTTCTTCTCATAGAATACATCCTGACTACAGTTTCCCCTTCTCCTCTGCTACTCCCAGCTCCCCTTCATCTGTCCTTTTCCCCAAATCCACTCCTCTGTTTCCTTTTCATAAAACAGGAGACCTCCAAGAGATGACAGCCAGACAAGATAAAACAAGATGCAATAACGCAAGGCAAAAGCCTACACACCAGGGCAAAAGGCAACCCAAGAGGAGAAAAAGAGTTCCAGGAGCAGGCAAAAAAGTCAGAGATGCACCCACTTCCATTGCTAAGAGTCTCAGAAAACACAAGCTAACAGCCATAACATATGTAAAGAGAACCTGGTACAGATCTGCAAAGACCCTATGCTTGCTGATTCAGTCTCTGTGAGCCCATATGAGCCCTGCTTAGTTGATTCCATGAGCCATGTTCTCCTGCTGTCTTCATGCTCTCTGACTCCTGCAAATTTTCCTTTCTCTTCCACTGGGTTTCTAGGTTTCCTAGGGGAGGGACCTGATAGAGACCTCCAATTTAGACTCTCTTTCCACACAGCATCTGTCTGTGGTTCTCTGTGCTAGCTCCCATCTGCTATCAGAAGAAGCCTCTCAGGTTATGAGTGGCTAAAGCACTTATCTGTGAGTATAGCAGGAATCATTTCTTTAGGAATCATTTCATTGTGGTTTGTTTATGTATGTATGTATTCTATCTATCTATCTATCTATCTATCTATCTATCTATCTATCTATCTATCTATTCTATGTATTCTATCTATCTGTCTGTCTGTCTGTCTATCTATCTACTTACCTACCTACCTATCATCTACTTATTTATTTGCCAGTTGTGTTTGATTCTACTCTAGGATTATGGTCTATTCAGTCTCCAGTTCCTGGCCATTTCGGCAAGTGAGGCATGGGTTCCCTCTCATGGTGTGGGCCTCAAGTTCAACAAAACATTGTTTGGATACTCCCACTAGTTCTGTGCCACCACTGTCCCAGCGCGTCTTGCAGGCAGGACAGATTGTAGGTTGATTGTGGCTGGGCTGATGTGGTGTCAAAATTTCTCTTCCTATAGCCTGCAGAGTACCTTCCTGCACCAAAGCGACTGAAATGTAGGGGTGAAGGCCCCATGTAGGCACCAGTTCAACTTCTCTATGTTCATTGAGCTGTATGGATGTTTTCCTTGGTAACAGGACCCACTCTCAGTTTCCAGAGAGTGACATTCAGTCTTAGTATCAACATAGGTTGTTTAGGCATCTCCATAGGACCCCTTTGGCCAACAACTCAAGTGCATGCAACCCAGTCCCACCACTGGAAGCCTTGCCTGGCTACAAAGGATGGCCACGTCAGACTCTGGATCCTCTATCCCTGGGAGTCCTCACTATAGTCACCTCAAAGATTCCAGGAAATTTCCATACCAACTCATGGTGCACCCAATTCCACTTGTCTCTTCTTGCACTCTCTGCCTCCGTCTCTTGTTACCCCACCTTATCCCTCCCCAATCCTGTTTTCACCTGCCTCTAGTTTGCCTGCAAAATCTATTCTATTTTCTCTTCCCAGGGAGGGCCATGTGTCCTCCCTAGAGCCTCCCTATTTACCAAACCTTTCTGATTCTGTGGGCTGTAGCTTGATTATTATTTATGTAATAGCCAATGTCCACTTATAAGTGAATGGATAGCACATTTTTCTTTCTGGATCTGGGATACCTCACTCAGGATGAGGTTTTTTTTTTATAGTCTCATCTATTTGCCTGCAAATTTCTTGCTGTCTTTTTTTTAAATAGGTGAATAATATTCCATTGTATAAACATACTACATTTTCTTTAACCACTCTTCAGTTGAGGGACATCTAGGTTGTTTCTAGTTCCTGGTTATTACAACTAAAACTGCTGTGCAAATAGTTGAGGAAGTGTTCTTGTGGTAAGATGGAGTGTTGTTTGAGTATATGCCCAACAGTGGTATAGCTAGGTCTTGAGGTAGATTACGTTCCCATTTCCTGAGGAACTGTCATATTGATTTCCATAGTGGCTATACAACTTGCAAAGTCAGGTTTTAGAGAAGGTCTTGGGGAAGCATTCTTCACTGCCCTTTTGCTATCTTTTATATATAACACAATAGCTCAAATTATGAGAACAACGTTCAAACTTCCATTCTATCTAATAAATATGAAATAGCTATTCCTTTAATACCCAGTTCTTGTTAGTCTTAGAAGCAAAAGTGACAGGCACATCTTTACCTTGCTAAACTAGACATATATCCCTCCCTTCCCTGATACTCTACATTTGCTTTCTTTCTCCAGTTATACATTCCTAAATCCAAATCAAACAGGAAGAGTAGGCTATTTTTGGAGGATGAGATGAGAACAAAATTAATGTTTTAATAAAAATTTCTATGATGTGCTGAATTTTACTAGACTGTACAATTTGTTAAGGCCATGTGTGGTGGAGCACATCTGTAATTTCAGCTCTTAGAAGGTTGAGGCCACAAGATCATGCCATTGAGACCAGCCTGGACCGTGTAATAAGACCCTGTGACATTCCGACTAGTTGCCTAATTAACTTTTTCAGATGATGGTTTTCCTCTGTAAGTATACTTTACCAAGGGTTGTAAAATCCTAGGCAAGGGTTAAGTTTGTAAAGCATGATAATCCTTTAAGCTGAGATGGAGGCTGTATAAGTATTACCCCCAGAAGGAGCTGATTTCAGATTCTTGAAGAACAGATGTTTTAGTGGCTGTTAGTGCCCGCAGTGTTAGCATAAGCAGTTCTGTGTCCTGTCTCTACTATACTTCATTATAGATAGAAGTCTGCTTCCATCTACAGCTGGAGAATTTCCCAAGCACCAGTCCTAACTCAGGTGATTTCTATTTGAATCTTTACATATGTTTCTTGTTGTAGGCATGATGTTGGCTCCTTTACACTCAGACTCTGCTTTACTCTAAAATTTCTTAGCTCCACGGAGTTAGGTCCACTAGAGTTGGTATCTGTACTGGACAATTTTTGTCAACTTAGCACAAACTGGCATCCTCTGAAAAGCGAGAACCTCAATTGAAAAATTGCCTCCATCAGATTCGTATGTAAATATGTAGGACATTCTCTTGATTGATGATTGATGCAAGAAGGCCCAGCTCACTGTGGGTAGTTTCACTCCTGAGTAGATGGTCCTAGTAAGTGTAAGAGAGCAAGCTGAGTGAGCCATGTAAAGGAAGCCAGGAAGCTTCCTCCATAGCTCTTGCCCCACTCTGTCTCCAGGCTCCAGACTTCCCTCAGTGAAGGTCTATGACATGGAGACATCAGACAAAGGAACACTTTCCTGCCCAAGAATGGTCAGGGTTTTGTCACAGCAACAAAAGGAAGCTGGATCAGGTGCACTGACTCAAGCAGCAGGCGTGTGGTATTAGGAAGTGTTAGCCAGCAATTGCTATCCACTCGTGAGAAGGATTGAAAGTGTGCATGGGGCATGTTAGCTGTGGTGATGCATTCCTGTAATTCCTTCACTTAGTAGCTGGAGGGAGAAGGATCAGGAATTCAGGACCTGCCTCTGCATATGCGTCTGTCTGACCCTCTTATTCCCAAGGAAAAATGTCCATCGGACAAAGGTCACAACGAAAGGACTTCAGTAAGGCAGCTAAGATCTTCCAAAAATGTAAATTCACAATCAGAATCAGAATTTTCTTGTGTTTTATGCATGTAAATGTGTATGTTTGTGTGTTTTTATTGTGTTTGGTGGACATGTGTGTGGAGGCCAAAGGTCAAATTCAGTTGTTATTCCTCAGGAACTGATCAGTTTGTTTCCTGAGTATTTATTTTGTGGTTGATAGTGCTTAGAACTTTTCAGAAAACTGAAGACTAATCAGAACTTCCATGAGATAAACCCAGTATTGCACTGCTGCTGTTCTGTACCATTTGATGTAAAGTGTATATTATGCACGGTGTGCATGTAAAAGAAGTAAGAGTTGAGAGGAGAAAAATCCATATCATATAAAATACATTGGAAGACAATGTCAAACTTTTGTGAAATAGTATGAATACAGTCTGTAATCAGGCAAACACAAAATGAAGTAACAGTGAAGAACACCTCTTATATGGCTAGGTGGTAGAATCCTTGTCTAGCTTTCTCCTTCTGCTTTGTTTGTTTGTTTGTTTTGTTTTGTTTTTCTTTGACACAGGCTCTCAATTTGAGGTAGTAGGTAGGAGGGTCACTTTATGCTCATAGATTGAGGATATGTGTGACAGACATCTACCACTGAGCTTCTTACCAGTCCATTACAATAATTATTATTTTCAAAAAATCCTTTTTCTTTAACATACATTATAACGTCTTTGTAGCCAAGGCTGGCCTGGAACCCACATTGGCCAGCCTGGACTGATGCTGTTCACAGGCCTCCTGCATTAAGCTCAAAGAGCTGGATTATAACCTATCTCCCTGAGGGAACTGGAACAGAGACCCAAAATAAACCGCAGCAGCAGCAAGACTGGAGAAAGGTCATGCTGTATCATTATCTACCATTAATCCAGGGGAAAGAAATCAATCATGCAAAATGTTATATATTGTCGGTGTCCATATGGACATAATGTGGATAATAAAAATTTTAAAAATGCTGCTTAAAAATTCAAGATATAAAACTTTCTGAATAGAACACCAGTAGCACAGGCTCTAAGACCAACTATCAATAAGTGGGACCTCATGAAACTGAAAAGTTTCTGTAAAGCAAAAGACATTATCCTCAGAACAAAATGACAGCCTACAGATTGGAAAAGGATTTTTAACAGCCCTATATCTGACAGAGGGCTAATATCCAGGATAGATAAAGAACTCAAGAAGTTAAACAGCAACAAATCAAATAAAAATGGGGTACAGAGCTAAACAGATAATTCTCAATAGAGGAATATCTAATGGCAGAGAAACACTTAAAGAAATGCTCAACATCTGTAGTCATCAGGAAAATGCAAATAAAAAAAGACCCTGATATTTCACCTTGTACCCATCAGAATGGTTAAGATCAAAAACTCAAGTGACAATACATGCTGGAGAGGATGTGGAGAAAGGGGAACCCTCTTCCATTGCTGTTGGGAATGTAAACCTTAGAAATCAATCTGGTGCTTTCTCAGACAATTAGGAACAGTGCTTACTCAAGATCAAACTATACCTTTTCTAGGCATATATCCAAAATATGCTCAAGTACATAAGATGGACATTTGCTCAACCATGTTTGTAGCAGCTTTATTTGTAATTGCCAGGATCTGGAAACAACCCAGATGTCCCTCAATGGTGAAATGGATACAGAAATTGTGGTACATTTACACAATGGAATACTACTCAGCAATTAAAAACAAGGAGATCATGAAATTTGTAGGCAAATGGTGGGATCTAGAAAAGATCATCCTGAGTGAGATATCCCAGAAGCAGAAAGTCTATACACATGGTATATACTCACTTATAAATGGGTATTAGACATATAATATAGGATAATCATACTAAAATCTGTACACCTAAAGAAGCTAAGCAAGAAGGAGGACCCTGGGTAAGATTATCAGTCCTCCCTCAGAAAGGCAAGCAGGATGACATCAGAAGAGGTAGAAAATAGGGAACAGGACAGGAGCCTACCACTTAGGGCCTCTGAAAGATTCTACCCAGCAGGGTATTAAAGCAGATGCTGAGACTCATAGCCAAACTTTGGGCAGAGTGCAGGGAATCTTATAAAAGAAGTGGGAAATAGAAAGACCTGGAGGGGACAGGAGCTCCACAAAGGGAGCAACAGAAACAAAAAAATCTGGGGCTCAGGGGTCTTTTCTGAGACTGATACTCCAACCAAAGACCATGTATGGAGATAACTTAGAACCCATGCTCAGATGTAGCCTATGGCAGCTCAGTGTCCGAATGTCTACCATAATAAGGGGACCAGAGACTGTCTCTGACATGAACTCAGTGGCTGGCTCTTTGATCACCTCCCCCTGAAGGGGGAGCAGCCTTACCAGGCCACAGAGGAGGACAATGAAGCCAGTTCTGATGAAACCTGATAGGCTAGAGTCAGATGGAAAGGGAGGAGGACCTTCCCTATCAGTGGACTTGGGGAGATGCACGGGAGGAGAAGAGGGAGGGAGGGTGAGATTGGGAGGGAAAAAGAGAGGGGGCTACAATTGGGTTACGAAGTGAATAAACTGTAATTCATAAAAAAATTAAAAACCTTACAAATAAAAATATAAGAAATAACAATGAGTTCTTCTTGTGTAACTAACAAAAATGGCTTTCTATTAGATAGAAATTTAGTGGTGGGACTTGTGTGGCAGGACTGTGATTGGTAGAACCTTCATGTAAGACCATATGAAAAATGAGCATTTCAAGTTTACAGTCTTTACATCTGTAATTTTTGTTCTAAGATAGTGTTCTGTAGCAATAGTCAAAGGTGTATTCAAGTACAGCCATAAAGGATGTTAATCACAGCTTTGGGTAGAGCTTGAAGAAGCCAATTACACTGTAGCCATGATGTAAGAAACAATTATAATGATCCTGACACAATGCTTGGCTGTTGACCCTGAGAGGAGGAAATGAACGCAACAGAAAAGAGGAGAAAGAGGTAACTTATGGAAGAAGTCTCATTGGAAGATTTTCCATCTTCCTCAGTGACTAATGGTATTTTAGGACTTCATGAGAGTTTAGCATGATAGCCCTAGGTATGTTTCAAATGATGTTTGATGGGCACGGTGGAAAAAGCAGACTGACATTCTAAACAAGTGTTTTCCAACAGGGAAGACATCAGTACATGTGTTTACTAAAGTCTAAACTAAACACTCAGTTCCTCAGCCATACTAACCACATACAAAGTGCTCAACAGCTACATAAAGACAGTTGCTTCTGCATTCTTTATGAAACTTTTAAAGTTGTCACACATAATACTGCATGACATTACCCCCAAAGATCAGCATGTAAAGCATTGACCAGAAGTTCCGTGCATTGTTGAGTGATGGGAACTGAAACTGGATTCTCTGCAAAAGTAGCCAGTGCTTGACATGAACTCAATGGCTGGCTCTTTGACCTCCTCCTCCTTCCCACCCCTGAGGGATAAGCAGCCTTGCTAGGCCACAGAGGAGGACATTGCTGCCAGTTCTGAAGATACCCAATAAGCTAGGGTCAGATGGAAGGGGAGGAGGACTTCCCCTGTCAGTGGACTTGGAAAGGGGCAGGGAGGATATGAGGGAGGGAGGGTGGGATTGGGAGGAAATGAGGGAGGGGGCTACAGCTGGGATACAAAGTAAAACACCTGTGATTAATATAAAAAAATAAAAATTATTTTTAAAAAAGTAACCAGTGGTCTAAACCAGTGAGATCTCTCCAGCCCTTGGATCTCCATTTTTTAAAATTTTTATTCCATTCACTTATTAAGACATTGGTGCTAAATAAAAACATAATAAAATCTGAATTATCTTGAGGGGAGTGAAAAATTCTCTGTCACCTAGAAGAAACTATCTTACATTCATGGTTTGCCAATGCCAATGTTTTTGTCTCTGTTGTTATTTTGTTAGGATAGGGTCTTGCCACACAGCTCAGGATAGTTGCAAATGTAACAATCTTCCTGACTTGCCTAGAGTGGTTAATTTTGCTACTACTTTTTACTCTGCATGAATGAATTTTAGTGAATTCCTTTTTAGGTGAATTTTGAGGTGAAATAAAGCAGGGGGTGAGCCAATTACTGTGGGTAAGTTAATAAACCAGCCAGGACAAGTGCCTGTGAGGCTGTAGTTTCTGCAGTCACTTGGAAGAATGACTGAAATGTAACCATTTACATTTATACCAGGAGGCAAAAGATTCCAAGGAGAAGGAAAAATGATTACATATGCCAAGACAAAGATGCAATTGGGATGTTTATGCAATATCAGGAGAACCTGTACTATATGGAATTAATGACTGACTAAAAGGATGTAGGGAAATAATAGTTATGCAACAATCAGTAAAGAAGTTTTGGAGACCTTTGTGGGATATAAGAAAAGCATGCATATTTATTCTAAGTAAACTACAAAACCATTGGAAGACTTTGAATCTAGCATGTTGTACCATCAGCATCATGTTTAACTTTAAGCAAAACTGAGTTGTTGACAATTTTCAGCTTTCATCACCCAGAGATGCTCACCCACTTCTTTACTTCAGTGTACACAACCTTTCTAGCATCTTTCAGGACTTTTCAGATTTGTCTTTGCTATATTCATCACTTTATAAATATGAATTTTCTTAAATGAAAATACCATTCATTCATTCTTTCAACAAATTACTGAGTAGGTACCAAGTGTTGTTGTAGATACTGATGAAAAAGGAGCAAACAATACATAAAATTTTGTTCTTGTCTACCGGCGTTCATAATGTATTACAAAGTTATAGCTGCAGGTAGATGTAGGCTCAACCAAAAGTGAGCATAAACACTGCCAGTTGGGGTTCAATTATTCAAGTATACAGGCCTCGGGGGTATATTTTGTTTTCAAACCACAATAAGAACCTGGTTTTTATGGAGCCTCAAGGCTATTCATTAAAGTTTATGTTGAACTCTGTGGGAAGTTATTAGTCAAAGCTAGCAGATTAGCAGCTGTAGGAAACTAGGGAGTTCACCCAGCCTAGCTGCCTTGAGAGGAATGCATCGTATGTTTTTCAGGATAGATAGAGTCCATGGCTTCTGGGGCACTGTGTGCCTTTCAGTTCCTCAGAGACTGACAGTATCCCTCAAGAACACTAAAGCATTCAGGCCACTTTGCGCTTCTCTGTATGTTCACTTGGAAGTCAAGGAAGCAGGAAATTGGTTTTAGACATTAATCTTGTGTACCCTGTGTGGCTTGCAAAGGTCACTGTATCCTGCCAACTACAGCTATAATGATCTTTGCAATTGTCATTATAGTCTGGTTTTGTTTTTGTTTTTATAAAACAAGTATGATTGCTCTCAATAAAAAATTGTCACAGTGTGAGTTTTGCTTGTGGCACCTCCAACCAGCCTGGTTTAATTCCTCAATCCCATATCAGGAGATCTTGGTTCAGTAAGTAAGCATGGACATTTAGAGGTGGTGCCAGGAACAGAAATTTAAAATATAGGGATTTAAGGAAAAAATAAAAAATAAAGAAATAAAGGTGAAGAACTGATGGGAATTGTGTATATACAAATGTAATAAGGCTAGAGCATACAATGGAGGTGAAAAGATAGGACAGCCAAGGCCAAAGAAACAACATATGTCTGTAGAAGTTCTGAAGTCTTTGATGCTGGAAGAAAGAGTTAACGCAGGACGGCACGGATGAAATTTCTGAAGCTCAGTAATCAACTTTTCCCTAAGAAGTATCTCTGGATCCCAGAACTTGGTTCTGATTAGGAAGAACGAGATACAAAGGGACCAGAGAAAACTTGTAGCAGTGCTTTTCAGCTTTGAAAATAAATAAACACAGATAAAAAAATGACACAATTAAAATTAGAAACGAAAAATGTTAGGAAAAAAAGCCGAATTAATGCTAGACTAGAAGTAAATTATCACCTAAAGATCTATTACACAGCATGGGGACTCCCTTACACTAAAGATATATTTACACACCCCCACTCCTGCCCACCATGAGGCCTTTGAGGGGTTTGCTCCTCCTTGTGTGGATTTTGGCCCCCCATCTCCACCACTGTCAAATGTATCCATTAAGGACAGTTCCTGATAACATGGAATTTTTTTTCTGCTTTGTTTCATCTCTTCCTGAGATTATTAAAGAGGTTCTTTGTCCCCATAAGAGCTAATTTCGTCTTTGTCATGCACTGGACTCTGATACTGGAGAGGAGAAGACATGAGAGGATTTTCTCTTTTCCAGGTGAGTCAAATGCCTGAGCAAAACAAGCCAGGCCAAAAACTAGAAATTAAATTCCCATTTATTTTAAGACACTTAATGATCGTAAGCAGGCTTGTGCTTAATATAGACAAATTACTCCTTTTACATGATCGCTTTTTGATTCTATTTCTGGGGATGCTTTACTTCCCTCTTACTAGTGAACTTAGCATAAGCTTGCGTTACTGGGGGTGAAAGTTTTACCAGGGAAGACCGTTTATTTAGAAATATATCAGGACCAAAGAATTAGAAACCAACAAAATACTGTGTCTATAACTTTTGAAATGTTATCAGAAGAAGTCATGACTAGTGATACTTTATGATAGACCACATATCCTGCTTATTGGCAAATCAATGCTTTGGCTTTATAGATGTGGCGAAATTATCAGATTCTAGGAAAAAAAAGACAGAACTATAGAGTTGGACAGTTCATGCTTGCCAGGCATGTGTCATGGGTTTTTTTGGGGGTTAGAGTACATGGCTCCTGGGACACTGTGTACCTGAGAGAATGACAGTGTCCCTCAAGGGCAGTGGTGCATTCAAGCCACATTGCGCTTCTTTGTATATTCCCTTTGAATAAATGCAATCATAGGAGCTTGAAAATTGGTCTTACACATTAATCCTGTACATCCTGTATTATTTAGAAATGTTGCTATATCCTGGGAAGTACAATTGCATTGATTATTATATTCTGTTTCTGATAAAGGTATAGCAAGTCTGATTGCTCTCAGTAAAAAGATGCCACAGCCTCAGTCTTGCTGGGACCCTTCACCCTGCCTAGTTTAATTCCTCATGCCTATATCAGGTGATCTTGGCTTGGTAAGAAAATGCTAGCATTTTTAGGTGGCACTAGGAACAGGACTCATAGTCATCAGGGGAATGCAAATCAAAACGACCCTGATATTTCACCTTACACCTATCAGAATAGCTAAGATCAAAAACTCAAGTGACAATACATGCTGGAGAGGATGTGGAGAATAAGGAACCCTCCTCCATTGCTGGTGGGAATGTAAACTTGTACAACCACTCTGGAAATCAATTTGGTGCTTTCTCAGACAATTAGGAACAGTGCTACTTCAAGATCCAGCTATCCCACTCTTAGGCATATATCCAAAAGATGCTCAAGTATACAGCAATGACTGCCCAACTGTGTTTGTAGCAGCTTTATTCAAAATAGCCAGAAGCTGGAAACAACCAAGATGTCGCTCAAATGAGGAATGGATACAGAAATTTTGGGACATTTACACAATGGAATACTACTCAGCAGTTAAAAACATGGAAATCATGAAATTTGCAGGCAAATGGTGGGAGGTATCCCAGAAGCAGTAAGACATACATGGTATATACTCATTTATAAGTGGATATTAGACATATAGGATAATCATACTAAACTCTGTACACCTAAAGAAGCTAAGCAAGAAGGAGGACCCTGGGTAAGATCATCAATCCTCTCTCAGAAAGGCAAAGAGAATGACATCAGAAGAGGTAGAAAATAGGGAACAGGACAGGAGCCTACCACTTAGGGCCTCTGAAAGATTCTACCCAGCAGGGTATTAAAGCAGATGCTGAGGCTCATAGCCAAACTTTGGGGAGAGTGTAGGGAATCTGATGGAGAGAGAAAGACCTGGAGGGTTCAGGAGCTCCACAAAAGGAGCAACAGAAACAAAAAAATCTGGGGCCCAGGGGTCTTTTCTGAAACTGATACTCCAACCCAAGGACCATGTATGGAGATAACTTAGAACCCCTGCTCAGATGTAGCCCATGGCAGCTCAGTGTCCAAGTGTGTACCCTAGTAAGGGGACCAGAGACTGTCTCTGACATGAACTCAGTGGCTGGTTCTTTGATCACCTCCCCATGATGGGGAAGCAGCCTTACCAGGCCACAGAGGAGGACAATGAAGCCAGTCCTGATGAGACCTAATAGGCTAGAGTCAGATGGAAAGGGAGGAGGACCTCCCCTATCAGTGGACTTGGGGAGGTACATGGGAGGAGATGAGGGAGGGTGGGATTGGGATGAAAGAGGGGGCTATAGCTGAGCTACAAAGTGAATAAACTATAATTTATAAAAATAAATAATAATTTTTTTTTAGAAAAGCAAAAGATTAAGGACTGTCTGGATCCTTTCTCTATGGCCGAATAAGGCCACCTTGCCTGGGGGTGGTGATCAAAGAGCAAGTAACCAAGTTCATACCAGTGATTGCCCCTGCTCCCTTACTAGGGAACCTCCTAGTAATGAGGAGAATGAGCTACCATGAGCTATATCTGAGCAGGGTGTCTATGTCCTCTTCATGCAGAGTCCTTGGTTGATTCATCAGTCTCTGCAGGCACCCTGGGCCCAGGTTTTTTGGTTCTGTTGGTCTCCTTGTGGACCTCCTGTCTCCTTTAGGTCTTTCTATTTCCCTCTTTTTCCACAAGATTTCCTTCACTTTGCCCAAAGTTTGGCTGTGAGCCTCAGTATCTGCTTCCATACCCTATTGGATAGAGTCTTTCAGAGGTCACCTATATAAGACTCCTGTCCTGTTCCTTGTCTTTTCCTACTTCTGATGTCTGTCCCGTTTGCCCTTCTGAATGAGGATTACGCATTTTTGCTAGGGTTCTCCTTGTTGTTTAGCTTCTTTAGAACTCTAGATTTTAGTATGTTTACCCTATATTATATGTATAATATTCACTTATAAGTGAGCATATACCATATGTGTCTTTCTGCTTCTGAGTTACCTCACTCAGGATGACCTTTCCTAGTTCCATTCATGTGCAAAGAGGATCCAGCCAGTCTTGATGAGAACTGATGGGCTAAGGTCAGATAGTGAGGGAGGAGGACCTCCCCTATCAGTAGACTAGGGGAGAGACATTGGGGAGGGAAGAGGGAGGAAGGGTGGGACTGGGAGGAGATGAGGGAGGGGGCTACAGCTGGGATACAAAGTGAATTAATTAATAATAATTAATAATAATATAAAACAAACAAACAAACAAAAAGAATGTTCACTGGCTGTGACATTAAAAAAAAACAAACAGAAAATGATTAAGGAAACAAGAGCGAGGCTGAGAACTCCTGAGAATTGTGCACACATAAGTACAATGAGGCAGGAACATTCGCTGGAAGTGAAACAATAGGACAGGCAGGGCCAAAGTAGTTATATATGCTTGCAGAAGTTCTGAAATCTTTGATGTTGAAGGAGGTATGAAAACAGCACACTATCAGCTGATGAATTCTGGAGTCCATTAGTGAGTTTCACCTTTCTTTCCCTGAAGAGGGATCTCTGGATCCCAGAATTTGGTCCCAGTCTGGAAAAGCAATTCAGAGAGAACTATAATCAGTTGGGCCATAGAAAATCTCTAGATGTTTTCCAGCTTTGTAAGGAACAGTAATAGATAAAAATGACGCAGTTATTAACAGAAAGCTGTTATCTAGTGTCTCTCCCTGTGATGACATTTAATGTTTTCTTCCTCCATGTGCTGATTTGCCTTCTACCTCCAATTTCCATTCCTTCTCTATCTATCTATCTATCTATCTATCTATCTATCTATCTATCTATCTATCTATCTATCGATCTATCGATCTATCGATCTATCGATCTATCGATCTATCGATCTATCTATCTAGTACACTTCCTAATAGCATGAAAACTTTTCTTTTTTTCCTTCCTTCTTTCTTTTTTCTTTTCTTTTCTTCTTTCTTTCTTTCCCTTCCTTCCTTCCTTCCTTCCTTCCTTCCTTCCTTCCTTCCTTCCTTTCTTTCTTTCTTTCTTTCTTTCTTTTGTTTTGAGACAGGGTTTCTCTGTGTAGCGTTGGCTGTCCTGGACTCGTTTCGTAGACCAGGCTAGCCTCGAACTCACAGAGATCCACCTGCTTCTGTCTCCTGGAGTGCTTGGATTATAGGCATGTGCCAATGTGCCCCGCTTTGCTTCATCCCTTACTGAGATTATTAAGGCAGTTATTTGTACCCTGTTAGATCACTAATTCCAAGTCAGGGTACAGGTCTCACATGAAGGAGCACCTGCACCATGCATGAGAGATGGGAGAAGACACGAGGTATTTTCTCTTTCCAGGTGAGTGAAACCCTCAATCCTGATGAACCACAGCAAGGAGTTAGAAATTATATACCCATTTTCTTTCAGAGTTTTAAGGATGTCAGGCAGGTTTGTTCTCAGTATCGACCAATTGCTCCTTTGGCTTTGTCTGTCTTTGGTTCTATTTTCTGGGATGATTTTCTTCCCTCCGATTTGGAGAACTTGGCAAACACTTGTCATACCTAGTGAGCTTCTGTCTACTTTCCCTAAGAAGGGTCACTGGATTCCAGAAATTGTTCCAGGTTTGGAAGGACAGTTACAGAAACCTCCATGCAATTGAGCCTCAGAAAATTCCTAAGGATGCTTTTCATATTTGGAAAGATATGAAAATTGTAATAAATAAAAATGGCACAGTTAAAAATGGAAATGATCCCGAGAAGGGAGAATAGAAGTAGAAGAAACACTAGGAACTGAAGATATATTACCTAGTGTCTCTCCCTGTGTAAAGGTTGAGGGTTTTCCTCCTCTTCCTAATGATTTAGCTCCCCACTTCTAGACCCAATTTTCTCTGCTCCTAAAACCTATCCATCAAGTTCAGTTCCTGATAGCATGGACAATTTTTATTGATCTTAGCCATTCTGATAGGTATAGGAGAGAATCTCAGAGTTGTTTTGATTTACATCTCCCTGACGACTAATGACATTGAGCATTTCTTTAAGTGTTTCTCAGCCATTAGATATTCCTCTATTGAGAATTCTCTGTTTAGCTCTGTACCTCATTTTTAAATTAGATTATTTGTTTTGTCAGTGTTTAATTTCTTGAATTCTTTATATATTTTGGATATTAGCCCTCTATTGGATGTGTGTTGGTGAAGTTTTTTTTCCCATTTGTCGGCTGCCATTTTGTCTTGTTGACTGTGTCTTTTGTCTTTCATAAGATTTTCAGTTTCCTGAGGTCCCATTTATTAATTGTTGATCATAGTGCCTGAGCTGCTGGTGTTCTCTTCAGGAAGTTGTCTCCTGTGCCAATGGGTTCAAGGCTATTACCCACTTTCTCTTTTTTTAGATTTAGTGTATCTGGTTTTATGTTGAGGTCATTGATCCAGTTGGACTGGAGTTTTGTGCAGGGTGATAGATATTGATCAATCGTAGTTTTTCTGCAAGCAGTTAGAGCAGCACCACCTGTTGAAGATGCTTTTTTTTTTCATTGTATAGTTTTGGCTTTTTTTTTTTCAAAAACCAGTGTCAGATGTTTGTGGGTTTATTTCTAGGTCTTTGATTTGATTTCGCTGATCAACCTTTCCATTTTTATGCCAGTACCATTCAGTGTTTATTACTGTTGGTCTGTAGATTGAAATCAGGGATGGTGCTACCTCTAGCAGGTCTTTTATTGTACAGCGTTGTTTTAGTTATTCTCCATTTTTTAATTTTTCCACATGAAATGACAATTGTTCTTTCAAGGTCTGTTAATAATTGCATTAGAATTTTGATGGGAATTGGGTTGAATCTGCAGATTGCATTTGGTAGGATGGCAATTTTTACTATGTTAATCCTATTGATCCATGAGCACGGGAAATATTTGCATCTTTTGATATCTTCTTTAATATCTTTCTTCAGAGACTTGAAGTTCTTGTCATACAGTCATTTCTAACTTGTTTGGTTAGAATTACCCCAAGATATTTTATATTATTTGTGGCTGTTGTGAAGGGTGCTGCTTCACGTATTTCTGTCTCAGCCTGATTATTGATTGTATAAAGGAAGGCTAGACTCCACCCAGCAGTGTATCAAAGCAGATGCTGAGGCTCATAACCAAACTTTGGGTGGAGTGCAGGGAATCTTATGAAAGAAAGGGGAGATAGAAAGACCTGGAGGGGACAGGAGCTCCACAAGGAGAGCAACAGAACCAAAATCTCTTAACCCAGGGGTCTTTTCTAAGACTGATATTCCAACCAAGGACCATGCATGGAGATAACCTAAAACCCCTGCACAGATGTAGCCCATGGCAGCTCAGTCTCCAAATGGGCATCCTAGTAAGGGGAACAGGGACTGTCTCTGACATGAACTCAGTGGGAGTGGGGGGAGTAGCCTTGCCATGCCACAGAGAAAGACAGTGCAGCCAGTCCTGATGAGACCTGATAGGCTAGTATCAGATGGAAGGGGAGGAGGACCTCCCCTATCAGTGGATTGGAGAGGGGTATGGGAGGAGATGAGGGAGGGAGGGTCAGTTTGGGAGGGAATGAGGGTGGGGCTACAGCGGGACACAAAGTGAATAAACTGTAATTAATATAAACAAATAAAAGTTAAAAAAGGAAGGCTGCTGATTTTTTGTTGTTAATTTGGAATCAGCCAGTTTGCTGAAGGTGTTTATCAGCTCTAGTTCTGTGGTAGAGTGCATACTATCATATCCTTGACTTCTTCTCTTCCAATTTGTATCCCCTTAATCTCCTTTAGTTGTCTTATTGCTCTGGCTAGAATTTCAAGTACTATATTGAAGAGATACAGAGAGAGTATTTGTCTTGTCCTTGATATTAGTAGAATTGCTTTAAGTTTCTCTCCATTTAATTTGATGTTGGCTATTGACTTGCTGTATATTGCATTTATTGTGTTTATGTATGTACCTTGTACCCCTGATCTCTTCAAGACGTTTAAAATGAAGGGGTGTTGAATTTTGTTAAAGGCTTTTTCAGCATCTAATGAGATAATTGCATGTTTTTTCTCTGTTTGTTTATATGATGGATTATGTTGATGGATTTTTATATGTTGAATCATCCTTGCATTCTTGTGGTGAAGTCTACTTGATCATGATGGACAAGGTATTTGATGTATTCTTCGGTTCTGTTGCAAATATTTTATTGAGTATTTTTACATCAACATTAACAAGGGGAATTGGTCTAAAATTCTTTTTGTTGGGTCATTGTGTGATTTAGGTATCAGGGTGACTGTGACCTCATAGAATGAGTTAGGCAATGTTTCTTCTGTTTGTACTTTTTGGAATAATTTCTGGAGTATTGGTATCAGCTCTGTTTTGAAAGTCTGGTAGAATTCTGCTCTAAAACCATCTAGCCCTGTTTTTTGTTTGTTTGTTTGTTTGTTTTGTTTGTTGTTTTTGGATCTTTTTTTGATTGGGAGACTTTTAATGACTACTTTTCTTTTCTTTGGGGTATAGGTCTATGTAGCTTGGTTTTTCTGTTCTTGATTGAACTTTGGTAAGTGAAGAAAACAGTCCATTTTGTTTAGATTTTTCAATTTTGTGGATATAGGCTTTTGAAGTAAGACCTTACAATCTTTTTTATTTCCTCAGAGTCTGTTGTTATGTCCCCTTTTAATTTCTGATTTTGTTAATTTAGATACTATCTCTCTGCCTTTTAGTTAGTTTGGGTAAGGGTTTGATTTTCTCAGATAACCAGCTCTTGGGCTCCTGGTTTTGTCGATTCTCTGAATTGTTCTATTTGTTTTTAATTGCTTGATTTCAGCCCCGAGTTTGATCATTTCCTTCCTTCTACTCCTCTTGGATGTATTTGCTTGTTTTGTTCTGGAGCTTTCAGGCATGGTGTAAGCTGCTGGCATGAGATCTCTCTAATTTCCTTATGAAGGCACATAGTGCTATAAACTTCTCTCTTACTCCTGTCTTTCATTGTGTTCCATAAGTTTGGATATGTCGTACCTTCATTTTTATTGAATTCTAGAAAGTCGTTAATTTCTTTTTTTATTTGTTTCCTGACCCAGTGGTAATTGAGTACAGATTTAATTAGTTTCTGTGAGTTTGTAGGCTGTCTGTTTTTTCTGTTGTTGAAGCCCGTGGGGGGTCTGATAAGATACAAAGGAGTTATTTCAGTTTTCTTGTATCTGTTGAGTCTTGTTTTGTGATCAATTATATGGTCAGTTTTTGAGAAGGTTGTGTGAGCTGCTGAGAAGGTTTATTCTTTTTTGTTTTGGTGAAATGATCTGTAGATATTTGTTAGGTTGATTTGAGTCATAATATCAATTAATTTTATTATTTCTCTATTCAGTTTCTGTCTTCATGAACTGTCCAGTGGAGAGTGAGGTGTTGAAATCTCTTCCTATTAATGTGTGGGTCTCAATATATGATTTGCGCTTTCGTAATTTTTTTGAACGTGGCTGTCCTTGTATTTAGTGCATAGATGTTCAGATTTGAGATGTCATTTTAGTGAATTTTTACTTTGGATTTGTTTGGAAAACCTTTTTCCAGCCGTTTGCTCTGAAATAATGTCTATCGTTGTTGCTGAAGTGTATTTCTTCACACAGCAGAGAATATGGATTCTGTGTATGCATCCATTTTGTTTGCTTGTGTCTTTTTATTGGGGAATTGAGTCCATTGATATTGAGAGATATTAATGAACAATGATTATTGATTTCTGTTGTTTTGATATTGGTGGTGGGAGAGAGATTGCCTTCCTTTTGTCTCTCTGGTGTGTGTTTATGTCCCATGTTTTCTTGGTATAGTTAATCTTCTTGGGTTGGAGTTTTTCTTGTAGTATCTTTTGTAGGGCTGGATTTGTGAATAATCTATTGTTTAAATTTGCTTTTGTCCTGTTATCTCTTGTTTTCTCAATTTAGGTGAGTAAGAGTTCTGCTTGGTGTAGTAGTCTAGGCTGATATCTGTGGTCTGCTCAGACCCTTCTGGCTGCTAGAGTCTCAGTTGAGAACCTGGGTATAATTCTGATAGGTCTGCTTTGAAATGTTACTTGGCCCTTTTCCCTTGCTGCTTTTAATATTCCTTTGTTGTTGTTCTGTACATTTAGTGTTTGATTATTATGTGGTAGGCGGATTTTTTTTTTTTGCTCCAATCTATCTATTTGGTGTTCTGTAAGTTTCTTGTATGCTTATAGGCATCTCTTTTGTTAGGTTGAGAAAGTTTTCTTCTATGATTTTTGTTAAAAATATTTTCTGGGCCTTGGAGCTGGGATTTTTCTATTTCTATTATTCTTAGATTTTGTCTTTTCAAGTGTCCCAGATTTCTTGGAAGTGTTGTGTCAGGAACATTTTAGATTTAATAGTTTCTTTGACAGTATAGGTTACTTTAATCATATCTTCAACACCTGAGATTCTCTGTTCCATTTCTTGTATTCTGTTGGTGATGCTTGTGTTTGTAGTTCTTGTCCTCTTCCCTAGGTTTTCCATCTCCAGGATTCTCTCAGTTTGTATTTTTTTTTATTGCTTCCATTTATATTTTCAGGTTTTGAACAGTTTTATTCATTTCCTTCACCTGTTTGATTGTATTTTCTGCATTTATTTATTTGTTTGAATTTTTTTCAAGACAGGGTTTTTCTGTGCAGGTTTGGCTGTTCTGTCTTCTTTTGTAGACCAGGATGGCCTTTAGCTCACAGAGATCTACCTGCCTCTGTCTCCCCAAGTGCTGAGGTTACAGGTGTGCACCACTATGCTTGGCTGTTTTGTTTTTTTAACTTTAATTTATTATTTTCTTACTTTACAGCCTGATAGTAGGCCATCTCTCCTCTTCTTCCATTCCCACCCTCACACTCCCTCCCCCATTCCCACACCCCCTTCTTCTCAGAAAAAGTAGCACCCTCTGGGTCCCAACCCACCCTGGGACATCAAGTTGCAGCAGGCCTAGGTACATTCTCTCCCACTGAAGCCAGACAAGGCAGCCCATCCATGTGAAAGGTATCCAAAGCCAGGCTACAAAGACAGTCAGAGTCAGCCCTTGCTGTAATTGTTAGGGGACCCACATGAAGACAGAACTGCACATCTGCTACATATGCATAGGGTGCCTATATCAAGCCCATGAATGCTCGTTTGTTGGCGGTTCAGTTTCTGTTAACTCCCATGGTCCCAGGTTAGTTGATAGTTGACTGTCGGGTTTTTTTGTGAGTGTGATGTCCTTGTTCCCTCTGGTTCCCTCAATCCTTCCACCCACTCTTCCAAAAGACTCCCTGAGCTCCATGGATTGTTTGGCTGTGGGTCTCTGCATTTGTTTCTATCAGCTGCTGGACTGGGCCTCTCAGAAGGTATTTATGCTAAGCGTCTGTCTACAAGCATAGAAGAGTATCATTAATACTGTCAGGGGTTGGCTCTCAAGTTGTGCCAATTATTAGTTGGGCATTCCCTGGACTTCTGCTATATCTTTATCCCTGCTAACTTGACAGTAGGAAAAATTTGGGATTGAAGATTTTGTTGGTGAGTTATTGTTTCTATATTTTTAAAAGGATTTATTAATTTCCTCTTTAAAGGCCTCTATCATCTTTATATTGTTAAATTTAAGGTCATCTTCTTGTGCTTCAGCTGTTTTAGGATATCCAGGCCTTGCTGTAGTAGGCTACCTGGGCTTTGGTGATTCCATGTTGCCCTGGCTCCTGTTTGTTTTGTTCTTACCCTGGCTTTTAGCCACCTGACTGTTCCTGGTATTAGCTGGATTGTCCTGATTCAGAACTCCTCAGGGATACAGGCAGAGCCTTCGGCCTGACAATGGGGCTCAGGGAACAGAGTGCAGCTCACCTCTGCTGGCTGTCCCCAGATAGTGTATGCAGGCATGGGCTTGGTGAAGAGAGGTCTAAGACAGTTGAACAGGTCTCCTTGGGAAGGCAGGTGATGGAAATCTGGGGGTAGCCTGCAGCTCACCTTGACTGGCTGTGCCTCTTCCTTCTAAGTCAGGGTACAGACTCAGGTGAAAGAGCACATGCATTATGCATGAGAGATGGGAGAAGACACGAGGTATTTTCTCTTTCCAGGTGAGTCAAACACACAATCCTGATAATCCAGGGCAAGGAGGTAGAAATTACAAACCCATTGCATTTCAGACTTTTAAGGATCTTAGGCAGGCTTGTGCTCAGTATGGACCAGTTGCTCATTTTGCATTATCTGTCTTTGATTCTATTTCTGGGGTTGCTTTTCTTCCCTCTGATCTGGGGAACTTAGTAAAAGCTTCTCTTATTGCAAGTGGATATTTATTTGGAGATTGAATTATTCAGAGACTTAAGGACCAAAGTATTAGAGACTAACAAAACTATGTGTCTGTAACATTTGAAGTGGTAACAAGAGACATCAGGTCTCGTGACACTCAACAATAAATTGCAGATCCTCCCGAGGCTTTTGGACACACCAATGCTTTATCTCTAGAGTTGTGGCATAAGTTACCAGATTCTGAAAAAAAAAAAGACAGAACCATTTAGTTGTCCTGTCCTGACTGCCTTGAGAGGCATGTGTCATAGGTTTTACAGGTTAGCATGCATGCTTGACTCCTGGGGCACTATGTGCCTTTCAGTTTCTGAGAGACTGACTCTATCCCTCACGGGCAGTGAAACATTCAGGCCTCTTTGTGCTTCTCTGCATGTTCCCTTTGGGGTCAAGAAAGCATGAAAATTTGATAGGACAGTAGATCTTAGATCTTAATCTTGTGTACCGTGTATCACTTGCAACTGTTATTTTATCATGGCAAATCAATTGCATTGGTCCTGGCAATTGTCTTTCTATTCCATTTCTGATGAACATATAACAAGTCTGATTGTCCACAATAAAAATTTGTCACAGCCCCAGTCTTGTGTCCCCTCCAACAAGCCTGGTCTAATTCCTCATGCACATATTAGCTGATCTCACCTTGGTAAGTAGGCACCAGTATTTCAGGTGGCACCAAGAACTGGGACCTGAAATATTGTGATAGAAGAAAAAATGAAAGGTAAAGAGTTCAAAGGCAAGGAGTTCACGGGAACTGGGCCTGCCCAAATATAATAAGACATGAATAGTCAAAAGAGATAAAAATACCAGATAGCCAGGTCCAAAAGAGCAACATAGATTTGCCGAAATTCTGCAAGTTTTGTTGCTGGCACAAGAAGTGACATCAGGACACTGTCAGTTGATACAGTACCTGGAGTCATTTAGTGAACTTTTTTGTACTTTCCCCAAAGAGGGATCTCTGGATTCCAGAACCTATTCCCAGTTAGGAAAGACAAGGGGGAATGAGATGCAATTGGACCTGAGAGAATTCCTAGGGACGTTTTTCAGTTTTGGAAAGATATTAAAATAATAATAAATGAAAATCACACAGATTAATTAAGGTGGAAATGATCAGGATAGAATAGCACTAATACTGGAATAGGATACAATTAGAACCTGAAGATATATTCCCTCCTGTCTCTCCCTGTGAGGAGGTTGATGGTTTACTGCCTCCTCATGCTGATTTTGCAACACAGTTTTAGAACCTACTTCTAGTTCCAATTTCATGTGCTCCTAAAACCTATCCATCAAGTGCAGTTCCTGATTACATGAAAATTGTTTGCAGTGCATCCCTTCACCTCTTACTGAAGTTATTAAAGAGGTCTCTCATTCATCAATGAGAGAATTGATTTTTTTTAAGACATGATACAGGACTCTGATGTAAGAAGTTGTACATTGTGCACTAGAGATCGAAGACATGGGATGGTTTTCTCTTTTCCTAGTGAGTAAAACATCTAATTTTAGTAACCTGTTGCAAAGAGTTAGAAATTATTTGCCCATTTTATTTAAGACTCTTAAGACTTTAAGCAGCTTTGTGCTCAACACCAACTGCATCTTTACATTGTCTCTATTTCTGAGATGCTTTTCTTCTCCTAACTGAAAAATTTAGGAAAAATTGTATTACTGGGGGTGAACATTTACTTCAGAAACTGATTGTTTAAAAAGATGTCAGGACCAAACTATTATAAGTCAACCAAACAATATGTCTATAACATTTGAAATGTTAACAGAAGACATGTATAGTGCTGCTCAATGACAGATCACATCCTCCTGAGGCTTTTGGAAAAAGCAATGCTTTGGCTTTAGAGTTGTGGTATAAGTTACCAGACTCTGGAAAATGATAGAACCATGGAGTTGTACTGTCCTAACTACCTTGAGAGGCATTTGTTATAGGTTTTATAGGTGAGAGTCCATAGCCCCTGAGGTACTATGTGCCTTTCAGTTCCTGAGAGACAGACACTATCCCTCAAGGACAATGAAGCATTCAACCTGCTTCTGTATATATTCTCCTGGCGATCAAGGAAGCATTGAAGCATGACAGAAAGTTGGTCTTACGCGTTAAACTTCTGGGCCCTCTATTGCCAACACCGGTCATTGTATCCTGGCAACAACCCTTTCAACGATCCTGACAGTTGTCATTATATTCTGTTTCTGATGATAGTATAACAAGTGTTATTGCTCTCAGCAAAAATTTGTCACAGCCCCAGGCACCCACCAGACTGGTTTAATTCCTAACAGCCCTATCCAGTGACCATGGCATGATAAGTAAGTTAGGCTGCTTACACATATCATGATATGGCCTGCTTAGCATAATGATGAGTATGGCTATTTTGTAGAAGCATAGACACAAACCTGAAAATATAAAAAAAAGAGTAGTAGGTGGTAAGGAAACAACTTGGGATGTAAGATTGAGAGAATTTTCATAATTAGAATCCAGTGTGGCCAACAAGGACATTTGCTCAACCATGTTCGTGGTTGCTTTATTTGTAATAGCCAGAACCTGGAAACAACCCAGATGTCCCTCAGTTGAGGAATGGATACAGAAATTGTGGTACTTCTAAACAATGGAATACTATTCAGCAATTAAAAAGGAGGAAATCATGAAATTCGCAGGCAA
>CM053761.1:6715473-6758353 GCA_028658305.1 Pachyuromys duprasi | reverse complement strand
TGATAGATCTGGCGGAGGTTGGTGAGACTTGGGGAGAACAAGAGCTCCACAAAGACCAAACTGAGCAGGGCACAGGGGTCTTGTATGAGACGGTTTCTACAATCAAGGACCATGTGTGGATGTGGCCTGGAACCCCCCGCTCAGTTGGGGCCCATGATAGCTCGGTGTTGGACTGAAGACCCTAGTGAGGGAAACAGGGACTGTTTCAGTCAAGATCTTGATGGCTGACTCTTTGACCCTCCCCCATACAGGCCGAGGAGTGACAGACTGGCTAGATCCCAGGGGAGAACATTGCAGCCAGCCCTGAGGAGACAGGATAAGCTGGGGTTGGATGGAAGGGAAGGAGGTCCTCCCCTGTTGGTGGACTTGGAGGGGGCGGGGAGAAGGGAGATGAGGGAGGGAGTGGGAGGGTAGGAGGGAATGAGGGAGGGGGCTACCCCTGGGATTCAAAGTACCTAACCTGTGATTGAGATAAAAATAAATAAATTAAAAAAAAAAAGAATCCAGTGTGGCAGATGCAGAACTAATGAGAAAAATATGCTGAATAATTTTGAATATTAATTTGAATAAATGAGGCATCTTTATTGATTACAATACATTGCATGCTTTTGTAAATGTCAGAATTGAATAAAAATTAAATGCAAAGAAAATTGCTGTATGTGGAGAAGTTTGGGTTAGAAGAGAACAGTATAGAAAGGACTAAGTGTGAGACACCAACTAACTAAACACAAGAGAGGGGCACTAGATAAAATAGCTAAATGTTATGTTATGGAGTAAATCAAAATTGGTAGCTAAAATTTTAAATTGACATACAGTATTCTAAGATATAAAAGTAAGTGTATCACCAAATTCTAGTTGTTTAGCTTTAATTAAGATGCTGAAGACATAGAAAAGAGCATGTGAAATATATAGGCAGTGAAGTAGAAGGAAAATTATGAGAGATGTGTCCTGGAAAATATTTTCAGTGGGGGATCATAATCAATTCTCAAGATGCTGGCAACATTCTACGTCAGGAGAGGAAAACAACACCTAGCATTTAGATAACATATGATCTAGGCCAGGGCAGTTGAAACAGAATTAAACTATATTCAAGAAAGAATATGTGAAGAGAAAATTAAAACAATAGTTATAAATGAGCCTTCAAAGGATTGTTGTTGATAAGAAATAGAACAGAAAGTAATCTCTAGCCGGAAGGACAATTGGCGAAGAATGTTTCCCACTCTGTAGGCAGTGCCTTCACTGTTGATAATTTCCTTTGCAGTGCAGAAACTCTTTAATTTCCCATAATTCTATGTCAATTCTTGGCATTATATCTTGTGACATTTGAGTTCTTTTCCAGAGAGTCCTTCTCTGCCTGTCTATCAAACTTCAAAGTCCTTGGTATTTCATCACTACTGATGGGCAGCTCTACAATAAATATTGGTAGACTTTATGGGAAGTTTTTGCAATTCTATTGATCTGTTCCTTTTTGCATACATTTGATCCTGAAAGGACTTGTGCAATGGTTCTTCTCTGACCTCTAGTGTTTTCTGCAAAAGCACTCTTGTGGCTTAAGGACTTAGGGAGAAAGAAGCAGAGGAAAAATACTCTCTGGCCTCAGAAAACATTCTGGGGTTTTATAATGGACAGCTTCAATGATGGGCTGGAAAGGTTCTTATTTAATAAGCCTGATTTGATCTTCATCAGAATATTGTCATGAATTTACTCAAGCCATATTCCCATCTTCTGGGTGAAAGCACATCCGTAGAAATGGTGGAAATGTTATGAGTTATAGGAAACTCAGCCTCAGTACTCTCATACAGCAGCAGCATGCAGGAATGACTGGAAGTTTATTTAGAAAGTGTGCCTTTTAAATGTGGTGATGCATGTTTTGTAATCTTAGCATTTGGAAGGCTGAGGCAGGAGTCCAAATTCCAGAGATACCTGAAATACACAGGAGAACCTTGTCTAGAACAAATAAACCCTGTTCTGTGGACTGTTGGAGCTGCATCACCAACTACAAAATGGACCATTTTGTAGTAAAGATCACAGAGAAGTTTTGGACTCAAAAGGAGTATTTGGAGCCAGTTTTACAACCTTCCTAATCTCTCCACACACTTCCTTCTTCTCTCTTTGTTTCTTCTTAGATTCATGTTTCCAAATTTTAATGAGGAATTCTAGCAGTATATTAAATGACTGAGAAATAGAGATTAAATATATATTATTACAGTTTATCTACTATGATGCAAGAATTATTCAAGGTAATGATGTGTACATATGCATACATACACAAAAACACACATCTACACAGAAGAACAGAGACATAAAGAGACATACAGAGAGAGACATTGGAGGGGAGAAGATATTACTATTATCAGTGCACTTAAAACAGAAACCAAGACTTGAGTTAAGAGAAAAGTGTTTATGTTATTGAATTAATCAAGCCTTCAGCTTCATCCTACTCAAAACAAAGCAATCCCTTACAAGTGAGTGATCATTCTTTTCCTGGTTCTGATCTACGGATTTAATAAACTAGTGTTGCTTCTTGTCTTCAAGAAGACACTTGTAATTAGAGGAAACTTAACAATTCCACATGGGAGAAAACACTAGGATACCACGTCTCCATCTCCAGACCAGAGAGCATCTTGCACAACCAGGTCCCCAGCTAGGAGTGGACCTGCAAATACTATAAGAGCAGGCCTCTGGCTCTGTTGAGATCAGAATCACTGCAATCAACACAGCCTCCATTCCCAGTGTCCACAGAGGTCAGCTCAGGGCTGGAGCCAGAGTCACCTGAGGAACTGGGATGTTGGCTCAATCAGTCTCAAAGGTCAGTGTGAGATGGCAGCTTGACTTCTGAGGCTCCAACAGTCATTGCAGGATGGAAAGTCTATAGTTGTGTGTAGAGTCTAACAGCATCTATATATTTGTCTCAGAGGCCAATTGTTGGGCTTCTTGTTCTCAATACAGCTCTAGACAATACATAGATTTCATCAAGGGGATTTGGTCTTTGACCTCCTACCCATAATGGGTTCACATACTCCCAAGGCTAACAAGGTTTTAACTCCGGCAGGTTGATTTAGAGTTTAGCATGCAGACCTAACCCTAGTCCTGTTGCCACACAACCAAGACTGGACCACTCCTTCAACTCCATTTGATAATTCACACCAAATCTTACTGATCCATTTAGATTAACGTCATGCTGACATTCCTCTAGGAAGATTCAGAGAAAACAAAAGAATCCAAGTACAGTCAAAAGAAGGGCAAGTCAAATCTGAAAGATTACTTTGTTCTAGCAGATGTGCAAAACATGACAAAGAAAGACAAAGAATACAATATAACATCAGCTATGAACATACTGTGGGAAGAAATATGAAGCCATAGAGATTAAAGTACAAAGTACCACAGAGAACACAAATATTAATACCAAAAGGTCGAAATCATGATGACCATAATCAACACATATGTTTTGATACCTTTAAATATCAACAGCTTTAATTCTCCAACCAAAGGACACAGGCTGAGTGACTAGACCAAGACACAAAAATCCATCTGCTGCCTAAAACACAGCTTTAAAGACAGGCACCGCCTTAGAGTAAAAGGTTGAACAAAAGAACCCCAATCAAATGGTGACCAGGAAATAAGCAGGGTTTACTAATATAATATCTCACAAAATAGACTACAAACTAAAACTAATAAAAAGTGGTAAGTAAGAACACTTCATTTTAATCAAGGGAGCAATTAACCAAGAAGTTATTGCTATTCTAAACATGTATGCAACAAACTCTGAGGTGCTCAGTTTTATAAAAACAAAAAAACAAAAACAAAACCTACTGAACTTAAAGATACAGGTCAACAGAAATCAATTAATAGTGTGTGACTTCAATAGCCCATTTTCTCCAACAGACTGGTCATCTGGGCAAAAATAAATAAAAAACATCAGAATAAATTATGCATGAACTGGATTTAATAGATGTCTACAGAACATTCCACCCAAACACCAATGAGCACACATTCTATTCAGCAGCATATGGAATCTTTCAAAAATAATCCACACCCTGACACACAAAATAAATTTTTCCAAATTCAAAAATAATGAAATAATACCATGTATTCATTTTGAACACAATTCATCATTTAGAATTGAGTTGTTTAATCTCCATGAATTCAAATAAAGTTTGTTTGTTTTGCTGTCAATTTCAGGTTTTGTTGGATCTTATGTTTTATTTTTGCAGTCTTGTTCAGATAAACAAGACTCTTTAATCACTTATTTGTTTATTCTTATACACGATAGAATTGTTTACTCTTTGCTCATGACCTTGTCTTTTAATGGTGCACACTGAAACTTGTGACCACATTCCTAGATCACAGTGTTTAGGAACTCAGACCTAATCTTAAATGAAGTATGTTCGTTTTGTTTATCTTGTTCCAAGCATATTTTTTCTCTTCCAAGTATGATTACACATATATGTTACATATTCTTGTAACACTTAAAAGCTCATAGAACTCCTTTTTCTATCCTGTGCAGCCCTATACTACTCTGCAAGGAGGGGGCACAGTCTACTCTCAGTTCTAATTTTATTATATTTTTCTGGAAAAACAGCCTAAGCCATCTTTGTAAGTTTTTATCAACTGCCCTAACTTCCTAACTGTATTTAGCTCAATTCAGGAATTCTGTAAAATCATTAATTCATCTAAACAATATTATTTTATGGAGGTTCATCTTCACATTGATCTGCAGGGAAATTGCCCAATAGAATGTTTTGTCTCCCAACAAACAATCACACCAGAATATAGGCAGTGAGGGTTTCCCCACGCCCATTGATACTATGCTATCCCAGAGAGGAACCTCTCCGAAGTACATCCGTTGCAGCTGTGCAAAATGGTGCACCATCTCTAGGAATCTCAGGTGCCCACCGCAGTTCCTCCTGCATGGTGTTCACCAAAAATCATCAGACTTCATGATAAAAGTCTGGAGAATGAAAGACTAGAAGGAACAAGTACAACATAACAAAAGCTGTGTCTGAAAATCTTCAGCCAACATCATCATAAATGGAGAAAAGCTTGATGCAATCCCACTGAAGTCAAGAAGGAAACAGGCATGTCCACTATTCCCACCCCATTTTGATATTGTTTTGAAGCACTAGCTGAAGCAATAAGACAAAAAAAGACAATTAAAAGGTTACAAATGGGAAAAGAATAAGTTAAACAATCACTATTTGCAGATGACATACTATACTTGTGAAATCCCAACAATTCTTCCAGATGACTTCTAGTAATGGTAAACAAATTCAGTAGTGTGACAGGACACCAAATCAGCTTGCACAAATCAATAGCATTTTTAATATACCACTGACAAACATTCAGAAAGAGAAATTATTCATAATAGCCTCATAGAAAATAAAATCTAGGAATCAACCTAAACAGCAAACTAAATGGCATCTGTAATAAAAACTTTAAACCTCTGAAGCAAAAGAGAGAGGAAGACACTAGAAAACAAAGAAACAAACAAAAAACAAAAAAACCCATTGTGTTTGTGGATTGGTCGAATTAACTTTGTGAAAATGACCATTTGTATCAAACTTTATTTATATATTCAATTTATGTATTCAATCAAAATTACATCTAATTTTTCATAAAAATAGAAAAAAATCCTAAAATTTATGTGGATCCACACAAGACCCCAGGTGCTAAAAAAAAGAGAAAATGCTGAGCAAACATAACAGTGCTGAAGAGATTGCCATTCCAGATCTTGAGATATAGTACAGAGCCACAGTCATTTAAAACAACATGGTAGCAGCAGAAAAGCAGATGTACAGACCAATGGAATAAGTTCAAGCCCAAACCTGAGTACCAATAACTTCATCTATTTACTGTTTGAAAAAGATGCCAGAAACATTACCTTGAGAAAAGAAAGCATCTTCAACAAAAGGTGCTGGGAAAACTAGTTGTCCACATGCAAATAATGAAATTATAGTCATATTTAAGACCTTGCACAGGAAGTAACTTCAAATAGATCTAAACATGAAACCTGAAATGCTTGTTGTCCATAGTGAGTTGTCTATAGTGAGTGTTAAGGAGGCCAAACTTTTTCTGTCAAGTTTTTTGACAGAAAAAAAAAAAAACATAGGCAGTACTCTACATGATATAGTCATGGAAAGGAGACTTCCTGAATAGGACTCCATTTGCCCAAGAATTAAGGCCAAAAATAGACAAATGGGACTAACAAGCTTATGCACAGCTAAAGAAACAATCAACAAGGTAAAGAAGTCCACAGAAATAGAGAAAAGTTGCCACTCATATATCTAACAGGGGATTAATATCCAGAATATATTATACTGACAGATTCATCCTATGAATCCTGAGTTATTCTGATACCAAAATCAGTTAGTGGCACAATTGAAAAGAAAAATAAGAATCAAGTTCTTTGATGGCCAGAGATGCAAAAATTCTCTATAAAATTCTTGCGAACTGAATTCAGGAACAAATTAACATCATATGGATGTCCAACTGGCTTCACCCCAGAAAGGTAAGGGTGGTTCAACATATATAAACCAATAAATGTAGTATATAATATAAATAACTTGAAAATAAAAATTGCATAATTATTTCAATTGCTGAAAAGATATTTGGCAGCATACAACATGCCTTTAATATAATCATCATGTAGACAATAGGAATAGATCAAGCATGACTCAACAATAAACACTAAATACAACAAACCTAGAGCCACGATTAAATTAAATTAAATTAAGACAAACTGGAAATATTTCCTCTAAAATCATTAACAGGAGAAAGAGGCCCACTCTGCCCTCTCTTATTCTATATAGTTGTCAAAGCCTTAGCTTTAGCAATTTAGAGAGAGGTGACTCAGGAGTCTCACAGCATGCTGGAACAAGAGCCAGTCCAAATCACCAAAAGAAAGGTAGTGCGTTTTCTCCAGCTGCATCAGGAGGTCAATAACAACACATTCATATTTGAAGTACACATATCATACAAAAATAAAGACATTTAATTGAAAAAAAATCAATATTAAAACTCATCAGCCTTCTTGGACACTAGCAACATATTCTTATGGGAAAAAAGTTCCATTCCTAATAGCTATAAAAATAAGTACCTAGCTATACATGTAACCAAAAGAATGGAATAACTATACATTGACAGCATTTATTTCAGAGGCTTCCTTAGTATAGCTGTGTGATTTTTTCTGAGTTCATTATGATAAAATTATTTTATAATTTTAAGAACTCTACCCAAGTACCAAGCAATGCTGTAAATTTTCTTTTAAAAATGAAACAACCTGGGTTCTTTTTCAGAATTACACTGGGCTTTTTCCCATTGGAAAGAGTTTTAATACCTTGGATAATATATTATATTTATATTCCCAAAGAAAATAATGTGCAACCAATGCAACCTAATGAAAACTGCAAGCCACTTCTAAAAATAAGCTTATTATTTTAGCATTAGTTTAAGATAATGTAAAAAATTCTAAGAAGTTTTTACAACAGTCTTGAAACACAGGCATCTGGAGCAAATTTCTAGCTAGATTGTTGAGCTTTGATCTTTATTGGCTTTTTCCCCCTTGCTATTTGTGTAGGACAGAGACCTGAGGATATAGTTAATCATGAACTGACAGAAAAAAAGGCTGAGAGACTTTAAAGAGGGATGTTCAGGGCAGATACAGATTGGACATGCCACAACCGCTGCAGAGGCCCAAGATCAGGTAAGCCATTTTCCTACTGCTTTTAGCATTTCCTCACTGTATCTTCAAAATACAAATGAAATATATGGGGGTGGTCATGGTACAAGTTGTATGGCTTCTGTCTTCCGTGCAGCTTCCAAAACCTGTTATCTATCCCTTCAGGAGATAAGCATGACTCAGGTTTCCACAGTCCCAAGTTATAGATAACTTTAAAATGGAGTTTGTAAATCAACCTAGTTCTGTCTAGACAAATGGAACTTCAAGACTGGTATAGTGATCTTCAGGTTGCCCTCCTTAACACTCACTATGGACAACTATTTTACCAACCACATAGAATGACAAGTTGACTCTCCCTTTCTGTTTTTTATTTCTTCTTCCTCTGTCTGATCTAGACAAAGGAAGCTGCAGACCAGATGGTAAACAGGAATAGGTAGTGCCTCCAAGCTTCTTCACAGAGCCCGCTTCCCATCAGAAGCAGTCTTCTGTGTGACTCAAAAGGAAGGACCATGAAGAGATTTTCTTGGTGGCCTTATTTGCATTTCAATTATTTTAAAATTAGGAAGATCATAGCTCCTAGCACAAAGGAGATCTCCAGGAATGCCACTTTACCTTTTCAGTTTGTGAAGGTGATGAGAAAATTGTTATTGTCAAACTGAGATGGGGCATGAGGATCCCCAACTCCTCAGGAAAGGTGTAGGTGGATCTTGTTTCCCTTCTCCTCCTTGGTTTCTTGGATGGATGGCTCTTTGTCTCTATTTCCTTCCTGTGACCCATGAATAATAAATACAGATATATAGTAGCAGAGGCTGGCTCTACTTCCCTGAAATCTACCCAGGAAGACTGCATTCTCCTCAGGGATGATTGGCATAGTGTTTCCAGACATTTTAAAAAATATCTAAATAACATTTTTTAGTCATTTAGAACAAAGAAACAACACTTTCAGATAAAAATGCAGTCCACGCCTCCAAATAAGGCTTCAAATTCCAAGGTACAGAAAAATTATAACATATGACTCAAACCCAGGCTGACTTTCTCACCTCCAGGTTGCTTATATTTTAGTTTACAGCTTAGTGTTTATTAGAAGCGGGAGACAACTAGTTATCTTTCCAAATTTTTGTTACTTATCCCCCCACTCTAAGGTTTAAAAGTATACACAATTAGTCTGTCTGACAGAGGAGGGGAAATATAGGACACGATGCTTGAATGGTTGTTTCAAAAGAGGTAAACAGAACACTGAAAAGAGACGATTGGGGAAGACATACAACCCTGAGACGAGGAAGTTTTCAAGTTAGGGAGAAACTTCAAAAGGGTGGAGAGTGTTTTTCTTCAAATGGTAGATTTTTCTCCATGTGTAGATGGCTTTGTGAATGAATTGAGAATAAAACTTTAAACAAGAGCTGGGTTTACATTGTGAAGACATCAAATGAAAACTATAAATTGTATTTTGTGTAGTATACGGATCCATTAGATCTTCTAAGTCCAGGTAGAGTGTGCACGTGGAGGTGGAGGATAAGAAGTTAGTCCATTGAAGAATGGGAGCGTTGAGACCGCTGCCTTCAGGGGTTTGGAAGTCGTGTCAGAATGAGATCACCTGGGAAAAGCTATTTCCTAAAGTTTAATCCTGAACAAAGACATGTATAGGAAAATGTTGGAAAACTTACTGAAGGATTGCTTATGACCTTAACACAACACAGGGTTGATTTTCTGCTCCTCCCACCTCGCTCAGGAGCTGAACAGAAGCAGGTATGATTGGCTGAAACATGTGAAGAAAATGGGATGACTAGAATTCAGCTATTTGTACATGCATTTCTGTGGTCTGCATCGGTTTATATTTATTCATATTTATATAATTGATAATACCCCAATATTGATCCATAAATGTGTGTGCAAATTATATATATACATGTATATATACATACATAGTTGTATATGCACAAGAGAGAGAGAAAGAGAGACAGTTTGTGTGAATGTATGTGACTTTATGTGTTTCATAACATTCAGGCTAACTTGACCTAGCATTTTACACTCTGCTCCTTCAATGTTAATGGTGTTAATATATTCAGTAAAGTACTTTTTAACAGAAATATACATGAAAGGTTACATTAGTTGGATAAACTGTTGTGACAGTGGGTATCCAAGAACTGCCTTGATGTGCCCTCTAGAATCAGAATTTAGATGTATGCTAATTCCATGTTCTAATCAATTTTACAGATTGTAAGTAGCATAAATAACAACAGCCAACTGTACATTTACCATATAGTAAACACACTGTATAATAGGCACATATCTAAATCATGTTTATATTTTTTGACTCTTTTAATTTTAATTTTTTATATTAATTGCAGTTTATTCACTTTGTATCCCAGCTCTCTCATTCCATCCCAATCCCATCTCCCTACCTCATCTCCTCCCATGCTCCTCTTCAAGTCCACTGATAGGAGCGGCCCTCCTCCCCTTCCATCTGACCCTAGCCTATCAGGTATCATCAGCACTGGCTGCATTGTCTTTCTCTGTGGCCTGGTAGGGCTGATTCCCCCCGAGGGGGAGGTGATCAAAGAGCCAGCCCCTGAGTTCATGTCAGAGACAGCTCCTGTTCCCATTACTAGGGAACTGAGCTGCCATGGGTTACATCTGAGTGTTGGTTCTAAGTTATCTCCATGTATGGTCCTTGGTTGGAATATCAGTCTCAGAAAAGACCCCTGGGCCCAGATTTTTTGTTTCTGTTGCTCTCCTTGTGGAGCTCCTGTCCCCTCCAGGTCTTTCTATCTCCCCCTGCTTTCATAAGATTCCCTGCACTCTGCCCAAAGTTTGGTTATGAGCCTCAGCATCTGCATTGATACACTGCCGATTAGTCTTTCAGAGGCCCTCTTTGGTAGGCTCTTGTCCTGTTTCCTGTTTTCTCCCTCTTCAGATTTCCATCCCATTTGCCTTTCTGAGTGAGTATTGATCATATTACCCAGGTTCCTCCTTTTTGCTTAGCTTATTTTGGTGTACAGATTTTAGCATGTTTATCCTATATTATATGTCTAGTATCCACTTATAAGTTAGTGTATACCATGTAAACTTGTACAACCACTTTGGAAATCAATCTGGTACTTTCTCAGACAACTAGGAATAGTGCTTCCTCAAGTTCCAGCTATACCACTCCTACGAATATATCCAAAATATGCATAAGTACACAACAAGGACATTTGCTCAACCATGTTTGTAGCAGATTTATTTGTAATAGCAAGAAAATGCAAACAACCTAGATGCCCCTCAACTGAGGAATGGATACAGAAATTGTGGTATATTTACACAATGGAATACTACCTAACAATTAAAAGCAAGGAAATCATGAAATATGTAGGCAAATGGTGGGATCTAGAAAAGATCATCCTGAGTGAGGTATCTCAGAAGCAGAAAGACACACATGCTGTCTCAACTCTTAATCTCAGGGTCATGGGTTCATGCCTCACATTGGGTACCAGAAGTTGGTCTTCCTCCCAAGAGTCCAGTCCATGGGTGAGGAAAGGGGGCAGCCCAAGCCAAGAGGGTGAATGGTGCTAGAGTTACTACACAGACACCAGGAGTCAGGTGAATGCCATCCGATGGCAAGCACATGCAGACTGGTGTATTCCTGGAAGAGAGCACATTATATAGCTTTGGGTGACCAATCAGGTTCCTCCACACAACCTTTGAGGCTGCCATTGGTTGTTGGTCTCTGGGCAGGCTCCCCAATGTCGGGCCACACACCATATAATCCCAGCACCCAAAGGACAGAGGCTAGATCTCTGTGAGTTTGAGGTTAGCTTGGCCTACACAGCTAGCTTCAAGACAGTTAAAACTATGAAAAGAGACACTGTCTTGAAAAAAAAAAACAATCAAATAAAAAGAAGAAGAAGGAGTCAAACACTTTAAATATAGGTTCTCTTATACTGATACCAAACAGTTGTAGGAATTCACCCCACAGGAATGATGGTTCATGAATAAGTACAATTGCTACTCTATATGCAACTAGTTAAATACAGCACGGACAATACATCCCCTTAAGAATTCCCTTTGTACATCTCCTTTATTAATGCACTTTATAAACCCCCTTTATACAGATGACATTCAATATATGCATCAGGGAAAAACGCATAGGACAGTCTTGATGATATGACACCATTCATGTTATAAGGAAACCATATATTTAATTACTTCTGAATGCAGCGACAAAGCATAAGGAAGATTTATGATTATCGTTTGTCTCTTGTGTTTTACAATCATTTTTTAAATCTTGGATAATAAATGACTTCTCAAGATAAGTCAAACATGGCCAGTGTCTCTGTGGTTCCTGGAACATACTTTACACATTTCGTCAAACATGAGCCCTACCTGCTTTTGCTCTGTTCTACCCCTGTGTGAACCTATTTTACACAGTTCTTTTTAGGACCCATAACATGTTTTGTTTTGTTTTGTTTTAGTATCTGCTAAATGTAAGGCTCCTTTTGACCCTTTATAAAAATTTGAAGACAAATTTAATGCACAGTTTTATTTCTTAGGCTATAAAACCTAGACATTCAGAGTGATATCAAAATCCTAGTTCCTATAATTTAATGCTTTTTTCATTTCAAATATAAATAAATCTTATTTAATTTACTGGTTTTATATTTCTCTTCATACATTTACTAATTTAAAATTAAAAATGTCTCTGAGGTTAGAACATTGCATTTTTCTCCATTTTTGTGTACAGCATTTATCTAGTTCAGCAGTTGAAACCTAGGAAGCTCTTTATAAATATCAGTGATAGAATGGTTGGGGTTGACATTATGGCTTTTCTCATTTATAAACTGTATACTGTTAAAGAAGAATAAATGATACTTTTTCTTCCTGGACAGGTAATCATTTCAAAGGAAATATTTATCAACTGTGATTACAGACCTTCCCATCACATACACTATTCAATCATGGATCAAATTCAACATTCAGGCAAAGATGCAGAGTCCCAGCCTTCAAGACCAGGAAACACAAGACATTTTGATGGATTCAAGGTAACATGAGTGTCATACTTATAGACAAAAATAAGCAAAGAGGAAATTTTTACTTAACTAAAAAAGAAACCAGTTATTTAAAAGAACATTAGGTTGCAAGTTAGATTTTTCGTTGAAGTATAAAACTTTGGCAACACAGTCATACCTTGATTTAAGAGTTTTAAAATTTGGGTAAAGTTTTCCTCTGCTGAAATTTCTAATGTTTGAATATTTATGAACATTGAACAGTTAGAAATATTTTGATATTTACTCTGGCTCTTGATGGACCAAGAGATAACTATAAATGTTAAAATAAAAGATTGTGTGATATGTAAAATATTCTTGGAATCAACTTAAAAATCTAGGATAGTTTCTACAAGTCATTTTATAACCTCAAACTGTAGAATTATTCTTTCCTTATTATTTTCTTATTACGTTTTGAAATTCTGGTAACAAAAGAACATAGTCTTATGGAAACAAAATTGGCGTTAATAAAAGACCTGGTGTAAAAACTAGTCAAAAACTTAGTACACTCATTTAATTTCCTCATTTGAAACATGATTACACTACCTTTAACTTCGTCAAAAAACTACGGGGAATTGATGACACAGACTACTTCACACACAGGAAAAATTAGTGGTGTAACATGAAGAAGCCAAGTCAGCAGAGTGGAAAAAGTCCGACCCAAGTCACCTTCCTTATGAAATAAAGACATTTGAATCGAAGACAAATCCTTGAAACCTTGGAAAGGCTAAGACATCAACTGTCATTGCCTTATTCCAGCATTTTAAGTTCCTTACCTAGCTGAGGAGGTCTTATGTAGCTGAATGCAGACAACAGAGCTAATACTCAGTGGCAAGAATGCTGTAAAAAAAAAGTCTCTCTTACTTTGTACAAGGAATATGATTTCTATTTGTTTTCACTGACTTCTGTAAAAGTCTGTTCTGATGAAATATCTGAATAATGTTTAAGCAGAAGGAAAGTTGGGGAAAGGTATTGGTTAACATAGTACAATGCAAACGCATGTCTGGGGTATTATGCTTTGTTGTCTTAATTTTGTCTACCTGTATATGATGAAGTGATGTCTCCTACAGAATGTCTGGAGAACAGCACAGAGACAGGAGTTAGATGCAGCCTAATTAGGAAGGCAGAAAAAGCAATAGTATTAATGACTAACGTTTACTGAACACTTACTGCATGCCAGGCGCTAGTGTACTGTTTTATTTCTGCTAATGCACTTGATCCATTGCATAATTCTCTCAACCAGATATTATCAATGTTTTATAGATAAGAAATGAGGTCTTAGGTGTACCCAGAGAAAATGGCTTTCTTAGAAATTTTCTTAGAAAATGACTTGTTTACTTAGGTTTCTATTGTGTGCTATAGACCATGACCAAAAGAAAATTGGGGAGGAAAGCGTTTGTTTCATCTTATACAATCTATCACTGAGGGACAACAGGACAGAATTTAGCAAGGCCGGAACCTGAGGCAGAATAGAAGCAGAGAGCACTGAAGAGTGTTCTTACTGGCTTGCTTCCCGTTGCAGCCTGCCCAGGGGGGTGGGTACTCTCATGTTGTCAGTCAAGAGGATGCCCTCATGAAGGTGCCCTAATAAGGGGATTGAGGACTGTCTCTTACATGGACTCTGTTGCCTGTTGTTTTGATCACCTCCTCCCTCCTCCCAACAGGAGACGAGGACTCATTCAGTCCTGACGTGACTTGATAAACTGGAAGGGGAGCTCTCCTTTTCTGAGGAACAGGGGATGGAGGATGGGACTGGGGGGAGAGAAAGGAGGGGCTACAATAGGCATGTAAAGTGACTAAATAAATTAATTAAAAAAGAGAGAGAATGCCCTGTAGACTTGCCTGCAAACAATCTGATGGAAGCCCTTTCTCAAATAAGATTTCTCTTTCCAGTAATTCTGTTCTACCAAGTTGACCAAGAACTAGCCATCTGAGGTCTCAAAGTTTGTAATCGTTATCTTAATTATGGCTTTATTGCTGTGAAGAGACACCATGGCCAAAGCAATTGTTATACAAGAAATTGTTTAATTGGAAGATTACTTCCAATTTTAAAAAGTTAGTCGATGACCACCATAGCAGGAAACAGACAGGTATGGCACTATGGCAGTAGCTGAGAGCTTTACAGGAAAACAGGAGGGGGTTAGGGGGGCAGTACAGGCTTTTGAAACATCAAAGCCCACTCCTAGTGACACATCTACTCCAACAAGGCCAGACCTAGTCCAACAAGACCACACATATTCTATCTAGGTGGTACCTCCTAATCTTTCATGAACAGTTTCACTGACTGGGGAACAAGCATTCAAATATATAAGGCTGGTGGAGCATTCTCATTTAAACCACCAGAGTGGGGAGCAAAGTCTGCTGTGGGACAGTCTTATTCTATATCCATGGTCTCAACTCTGACCCCTATTACTAAAGTAATTGGATTTATATGATATTAGTGCCTGGGTGATTCTATGGAAAGTAAGACTTTATCCCTGGACTATTTACGATTGTTTTCTTTATGTATCTGAAATTTTAACTTCATAGCAAATCACTCAGCATGAATCTTTCATCAGGTCCTCAGACTTATTCAAGCCTATGTACACAGCCCAAATACATGACTGGTATCCACAGATCACGTGGGTACAAATGTCTAAGAGTGAAGTGGATAATGAAGTCACATAGCAATGAACTTTGAAATACAATGACAGTCTTGTAAATCTTTGCCTTGAGCTAACTTACAGAGAGCTTACCACTTGTGATCTCTTCTATTCAAATTCTTGTATCTCTGTGCTACAATCGGCATTCTTCAACAGTTCAAAATTGTGTTATTACCTCAAAACAGAACAAGACAAAGATAAAATTCTCTCCTTATCACTTTATTACTCTTCTTTTTAAAGGGTATTAAAAGGAGGAAAGGCTGGAGCTGGAGAGATGGCTCTGTGGTTAAGAGCACTGTCTGCTCTTCCAAAGGTCCTGAGTTCAATTCCCAGCAACCACATGGTGGCTCACAACCATCTATAATGTGAACTGATTCCCGCTTCTGGCAGGTGTAAATGCAGATAGAACACTCATATATATAAAATAAATAAATCTTAAAAAAAAAAAAGGAGGAAAGGCTTCATCTGTGTTGTGGAGATGTTAAGGCAATGTTTTCACACTTCACTCACACTGGTGTAGAAATGGAATTCGGAATAAAGAGATAAGGGGAGAATTTTATCTTAGTCATCAGGGAAATGCAAATCAAAATGACCTGAGATTCCATCTTACACCCATCAGAATGGCTATGAACAAAAACTCAAGGGACAACACATGCTGGAGAGGATGTGAAGAAAGGGGAAACCTCCTTCATTGCTGGTGGGAGTTTCCTTAAAGTTCAATCACAGGACATTTTATATTATGTGTATTATATACAATGTATATATTAATTTGCATAATTAGATATATTAGAAGGAAAAAATGGAGTCCAGCAGATTATCCTCTGACTTCTACAATGCTGTGGCATGCATGCAGCCACATAAACACAATAAATAAATAAATAAATAAATAAATAAATAAATAAATAAATAAATAAATAGTAGCAAAAGTAATACAGCATGAAAGCAGTGAGAACTGATGACATAGGCAATAGTTAGGGTTTCATCCAAGGATAAGACTGAGAAAAGATCAAACATGAGTACATCAAATAAAACATCCACAAAGTGAAAGTTACAAATATCATGAAAAAATGCTCCAGGGATTAACCATAAGATCTTTATTTGGCAGCTCACAGAAGCACTCCCAACAAATCTCTTTGAGGGGTCCGCCCTGCCTTGTTCTGCTTGGGAGACCTACCCCTGCCTCTTGCCCCAACTTCTTATACCAGCACTTCCATAAGCAGCAATGTGGAGCAGAGACCACAATAGAAACATCTACCTTCGTCCCCGCGTTGCTTTGGGTTCCCTGTGAGGCTTCAGCTGTCGGTAACCTCCTTTCTTACAGCCCATTCTCTATTATTCATTCTGTTTAATTATCAGCTCAGCTTTGTGAAGATTTCTTTGATAATCTTCATTGTGGCTGTCAGAATTGATCCACAATATTTCACTTCCTGGGACATATTATTTTAAAAACTTATTTTACTTTATTTACTGTGTGTGTGTACATGGGTGTGTGTGTGTGCGTGTATGTTTGTGTGTATGTGTGTGTGTGTCCAGGAGTGCATGTCATGGTACACATGTGGAGATAAAGGGAAAACACGCATTAGTTGATTCTTGCTTTCCATCATGTGGATTCTAGGGATTGAACTCAGATCATCGGATTTGGCAGCAGGCACCTTACTTCCTGAGTCATATCATCAGCCCCTACTTTGCATTTTTATGTTACATTTAAAATGCAGGTTGCTCTTGATACTGGGCCTGTTTGTGCTCCACCCTGCCCCCACCCTGCCCCTCTGCATTTCAAGTGCTCCATTCTCTTAGGTGGCTCAGAAGCTTTAACCTGCTCCCTCTTTCATCCTATAGGCTGTTTCTTTGAGCTCCCAAGACTTATTTTACATAGTAATGGCTATATCTATGAGAGCTTCATCTGTGAGGGGCCTCGGTCCCTTTACCCTTGGGTATTTCATAACATAGACAGTAGTGACTGGCTTTCAGTCAGCATTACACTGTTTGCCGTTGGCTCTTTGGCCTCAGGTGATTTTAGGAGGTTTCGTGGCTTATTTTATTGCCCACAACATTTTGCACCATTGTTTGCACAGAAGCTGAGCAGAATAGCTCTGTGGTTGTAATTGTAGTTAATGCTTGTTGAGTAAATCAGTTGCAATCCAGATAAAGCAGTCGAGCTCATTAAAACTGGACAGAGAACCCAATGGCCCATGGAGGCATCCTTAGATGTCAAGCCCAGATCTCTGGCCAAAATAAATAAGCAATCCCCTTTTGGGACTGCAGGTAAATATAGACTTTAACTCCTATCTCAGGCCTACCAGCCCTAGTTTAAGATCTACTGGGTTGGAAAGGTGGGTAAGAGTGCTAGCTGGGGTTGGAGAGATGGCTCAGATGTTCTTCCAGAGGTCCTGAGTTCAATTCCCAGCAACCACATGGTGACTCACAACCATCTGTAATAAGATCTGGTGTTTTCTTCTGGCCTGCAGGTGTACATGCATATAGAACATTGTATACATAATAAATAAAACATTTTAAAAAAGAGTGTTAGCTGCTCTTTCAGAGGAACCAGATTCAGTTCCAAGCACCTGCAAGTCTCTTTCCAAGTTCCAAAGCATCTGATGCTCTCTTCCGGCCCTCATTGGCACTACATGCACTTGGTACACAGATACATGCACAGGCAAAATAAAGTTTTAAAAAGGAGATTTAAATATAAGGATGAACACTGTTACTTCTCTTTGAAACCACACACACAAAAATGTACCTTTCTTGCTAGTCTTCCAATGTATTTTTTTACTGGAGATTTCAATTCTTTTCTTTGCCACTTTGTAAACTTCTGCCATTCTTTTTCTAAACTTAAATTCCACATTATGAACAGGGATCTATTGACCATTTCAGAATTATATAGTGAGCATAATAGTGAGATATCAATAATCTAAAGAAATTTATATCTATATAAATCTATCTTATACCCTTATAAAACCCTAGGGCATTGGGGAATCTCTGTGCTCAGTAGGTTTATGTCTGGTATCTATTTCTTTTTATAAAACCAATTTATGGTTTGACTATAAAATTTTGGGTGTTGCATGCTTCTTTTAAGATTGAAATAATTGAAAATGCAAAACATCTCTGAACTTTTGGCAGCTCCCCATAGGTAGATCAAGATTTGTTCTTGGTTACAGTTCTATCTACATTGCTAAGATGCCCCTGGATTCCTGGAAGTACTTCTTCTGTATCCATCAATCAGAGCTTCCATAGTTAGGGTTTAGGTGAGAATGTTCTGTGCTTTTTTGTTAATCAACAAATTATTCTGTCAACACACTAATCACTGGTTAATGGATGCCTGTTGTAGTATATTGCATAGAAATGTTTTTTTTTACTAAATTAACAGGACCATTGTGTCTTTATGTAAATGAACTTTCAGCAGAGATTTCAACTATAGAAAACATTAAAAGATGAAGGGTGAGGAAATATCACAACTTTAAAATTGATGTAATTATTATTTCTTGGACAGATGTGAGAGAAACAAACAAATAATTCAAATCATTTAAAAGCTCATTTTTTAAGTTCTGAGAATAAATTATAACATCATTATTTCCCTGAACTCAAGTCCTGTATTTTCTGAACAAATGAGTCAAATACACATTTAAGAAATATTTATTTTTTTTGTGTATGTGTGTGCCCAAGTATATGTCTGTTTACCATGTGCCCAGGGAGGCCAAAACAGGGCATGGTATCCCTTGGAACTAGAGTCCTAGATGTTTGCATGTAAGCAAGCCCACATGTAAGCAGCCATGTGGGTGCTGAGAACGAAATCCCAGCCATTAAGAAGAGCAGACAGCACTCTTCTGAGCCGTCTCCCCAGTCCATGTTAATCATGTTGAAAAGTCTGTTATTTACAAGGGGGATCTGAGCTGTGGTATTCTGTTAAAATATACTAGAGAGGATTAATAAATGGCATGATCACAAACCTGCATGAGTACTTGCCCAGTAAAGATGATGAAATATTGAAAATACTTTGGAGGAACTGTTATCAAATGAACTCAGGGGTCAATAATCTGGGAGGAAAAAAAGATAGAAAAGAGAACAAAGAAAAGGAAATTTGGGGTTATACTTTAAAAAGATGCACAAACAAATGTACACACCAGTGGGAGGACCAATAACTGTGAAATCACATGAATTAAGAAATTGATCCAAAGGTTTATTATTATTATTAAGAGAACAGTTTTGTTCCACTGATGAATCTAGTACATCATTATTTACTTCAAATAATGAAGAATTCTGAAAACTAAGACACAAACAGTATGTAAATTTGAAAAATAGAACTGGGCATGATGGTACATGTGTATGGTCCCTCTTTAAAAGGCTGATGCAGAAGAAATTGGGGATCAGGGATTTGGGGCTAAAGGATAACATAGTGAGATCCTATCTTAAAAAGAAAGAAAGGAAGGAAGAAAAGAAAGAAAGGAAGAAAGGAAGAAAAAAGAAAGGAAGAAGGGAGGGAAGATTATACAAATTACCTCAAAGATATGAGAAATAAGTACATTTACATCTGTGAAGAAATGATACAAAATCCATGCATGTGTTCCCTGCCTGCTTATCAGTATCACAGGACTTAATAATGACAGTTTTGTGACCCAGCTTTTAGCTGACAGGTTTTTATTACTCGTTCTTTCAACACTTTGAATGCATCACTCAACCTCTTTTCAACCTGGGTGTTCTGTTGAGAAATGTGCACATTGGGCAACTTAAACAACAACAAATCATTTTGATTGTCACTGGAGGTTGAAGTCAATGTCCCACCAGAGCCAGGTTCCGGTGATGTCTCTCTTTCTGGATATGTAGGTGAATTTCCTCTGACAGCATCCTCACACAACAGGAAAAGAGGACCAAGCACTCTGCTTTTTTCTTATCATAATGGTACTCACCACAGTTTGAAGCTTCAACTCTCAAGCACCAACAGCCTCCCAGTGGCCTTTACACTATATGTGACTCGGGTTTCAACATAGGGATTTGGGAAAACACAAACACATCACATAATGTTGTCACATTTTAATATTAGAGCAAAAAGAATTTACTTATTGATGTGGATGTGGGCTGAAAAAGAAAAAAATTAATCAAATAAAAAAGAAAGGGAAAAAAGGAATCAACAGATTTTTGTTAGGATGAAAAATCACTTTCTATACTTAGAACCTTTTCATCTGTGGTAGTTAGAGTGAGAATGGCTCCCATAGGCTCATATGTTTGACTGTTTTGTCACAAGGTGTTGGAATCCTTTGGGAAGGATAGGGAGGCGTGGCCGTGTGGGAGGAGGTGTGTCATTGGAACTGGGCTCTGAGGTCTTGGAAAGCCCATGCCGTTCCCAGGTTGTTTTTCTAGGCCTCATAATTGTCTCAACATATGAGATGCCATCTACTGCTCCAGCACCATACCTGCCTGACCGAGGCCATACTCCCCACCATGATGGCCATGGACTAACCCTCTAAAATTGTAAACAATCCCAGTTAAGTGCTCTTCCTTCCATATAAGTTGCTGTGGTCATGGTGTCTCCTCATGGTAATAGAAAAGTAGACAAGATCAATTCTTAGATCAAATGTCAATAATTCCAAGGTACTTTATGACCTTTGTGGCCATTGTGAAGGGTGTTGTTTCCCTAATTTCTTTCTCAGTTCTTTCGTCTTTTGTATACAGAAGGGCTACTGATTTTTTTTTTTGAGTTAATTTTGTATCCGGCCACTTTGCTGAAGGTGTTAATCAGCTGTAGGAGTTCCCTGGTAGAATTTTTGGGGTCACTCAAGTATACTATCATATCATCTGCAAATAGTGATACTTTGACTTCTTTATTTCCAATTTGTATCCCCTTGATCTCCTTTAATTGTCTTATTGCTCTAGCAAGGACTTCAAGAACTATGTTGAAGAGATATGGAGAGAGTGGGCAGCCTTGCCTAGTGCCTGATTTCAGTTGGATTGATTTAACTTTCTCTCCATTGAGTTTAATATTTGCCATAGGCTTTATGTATATTGCCTTTACTATGTTTAGATATGTGCCTTGTATCCCTGATCTCTCCAAGACTTTAAACATGAATGGATGTTGGATTTTGTCAAATGCTTTTTAGCATCTAAGGAGATGATCATGTGCTTTTTCTCCTTCACTTTGTTTATGTGGTGGATCACATTGATGGATTTCCATATATTGAACAACCCCTGCATGCCTGGAATGAAGCCTACTTGGTCGTAGTGGATGATATCTTTGATGTGTTCTTGTATTCGGTTTGCAAGTATTTTGTTGAGTATTTTTGCATCGATGTTCATAAGGGAGATTGGCCTGAAATTCTCTTTCTGTGTTGCGTCTTTGTGAGGTTTAGGTACCAAGGTGATTGTGGCTTTATAGAATGAGTTTGGTAATGTTCCTTCTGTTTCTATTTTATGGAATAGTTTGAAGAGGATTGGTGTTAGCTCTTCTTGGAAAGTCTGGCAGAATTCTGCACTGAAACCATCTGGCCCTGGGCTTTTTTTGCATGGGAGACTTTTGATGACAGCTTCTATTTCCTTAGGGGATATAGGACTATTAAATTTATTTACCCGGTCTTGATTCAGCTTTGGCAAGTGGAATCGATCAAGAAAACTGTCCATTTCATTTAGATTTTCCAATTTTGTGGCATATAGGCTTTTGAAGTAAGACCTAATGATTGTTTGGATTTCTTCAGTGTCTGTTGTTATGTCTCCCTTTCATTTCTGATTTTGTTGATTCGGATAGTGTCTCTCTGCCTTTTAGTTAGTTTGGCTAAGGGCTTGTCTATCTTGTTAATTTTCTCAAACAACCAGGTCTTGGTTTCATTGATTCTTTGAATATTTGTATTTGTTTCTAATTTATTGATTTCAGCCCTGAGTTTGATTATTTCCAGCCGTCTACTCCTCTTTGGTGTGTCTGTTTCTTTTTTTTTTTTCCCTAGGGCTTTTAGGTGAGCCATTAAGTTGCTTGAATGAGATGTTGTCAAAGACTTGCATGAAATAAATTTCCAATCTCTGAAAAAAGAATTAGAAGAAGATATCAGAAGATGGAAAGATCTCCCATGCTCATGGCTTGGCAGAATTAATATAGTAAAAATGGTCATCTTACCAAAAGCAATCTACAGATTCAATGCAATTCCCATCAAATTACCGACACAATTCTTTACAGACCTTGAAAGAAAAATTTTCAACTTCATACGGAAAAACAGGAAACCCAGAATTGCTCAAACAATCCTCTACAGTAAAAGAGCTTCTGGAGGTATCTCCATCCCTGATTTCAAGCTGTACTATAGAGCAACAATACTAAAAACTGCATGGTACTGGCATAGAAACAGACTGGTGGATCAATGGAACAAAAAAGAAGACCCAGAAATAAATCCACACACTTATGGGCACCTGATGTTTGACAAAGATGCTGAAACTATTCAATGGAAAAAAGACAATATCTTCAATAAATGGTGGTGGTCTAACTGGATGTCTACATGTAGAAAAATGCAAGTAGATCCATACTTATCACCCTGCACAAAACTAAAATTTAAGTGGATCAAAGACCTCTACATAAAACCAGACACACTAAACCGCTGAGAAGAAAAAGTGGGGAAGAGCCTTGAACTCATTGGCACAGGAGACAACTTCTTGAACAGAACACCAACAGCACAGGCTCTAAGAGCAACAATCAATAAATGTGACCTCATGAAACTGAAAAAAGCAAAGGACACTGTCAGAACAAAATGACTGCCTACAGATTGGGAAAGGATCTTCACCAACCCAGTATCTGACAGAGGACTAATATCCAGTATATATACAAGAACTCAAAAAGCTAAACATCAACAAATCAAGTAATCCAATTAAAAAATTGGGTACAGAGCTAAACAAAGAGCTAATCAAATTGCAGAGAAACACTCAAAGAAATGTTCAACGTCATTAGTCATCATGGAAATGCAAATCAAAATAAGCTTGAGATTTCACCTTAGATGCATCAGAATGGCCAAGATAAAAAACTCAAGTGACAACACATGCTGGAGAGGTGGAGAAGGGGAACCCTCCTCCATTGCTGGTGGGGATATAAATTTGTACAACCGCTCTGGGAATCAATCTGGCACTTCCTCAGACAACTAGGAATAGCACCTCCTCAAGATCCAGCTATACCACTCCTAGGCATATATCCAAAAGAGGCTCAAGTATACAATAAACACATTAACTCAACCATGTTTGTAGCAGCTTTATTTGTAATAGTCAGAAGCTGGAAACAACCCAGATGCTCCTCAAATGAGGAATGGATACAGAAATTGTGGTACATTTACACAATGGAATACTACTCAGCAATAAAAAACAAGGATATCATGAAATTTGCAGGTAAATGGTGGGAACTGGAAAGCATCATCCTGAGTGAGGTATCCCAAAAGCAGAAAGACACACACGGTATATACTCACTCATATAGACATATACTATAGGATGAACATACTAAAATCTGTACACCTAAAGAAACTAATCAAGAGGGAGGACTCTGGCTAAAATGTTCAATCCCTATCCAGACAGGCAAAGAGGATGTACATCAGAAGAAAGAAAAAACAGGGAACAAATCAGGAACCTGTCACAGAGGGCCTCTGAAAGGCTCTGCCCTGCAGATATCAAAGCAGATGCTGGGACTTATGGCCAACCTTTGGGCAGAGTGCAGGGAATCTTAAGAAAGAAGGGGAAATAGTAAGTTCTGGAGAGGACAGGATCTCTACAAGGAGAGCAACAGAACCAAAAAAATCTGAGCACAGGGTTTTTTTCTGAGACTGATACTCCAACCAAGTTCCATGCATGGAGATAACCTAGAACCCCTGCACAGATGTAGTCCATGGCAGTTCAGTATCCAAGTGGCTTCCATAGTAATGGGTACAGTGACTGTCTCTGACATGAACTGATTGCCCTGCTTTTTAATCACCTCCCCCTGAGGGGAGAGCAGCCTTACCAGGCCACAGAGGAAGACAATGTAGCCACTCCTGATGAGACCTAATAGACTAGGATCAGAAGGAAAAGAAGACCTCCCCTATCAGTGGACTTGGGGAGGGACATGTGTGGAGAAGCGGAAGGAAGGGAGGGATTGGGACGGGAGGAGGGAGGGAACTACAAGGAGGGATACAAAGTTAATAAAATGTAATTAATAAAGAATTTTTAAAAATGTAATAAAAATAAAAATAATAATAATGAAAAAATGTCAATCATTAGTATTGTAGATGGAATCTCCATTAACTTCTCAGATTTTATGTCTTATCTGGGTTTCCAAAAACACTGGCTTTGCAAACATACTGCCCATCTCTAGAGTTGGCTTCTGCTGAAACAAAGATTAGGCTAAAGTGATGACCTACTAAGATTCTCCACTGAGATCAGTTTATTATCTAATGGTGTTAACCTTATTGCTGTAATGATAACCAAGTTAGAAAGTTATACCTTATCTGTACAACAATAACATTAAAGAGCTAAGGCAATGCTAACTACTACAGGGGAAGGAAATACTAATATGCTCTCTTCAATGAAAAACAAACAAAAATCTGGTATCTTTAAGAAAAGTAGAAATGAAATTGAGTTCTATAAACAGTATTTAATTCTTTGGTTGATCTTTCCACTATCTCTTTCTCTTTCTTTTTAGGTATTTTTTGCATCCCTCGCATTCAGCTACATATGCAAGTCACTAGGTGGAATTGCTATGAAAAGTTCCATTACTCAAATAGAAAGAAGGTTTGACATATCATCTTCCCTTGCTGGTTTGATTGATGGAAGCTTTGAAATTGGTAATGTTTGTTTGTATTTTTCTAGCCAGACTTATAGAGGAAAAACAGAGTTCAGACATGCGCTGTACCATGCTTCTAAACCAGGGGATAACTCTGTCTTTTCTGTAAGATACAGCAAGACCTGAAGTAATTTTTGTCATTTTTGAGAAGCAGGAGTCAAGGTCATTGATTTCAGTATCTATGTACAAAGTGGTTGGCAGCCACTGTGAAAAGAGAATTTTGAAAAATTGCTTTTACACAGATACATTGCCTTTAAACCAACTCCTGTGTGATTCCACCTACCCTCTGAAAAGACAACCGCATATGAAGAAAAGTTGAGGGAGCTATATAATGCCTTTGATTTAAGGAGCAGAGAACAGCATTTGGAATACTCTGTGTTGGATTTCTGCTCTTTCCCTCTCTGGGGCTTTGCTTACAGCACTGTAGATGTTTCTCTGTTGTCCTCAGTTTGATTTTAATATCTTCTTTTACGACACCCAAGCTCCATGAAGTTACTCACAGGGATTCCTTTCTCACCTTATGAAGCAGAAGCTTATTGAACCTGATTCTTTTTTTGTTTCCTTATTTAATTATTTGGAGATATTTACAACTATGCTTATCATATGGTTTTCCAACATTTCCCACAAATATGATGATCATTTTCTTTAAAACTAGACTTAGGGTATACCTGACTCAGTACTTTGTAAGTAATTACATGAAGGAATGTCCATCTGTCTTTCCTCTTGAATCCAGAACGTTTGTTATGCAAAGGATATTTTACATCTTGTGTACTTTTCAGCATTTACATCTCATGCATATTTCAATATTCTACTTCCTTGTCCCTTTTTAAAACCTGTATATGTATGTCTAAGTGTATATATGTACACCTTTGTGAGGATGCCCTCAGAGGCTGAAAGGGGGCACTGGAGACCGTTGAGCTGGAGTTACAGGCAGTCATGAGCTACCCAATATGGTTACAGACATCCAACACAGCTTCTCTACAAGAGCAGCAAATCTCTCCAGTCTCCACATCACTGCCTCCATGGAAGCAGCTACAATCTTACAATTAGAATGATACCTATTTTCAACTTGTCTCTAGAGCATGTTTCTTTGGCTACATGATTCTTGAATCTATGATTCTTAATTTTATCTTTTGGTTTTTTTCTTTACCATATCTATGACAAATATTTATTTATGAGTAAGAAGCGAATGAGGCTCTACTTGTTGGAAATGTGTTTTCAGAGGCTTATGGCTTGAGGATTTAAAAGCTTGAGGCTTGTAGCTCTGAGTCCTGATAAGTACAGACTCATCGCTGCAACCTCAAAAATATATGCATTTATATGCCACAGACCAACTCCAGCTGCAAAGGTTCAAGTCCTGGGATAGGTAAGGGGCCTCAGCACAAAGCAAAGGCACTGTCCACCTGTCGACTTTCAAGCAAGTGGTCCCAAATAGCTTGGGACATCTTTATTTATATGATCACAAACCTGATCACAAGAGCAGAGACATCATTGGTTGTTTTATTTAAAGTAATCATAAATATTATGAAAGCCCCATCATTACAGAAAGCATGCAGTAGTTTTCTTCCCCCTTCCCTGGGTCAATCATCTCCCAACCTTAGTTTGCACTACAAAGCACAATTTCAGCAAGCCAAAAACAAACGTCTAGCCAGGCATGTCTTGTAAATATGAGCACATACCCAGCTTGCAGAAAATGAAGTTACACAGTTATTCAAGGTGAGATACAAATTAACTATTTGTGAATATAAATCCATTCATCAAATAGCACCCCTCTGTCATAACACCTTTTAACTGCTGGCAGAAACATGCTCATTGTACTAAAAACAAAACCAAAAAAACTCTGCTCCTGATATGTACCTATCAATTCCTGATACTATCTTTCCAAGAACCGTTTTTAAAAAATCTCTATTGATCAGACACTTCTCCACTTTTCAGTCTCTGTTGATCAGACACACCTTCCTTAGAACAGTTATGCAAGCAGGACCCATTGCGCTCCACAGCTGCCACAGGCCTACTCAGTGTGCCTGCAGATGTTTCTCTGGGGATATGATCACATGTCCCAAAATACCCATGATTAATGGTCACATCTGGAGTATCTGTGGAGACATGGAGAGAAGAGGAATGTTTTACCCTTTTCTTCTGCGCTCTGATAGTACTTCTGCCTTCTTTCTTTTTTCCTTTACTAATGTATTTTAAACACTTCTTTGTAGCCTCATTTGTGGTTCATTTTTTAATGATATTTTTGGTGGAAATGCTATGGCTGGTACATGTTAGGGCTTTAAAGAACACCAAGAATGTATGAAAAACTGTATTAATTAATGCTTATCTCTCCCATTAGGAAAACTTTTCTCCATTTTTTTCTCATCTTAGTATAATTTTGTCACCTTGAAATTTCTCAAAAAAATCTGATTCAACAATATTGTCAAACTATTCAAGTATGTTCTGTTATTTCCAAAACATGTTACATAGGGTAGTACGAAGATAAATAAATTTTCTTTTGCAACCCAAAATCCAGTGTTCCCTCTGAGTTTTGGTACAGGTAAGAGGAAATATGGGATGCCTAATTTAAAGTGATATAAGTACTGATGAGCATCGTGGTTGATTCCAAAAATAAAATGTTGATATTAAAAACAAAAACAAGGGAGTGAAAAAATGAGTCAGTGGTATGACCACTTACAGCTCTTTCTGATGACCTAGGTTTGATTTCTAGTACCCAAGTCTGGTGGCTCACCACCACCTCCAACTCTAGCTCCAAAGGGTCCTATTCCCTCATTTGGCCACTGTGGGTACTGCACTCATATGTACACACACACACACACACACACACACAAATAAATAAATAAACCTTCAATAAAAAAAAGTAAGAATGTTTTTACATATCCTTACTCCCATATTTTTCTATGGTCAGTTTAATTAAAGTAAGTTTCTCCTTGTCAGTCAACCTGATGAAAGTGCCAAGAGTTTTCTCTGTTTGTACTGTTCAGGCCCTTCCATTTTACCATACACAAGGACCATCATTATTTGCTGTGATGAATCAAACTGCCATTAATTTGGTTTCATTATAGGGAATTTGTTAGTCATTGTGTTTGTGAGTTACTTTGGATCCAAACTGCACAGGCCAAAGCTGATTGGAATCGGTTGTTTCGTCATGGGCTTAGGGTCACTTCTGATTGCGCTGCCACATTTCTTCATGGGATAGTAAGTATCAGATACCCAAAACCTCAAAAGTTCCACAAAATAATTCCACAAAAACTACTTGCTCTATAGCTACCTCCCCAGGTGGGTTCTGGAGAGTATTTACCCTATCCCTGCAAGAATTATAACTGACTTGATCTTGTGCTAACAAGAGACTTCGAGCTCAGTCCTGAATGAGATTAAAGAGAGAACAGGGAGTGTTGAAATGGCAGGACCCATTTTGACATGCACAGAAAAAGTTCACCTTTGTCATACTTGATATTCATACTTGTCACCATACTAATATCCTAGTCTTCTTACATTTGACCATTCAAGGCATTTTCTTCTTTTTAATTTCCATAATTTTATGATCTTTTAATTTATTTCTCTCTGTGTGGCCTCTTCAACATGCACATAGTTTACTTCCATGGCTAGTACCAAAATGCCTGCATCTCTCTATCCCTATATTCAGTCTAACTTCCTGTAAGTATTCATATGAAGTATTGCTAAAGACCCATCCATAATTCACATCAGGTGACTATTTCTGACACTCATTTATCATGGCTACATTTCCACGGGGCATTCATAAGACTTTCCTGTCCATGTGCCATAACCTGAACTCACTATTTTTGTCAACAGCTGCTCACTTTCATATCCATTCATTCAGCAACAGTTCTGACAACGGCAAAGGAATTCAGACCAAAGTCAAGGCCTTCATCCTAAGTTCTAGATTCAGTGCAGCACAGAAAACCAGCAGTCCCAAAGATCTTACTTATTCTACATCTTTTTTTCTCAGTATGGGCATCAATGTCCTTTTTCTAGCTGAAGCCAATAATCTCGAGTCTGGAGGTTTTGCCTTCAGTTTCAATTCTGTTTTTAAGGTCTTATTTATTATTTTTATTTTATGTGTATGAGTGTTTTGTTTTTGTATATTTATGTGCACCACATGCTTACAGAGTTTGTGGAAACAACAAGAAGGCAGTAGATCCCCTGCAGATAGAGACAGAGGCCAGAGTTATAGTTAGTGATGGATCTCCTGGCACTGATGCTGGAAACTGAACTCATGTCCCCAGGAAGAGCAGCCAGTGCCCATCACCGCTGCGCCATCCCTCCGGCCCCTCAGCTCTATTCTACTTCACATTCAATACAAGAACGTAGTTTTGAATGCAAATCTCATTTTACATTGCTTAAAACTCCCAATTCACTAGAACAGATTTTCAGATCCCAGCTTGTCAGTGGACAAGCAAACCCATTCAGGTTACTGAGGCCTCCAAATAGACTTGAACAATATAAAATATATGCATAGACAAATTCCATCCTTCAATAGAATCATTCAAGCTATACATATATTTGCAAGTGTGCATGCATCCTATAACAGACATACAAAATGCAATTATAAGCAACCATCAAAAATATCGAAAGGTCCTGCCTGTGGGTAAATCATATATGCACATGTGCATATGTGCATGTTAATCACATGTGCATTTGTGCTGCTCACTGTGTGGGTCCCTGACTGTCCTAGCCTCACTTTGCACGCTTCTCCACAATTGCTAAACACCTGATTAAAATGCAGTTCTCCACGTGTGCAAATGTTTTCCTTTTATATACATTGGCTCTACACCCTCGTATACTTTCCTCTGGCCTCTATCTCTTACGCTCCTCCTGATCACTAAGAATCATCTCACATGTTCTATAAATGGCAATATCCACCCATTCTCAGTCTTCAAGAACAGCCAATGATCTCTCTTTATGACAACTCAGGACCTTGTCTACTGAACTTACATGTTAGAGAATGAGAGTCCCCAAGTACAAAACTATGCATTTTGTTTCTAGTTTCGAAGTGGAGTAGAGTGCCTAACATGTACCTGATTATCTATCACAGAGGTAGAGGATACATTAGCATTTCTCAGATTACTGCATATTTCCCTATTCTGACTCCATATCCTTTGTTGCTATAAAATTCTCTGAGGTCAAGTTGAAGTGGATTCGAATTTATTAAAGTGTCAGAGAGCGAGACATTAGCTCATGTATGCATATACATTTGTAAAAGAAAATCAGATGTTTTAATAGAAAATGAAGAATTAACATGTATTAAAGACTGATTTGAAAACATTACTCTCTAATGTATGAAACATAACTCATCAGAAAGTTTTTATTACAGTCATCTTTACAAATAATTCAAAAGAATGATTACACTGAGCTAGCAGTTGACAAAACAGACAGGGGAGGACAGGACTTTTCCCATTGTGAGCAGAGTTATCACTAACATCTGTTCTAGGCTGGTATCAAGGTGCTCATCCACCTTGCAGAGTGACAATGAAGAACCTTAACTTACTGGAACTTCCCCCCAGGTTACTGTTACCCATTATTTCTCCTGAGAAATGGAGACTTAGAAATTAGCAGGGAATTCTCATTAACATGCAGAATTAATGTACAATTAATAGTGTCTGAGGAAAGCGTAAATACCTGGTAGATGAATAAAATATTAAGTTTAGTGGTCTCCTTGTAGTTACAGGACATCAACAGAAAATGACATCAGCTCTTTAGACAACTCCACAATGGTGTGTTTGGTTAATCAAACTACATCATTCAATGGAACCTCACCTGAAATAGTGGGGAAAGGTAAGAATTAACAGTAACAGTGAATCATATTTGACACTTTGTATCTATAATAAAATGTATCAGAAAAATTGATTAAAAACAAAGGGGAGTTGGAGGGTGGGACTGGGAGGAGAAGAGGGATGCGGCTGTGATCAGGATGTAAAATGAAGAAATTTATAAAAAACAATAATGCATTTGACTTCAACATATAGACATAACCATAGTGTGAACATGTGACACAGAACAAACCTTTAGAAATGACTAAGGAACAGCTAAGGATTGTCTCAGTTGGAAGTTGGGAAAGAACATTTGCAGGCAATATAAAGATATAAAAATTGACTGTGTGTATGTCTGAAACCCAGCACACAGGGGTTGAAGCAGGACCGTGGCTTTGAAGCCAAGGCAAGCCATATACTATGAACCTGTCTCACCAAACAACTCAAGCCAACAACAACACATTAGTATGTAAACAAAGGAGAGTTCCATTTTAAAATAGAAAAAATTACTTCAACTGAAGATAAGCTAGGGTCAGATGGAAGTGGAGGAGGTCCTCCCCATCAGTGGACTTGGAGGGGGGCAGGGAGAAGATGAGGGAGGGAAGGGGAGAGTGGGAGGGAATGAAGGAGGGGGCTACGGCTGGGATACAAAGTATATAACCTGTGATTAATATAAAAATAAATAAATTACTAAAAAAACATACAATTTCAACTTAAGATATACTCAGTTTATCATGGGTTTGGGAATAAAATTTTATCATAAACTGAGGAGCATATGTGTATGCTGTTTCACCATACATACATGCATCATGTTAATAAACTTATATTTTTATGTTGGTATACTAAAATTTAATTATGACAACAAGAAATAAAATGGAACAATTATAATTATAAAAAACTATTCTAATGAGAAAATACAGACGTAACACTCTAGATCATTCTACCTTTTATATCAGATATGGGAAAATTAAAAGTAAAATAACGAGAAAATTCTTTTTTAATTTTTGTGTTATTGTGAGTGTATAAATTTATTAGTTTCTGAAAGTTATTTTTTAACATTTATTAAACAAAATAATCCTTACCAAATTCTTTGTAATTCTATTGTTACTTAGCAACCTTAAGGAAATAATTAGTAATATACTTAAAGACTTATTTATAATTATGGCCAAGACATCTCTTTGTGACAGAAGTAAAATTTTAACTATTTTACAACTATAAATATAAAATTAGGGTCTGGAAAGACAGCTTGGTAATTAGAAGCACTTGTTCAATTCCCAGCAGCTAAATGGCATCTCACTATCAGTTATAACTCCAGTTCCAGGGATACAGCACCATCTTCTGGTCTTTTAGGGTACTGCACTCATGTGGTGCATATCCATATATATATATATATATATATATATATATATATATATATATATATGTATATATATATATATATATATATTCTGATATGGTTATTCCTCACAACATTGTTAAAGTCCCAACACAAAATACAACAAACGGAAAATAAACAGGGATGTTTTCCTAGTACACTGCTAGCTGCAAAGGTGATAACTACAAAATGGATATTTAATTTTATATTGTATATAAGAAACGTGTATATTATATGCCAAAGTATGGAAGATGAATAACAAACATTAAATGATTTTCTTTGTGTAGTGAGGTTTCAGATCATGTTTGGTTTCTGTATTGTTTTTTTTTTCCTTTTTGTTTGTTTTTTGTTTGTTCACACTTTGCAGATTGATAGAAATAATTTAAAATTAAAAAAAGAAAGCAAGGGCAAGTGAGTGCTGCAGCATCCCAGGAAAAATTAACAGTCTGCATTTGTGTAATTTCTGATATCAGTGCTGTGACTGATGTTTAAAATAAAACTTATTTTTGTCTACACAGGTTGTGAAAATGAATCCAAGTCATACACATGGATTTATGTCTTGATGGGGAACATGCTTCGTGGGTTAGGGGAAGCACCCATAGTACCCCTGGGAATTTCCTACATTGATGACTTTGCAAAAGAAGGGAGCTCTTCTATGTACTTAGGTAATGTACAGAGCATATTAAATTCAGTGCTTAATTTCTCAGAGTCTGAATTGTAAATGTTAGCTTTACTAAGTTAATCCTTTTAAGCCATTTTTACTTTTATTTATTTTATTGTATGTGTATGGATGTTTATCTGCATTTATGTATGTACACTACATGTATGCAATGCCCAAGGAGGCCATAAGAGGGTCTCAGATTCACCTAGAACTGAATTTACAGATGGTCGTGAGCTTCTATGTCCTTGCAAGAGGAATTGAACCCAGGTCCTCTGGAAGAACAGCAACTGCTATTAACCACTGAGCCATCTCTCTAGCTCCCTAAGCAAATTTCAATCCCTAGGAAAAAATTACTTGGAGAAATGCATTGTGTAATGTTACATTTTAAATCCTGCCTGTATAAAACAAAATCTAAGCATGGAGATGGGAGGTGGCCACACACTCCCATCCCTAGCTAAGGAGCTGTTAGTGGTTGATTACCACTGAAAGAGGAAGAGTAAGTTTTCTTTAACAGTGAGGCCCAAGATGAGCTTACCATGCTCTGGTGAAGGCTGCTCACAAGAGCACCTATAGCACAAGCTAAAGCTGATGAAATTTATCAAAAGCAGAATGCACAAATTTGCGTGGGTGAGGAAGTGGGGATGGGTCCGGGGAGAGTAGATGTGTTGAATATAATGAAAATTTGCTGTTGGAGGGAAAAAAGAAAGCTATGTGTGCTTGGATTCTGACTGAGTGGTTTTGAAATTTTTGCAGGTATTCTGCATTCTGTAACAATGATCGGTCCAATCCTTGGTTTTCTCTTGTCATCTGTGTTTGCTCGAATGTATGTAGACATTGGATTCGTAGACCTGGGTAAGTAAGATCAGAAAAGAGACCAGGAGAGTGTCTTTCAAATGTCAGCCACCATGCCTTTAAGTTACTGGTTTAACTGTTAATAGTCCCTTAATTGTTTTGCTTTAGAATTTATAAGTGTCAAGGATGTATTCATGGTTGTAACAAAACACACTTCATCTCTTGCTATGTCAAGCTTATATAAGTCAGTATAAAATGGGGCATTTTGTACAATCTTAACTGAAATGACTAGATCCCCAAAAAGCTGGTTATACAGTCAAGTCAGTTGCACTTTTACTTGGTGGTGGAGTGGATTTAAAAATGGAGTAATGACAGATTGAAGTTTCTGAAAGATGCTGTGAGACTGAGGGGTTGGAGGATGGCTGGAGGGGTTGAGTATCTCTGCCATGTGTCTAAGTTTTGATGCATTCCCTGGACTTAACAGAGGGCTTGGCACATGGTCCCTTTCAATTAGAAGATGAAGGAATGCGTACTAGGTGATCCTTATGGCCGTTCTCTTCTCTAAAAGCAAGCTTTCCTTCACACATCAGAGAAATTGGCCAAAATGTGGAAACTGTCTCAACTGTAAGCCCTCCTTCCAATATCCTCTTTTCCCCTCAAAGTCAGTAAAAATTATATCTACGTTCGGCTCTTGTTTGTAGATCCACCCTAGGCATTAGGTCTTCATCCTGCATCTTCAAGATCTTGTTACATCAATCTTCCTTGGATCCCACCCTCTTTATCTTCTACCCTCCATTTCTGCTCTCTTTACTACAAAGTGCTTTCCGATCTCTGCAGCCTTTTTACATAAATCATGTTTTATGGCCTCAAACCACTTTGTATCTGGTTTTCTATTTTTCTATTTCTCCTCATAGACAAGTATCTTGAAAAAAATGTGAATTCAGACAGCATTTAATTTCTCCCCTACCATCTACTTCTCAGGTGTAATCTGTTTTCACTGGCCCAAAGTAAGGTATAACTTAAAAAATATTTGCTAACTTTTTCTATTTTAGATGTCTGAATTAAACACCTAAATGTCAACATGGCAAATAGTGCGCTGACAATCTCACTCTAAAAACTTGTGTTGTTTCCCATAGTCTTTCTCTTTATGGATATCTTAACCTTAATTTTATTGACTGAACCATCACCTAACTTTTCTTCCACTTGACCTGATTACAGCCTCAGCCTCCTTCACTCATCATGTTTTCAGAATAACCCTTCTAAACAAATCTGATCCACACTTATGAATGTATAGCTACTTCAGACTAATCTTGGATGTGGCAGCCAGGCTCTTCCCAATTAGACACATAGTTCTTTTTGATCAGTTATGTCTTTATTTTATTTATTTATTATTTATTATAATTTATTTACTTTGTATACCCACTGTAGCCTCTCTCACTTCTCTTCCCATTCCTACCCATCCTCCTTCTTCTCCCCCTATGTCCTTCCCCTAGGATAGACATTGGAAATAGGAGAAGACAGGGAACAGGAACGAGCCTTTCACAGAGGGTCTCTGAAAGACTCTACCCAGCAGGGTATCGAAGCAGATGCTGAGACTCGTAGCCAAACTTTGGGCAGAGAACTGGGAATCTTATGGAAGAAGGGGGAGACAGAAAGACATGGAGGGGACAGGAGTTCCACAAGGAGGCCAACAGAGCCAAAAAATCTGGGCCCAGAGTGGCCTGTAGAGACTGATGAATCAACCATGCATAGAGAGGACCTAGACCCTCTACCTATATGAAGCCCATTGGCTGCTCAGTTTCCAAGTGGTTACCCTAGTAAGGGGAAGAGAGGCTGTCTCTGACATGAATTCAGTGGTCGGATCTTTGATCACCTCCCCCTGGGGGAGTGCAGCCTTGCCAGGCCACAGAGGAAATTGATTTAGCCAGTCCCGATGAGTCCTTATAGACTAGGGTCAGATAGAAGGGGAGAAGGACCTCCCCTATCAGTTGTATCTTTATAATTTTACTCTCTTCTTTTACACTCTTTCTCATTGATACTCTTTGTATTAAACATGACTACTGATTGCGGGACTCCCAAAAGACCCCTTCATCTCCTAGTCCTGAATCTTCTAACGGAGTGTTCTGTTTTTCCCATTAGTATATTTCTGAGAGTATCATCCAAGATATGGCTGCTCTAGGATGCGCCACCTCTCTGCTCTCCTGCTGGCTCAGAGACCACCAAATGAATGATAATCTCTTTAGAAATCACAGGAAGAAATCTGTATTAACATATAAACAGCTAGAGTGAAAACAAATCTGATTTCCTATCTCATCACGACTCTAATGACTTCAAAGGATTTATTTCCAAAATAGACTTGACAACACTGTAGGCCCACAGAAGCCATAAACTTCCAAGTGTTTTCAATGTAAACCTTTAGTCAGAACATCTCTTCTCATTCGTTTCCAAGTTCATACTTGTTTTCAAATCTCATACAGAGCTGAGGAAGATCTTTTGGTGTTAGTTGGAAAATACTCTGTTATATTTAGAAATAATGTTCTGGGTTGTATTAAAATGTCTAGATATCAACAAATGGACATTCAGTTGTTTTTGCCTCTCTTCTTATTCACTAATAGATACAATGAGTGTTATATCTTTTGCCTCCTTACTTAACTCCTGACGCATGAAGAGTGAGGCTGTTTTCATACTTTTATTTCCAGACAGTTCTTCCGTAGTGTAGAAAATTGTTTTTTGCTGTAATGTTGTGTACAACAATTTCACAACAAAATTTAGGTCACATATACTGTGATCAAGAATATTGTCTCTTTGTCTACTCTCAGTTCCAGGGTAGCACTGGCCATGTTGAGCGAGTCTGAGAGTGACTCATTAGTATTTAGATTTTTGAGAAAGACTATTGAGGTAGGTCTGTTCTGAGTGGTAGACACTAGGAAGAGTACTCCAGTGAAGCCCTCTGGCTCTGAGGATTGTGTGTGTGTGTGTGTGTGTGTGTGTGTGTATGTGTGTGTGTGTGTATGTGTGTGTGTGTGTATGTGTGTGTGTGTGTATGTGTGTGTGTGTGTGCATGCACATGTATGTATGTTCTTGTTCCAGTGTCCTTACTAGCCACAGGCTTGTCCAGGATTTCTAACAATTCATGATTTAGCTTTTGCAGGTTGTATATCTTTAGAAACTTCTTTGTCTTTTAATGATTATCAACTGACTGGCATTCATCATTCACAGGAATGTCAGCTGATAGATACTGTTAACTTGTCATTTCTCTTAGCACTGCAAAGGAAAATACAATTGAAATTGAGATAGAACTGTTCCCAGTTTTCTGAGAAAGCACCAGATTAATTTCCAAAGTTGTTATACAAGTTTGCACTCCCACCAGCAATGGAGGAGGGTTCTTCTTTCTCCACATCTTCACCAGCATGTGCCATCACTTGAGTTTTTGGTCTTAGCCATTCTGATAGGTATAAGATGGAATCTCTGAGTCATTTTGATTTCTATTTCCCTGATGACTAAGGATGTTGAAAATGTCTTTATGTGCTTCTCGATTGTTTGAGATTCCCCTATTGAGAATTTTCTGTTTATCTCTGTGCCCCTTTTTTAAAATTGGGTTATTTTGTTTGTTAGTGTTTAATTTTTTGAGTTCTTTATATATTTTGGATATTAAACCTTTGTCAAATGTAGGATTGGGTGAAGATCTTTTCTCAATCTGTAGACTTTCATTTTGTTCTAATGACAGTGTCTTTTTCCTTAGAGAAGCTTTACAGTTTCAAGAGGTCCCATTTATTAATTATTGATGTTAGGATCTGAGCTTTTGGTGTTCTGTTCAGAAAGCTGTCTTCTGAGTTCAAGGTTGATTCCCTTCTAACAGAGTCAGTGTTTCTGATTTTATATTGAGGTCTGATAGGATGCATTTTTTTCTCCAGTTGCTTATAAGGTGTATTTTGTAATTCCTTATGTATTTTTAAAATATCTTTTTCTATTTCTTTGAGGAATGTTTTTGGAATTTGAAAGAGAATTTTATAGTTTCTGTAGATGACTTTTTCATAATATCTATATTTTATTTATAATTGATGTATACATAATTATGAACATGGAAAAGTGATTGTACCAAGACTTATTGGAACCACAAGCTGAAAGGAAAACACTGACTTATACAATTGTGTTCTGACCTCCACATACAGTTTATGAAAGTCACAGGCATACACACACATACACATGCAAATATATTTTAATATGTAAAAAAATGAGAAAATGATGTTAATTAGACTATTAAATCTCGGATTTTAAGAATTCAAATCATGTCTTTGGGTTATTTGCAAAATAAGGTAGAACAAAGGGCATAACAAAATTTAGGCAATATACTTAATATTGAGAAAAACTTGGTTAAAAACAGACTCATGGAGAGGTTTGATAAGGAATAAGAATAAGTCAAAGCACTGTGGCATAATGAATATCTTTCAGAAGGAATAAAACTGAATGATTACCATTCTTATTTGGACACAAAAATGGATTTTCTGAATAAATAAAAGGTAAACATACAAAAATAAGAATGGTAAAAACTGCCTTCTGATGAGCATGCATCTTTTCTGGGTTCCTTTTAAACTCAGATGTTCACTGTGTTCCTTTCTCTGCTATCAATAGAGCTGCATATAAAGTAACGAAATGGAGCCTTCACATTTCTTGCAAACACTTTTCCCTTTCCCTGGTGCTATCCTGACCTCTGCAGGGGGTACCAATACCATTTTCAGATGATGGTGAATACTTATGTCCTGCCTTGGTTTTCAAGTCATCTTTGAGGTTAAATACTTGGTGTTGACAGTTCTCCAGTTACAGTTGTGTCTGTATGGTGGTAAGCTCTAATAATGTGGCTGGGTTCTGACAACAGAAATTGTAAGATGTCATCAAATGGCTGGTCCATACCTACTTTTAAGTTGACAAATCACTAACAAAAGAAAATTGCATTTCAGGATTGATGAACTATGGTTTGCTTTCTTTGTGGAGGTCAGCAGTCTTCTCAGGGTGATTTCTGACTGTCCTGTTACCATTATTCATTCCAGACAGTATCCGAATAACTCCTACTGATGCTCGTTGGGTTGGTGCCTGGTGGCTCAACTTTATTGTGTCTGCACTATTTTGTATTATTTCTTCCATACCCTTCTGGTTTCTACCCAAAATTCCAAAGACATTACAGAAGGAAAGGAAAAATTCAGCATCTTTGCATGTGCTCAAAACAGATGAAGAAAAGAATTTCAAGGCTAATTTGACCAAACAGGAGAAACAAGCTCCTGGCAACATGACTGGTAAGGATTCCACAGTCAGTCAATGTGTAGATGTTAATCCCATTGAAATCTAAGCATATTTCAAAACAATATGACCAACTCATCTATGGAGCTTTCTTCTGCACTACACTTTTCTTAACTGTTTCTATATTTTCTATTAAAATTGGTATTCCCTGTCTTTGTTACTTTTCTATTGCCATGAAGAGACACCATGCAACTTATAAAAAGAAAGCTTTAAATTTGAGGACTCATAGTTTTAGAGGTTTAAATCCATGACCATCTTGACAGAAAGCATAGCAGCAGGCAGTCAGGCATTGTGCAAGGGAAGTAGCTGAGAACATATATCTTGATCCACAAGCATGAGGGAGAAAGAGACAGAGACAGAGACAGATACAGAGAGAGAACTCAAAACCTAACTGTGGTGGCATATCTTTTTCAACAACTACAAACCAAATTTTCAAATATGAGCCTACAGCGGCCATTTTCTTTCAAATCACCATATTCCCTATTATGAACAAACAATAGGATTAGATTTGTGGCTTTTTTCCAAAAAATTAATTTATTTATCATGTATACAATGTTTTGCTTGCATATATGCCTGCAAGCCAGATGGTCACACCAGATTTCATTATAGATGGTTGTGAGCCACCATGTGGTTGCTGGGAATTGAACAGGCAGTGCTCTTAACCTCTGAGCCATCTCTCCAGCCCCAGATTTGTGGCTTTTAATATAGAGAAAACAAGGCTAGCGAGATGGCTCAGTGTCTAGGAGCATTTGTCATAAGGGTTGTCTAGAAGCACTTGTCCTAAGAGTGATCTGGTCAGATAGAGAAAAGTAGCTGAGACAATGAGGCTTTGGCAGCAGTTTTCAGGTTGGAGGGAAGAGGGGAGAAGGACAGAGAGGGGAGGGGGAGGGAAGCACTTGAAAACAGAGTATTTTGAAACACTGATGGAAATGCTACAATGAAATTCATTTCTTTACACTTTAACATAAAAGTTTAACTTTAAAAAGGGGAGGGGAAGATCAGACTGTATCGGTAAAATAGAAACAAAAGAAAACAACCTAATGCCAGTTACAGTGGTACTGGGGATCATGAGTTCAAGACTAGCCTGAACTATGAGACCAAGGCAAGATAACACACTCTGAGAGGCAGAGGCAAGTGAATTGCTGTGAGTTTGAAGCCAGCTTGGTCTACAAAGTAAGTCCAGGGCAGCCAAGGCTATACAGAGAAAACCTGTCTTGAAAAACAAAACGAATGTCACCAACAAAAATTAAGTCAGTGAAATAATTTGTGATGGTTTATGTTGATCATGAATGTAATGGAATCCAGAATCGTAGGAGGCAAGCCCCTGAAAATGTCTGTGATGAAGAGTTGCACTTAGGTTTAACTGAAATGCAAAGAACCCAACTGACTGTGGGCAGCACCATTCAAAGGACTGGAGTTTTAAATTGAATACAAAGGAGAAAGCAAGCTGAGTATTCATCTCTTTCTGCACCCTGACTTTGGATACTGTAGGAACAGCTCCCACAACCATTATCCATTATTGTGGCTTCTCCATAGTGAAGCTGTGCACCCCCAAACTGAGAGCCACAATACATCCTTTCTTTCTATAGCTGCTTTTGTCGGGGTATTTTGCCACAATATCAACACAAGTGATTGTGACAAAAACATAGCCCCTTAGAAACCTTTTTGAGATGGCTTTGGAATCAAAGAACAAGTTCTCAGATGTGGCCCAAGTCCCTCCTCTTCTTAGTTCTTTCACTTCTACATCTGATTGCTTTTTTCTCTCCATTACTCCAACCAAGGACATTTCTGTGCTGGAGCCAACTGTGCTGCTTGGTTTATAACAGAGGATAGCTCAGTTTATACCAGAAAACAGAGTTTGATTGGTTCTTTAAGAGTAAGCTGTTACACACCAGAGACCATGGCATTGTTTTGTTTTATTCAGGTCCTAGGATTTATCTCAGAGCTTTAAGCATGCTAGGCAATGTTTTATGGTCCCAAGGTTTTAAAATTTAACGTAGACATTAAAAAAGCATGACAGGGCACTGAAGATATGGCTCGGTGCTTATAAGGGCACTTGCTGCTCTTGCAGAGGACCCAAGTTACCTTCCCAGAACCCTCCATGAAAGTTTATAACTGTATGTAACTCCATTTCTGGGGTATCCAATGCCCTTTTCTGACTTCCAAGGAACCACGTGCATGGATTCACACACACACACAGACACTTAAGTTAAATTTTTTGTTGTTGCTGTAGTTGTTTAAAATATAGCAAGAAATTTTCAGCCGACTGGATGTAGTGGCACATGGCTCATTTCCAGCACTTGGGAAGTCAAAGTGAATTTGTTAGTACTCTGGTGTTAATGTCGCCTGGGACCCCTCTGTTTCTTGTTCTTTTACCCTTAAGCAGGTTGCTTCAGTGCTGCTAGCTTGGTGAGGTAGTGTTTTAGGCAGGTGGCTTTCGTGCCATAGTATTGGCAGGGCAATGTTTAAGGGAGATGGCTTCAATGCTGCCATATTTACTGGGGAAGTACTTTGTAGAAAAGCTGCATTCCTCATGGTAAATTTATATTTATAATTTTTGAACATCAATGTTCTTATTCCTATGAATAAGAATTTCTATTTAACAAATTGCTGCATCAACATAAGAGTCACATTATTAAGTGCTGACAATAGAAAACATCACATGCAAGATTCATGTTTTAGTATCTTTTCTGGTACCCAATTCAAAACCAAGTATTTGTTGAATGACCAGGTAAATGGATTGATAGGTATGAAAAACTGAGAATGTGAAAAACTGCCAAAACAAGTCACAAAATAAAAAGACAAATAAAAAACCCTATAATTTTGAGAAAAAAATTAACCATGTACATAATATAAATATGGAAATTTTTGAAGAAATATATTTATACATCTGTTTAGAGCAAGATTTCATAGCACTCTAACTTTCTGTTGTATGCATTTATATAATTTTATTTCTGCATTATATGCATTTATATAATTTCTGTTCTATGCATTTATATAATTTTAAATTAGGATTAGGATATGGAATGTTTCAATTGTATTACAATGTTTTCTTCACTCTTTTTATTTTAAGGTTTTCTCCAGGCTCTGAAAAGCATCCTTACTAACCACCTGTATGTAATATTCTTGGTACTTACCTTGCTACAAATCAGCAGCTATATTGGAAGCTTTACTTACTTCTTCAAGTTTGTAGAGCAACAGTTCGGCCAGCCAGCATCTCAGGCCAACTTTATGTTAGGTAAGACAGGTGATATATAAACTGAAGACATGACCGGTACACGGTACGGTTAAGGGGAAGGTCTTTATCGCACACATGAGTGTGAGAACAGCAAGATACATCTGGAAGAGTCCAGAGCAGAGAGTAAAAGTCGACTGAATATAGCTAGCAGACTAAACTTATACAGGGAGAGAGGTGAAAAGGCCAGAGGATAGAGAAGAGAGAAAACATACTGAGGGAAACAGAGCCATAGCGTAGAGAAAGAAAAGAAGAAAGGAAGCAGAGGGGGTGGGTAAGAATTCATCAAAATAACAGAGTGATGAGAATTAGTACCTGGAGAAAGGGCAGCAGGTGAACTGGGGAAAGAGTTGAGAAGGGCTAGGCTAGCATGGACTTCTTTTTTTTTTTAACTTAAGATTTACTTATTTAACATACACATACAAGTTTTGTTATTCAAACACATATGTACAGTTTTGCTATACAAAATGTGGTGCTTTTATTTTTAGCAAATCATACGCACTGACATTTGAGCACCTTTTTTTTATTTATTTTTATATCAATCACAGGTTAGGTACTTTGAATCCCAGGCGTAGCCCCCTCCCTCATACCCTCATACCCTTCTACCCTCCCACTCCCTCCCTCATCTCCCTCCTCCCGC
>CM053761.1:6696278-6715373 GCA_028658305.1 Pachyuromys duprasi | reverse complement strand
CTACACCGAGCTATCATGGGCCCCATCTGTGCGGGGGTTCCAGGCCACATCCACACATGGTCCTTGATTGTAGAAACCGTCTCATACAAGACCCCTGTGCCCTGCTCAGTTTGGTCTTTGTGGAGCTCTTGTTCTCCCCAAGTCTCACCAACCTCCCCCAGATCTATCATTACTTCTCGCCCTCTGCCAGAGGCTTGATTAGCATGGACTTTGAAATGTCTAACAAGTTCTTATCATACTGAGGGAGCCCGGGAGGTCCCCTTGAGCTTTGATATGCTTATAGGCATCCCATTTGTCCTTTCTGCCAGTGAGGAGAGAAATTACTCCTTTAGTGGAAGAAACCACAAGTTCCTGAAAAATGCTGGCCTTTATCTAATCAGAAGAACTCTTTTTATAGTCCATTTTTGGATATTTGGACTGTCTTGGAGTTTGGAAAATTTGGGTTCCTTTCGGACATGACAGATGGTGCACTATAGAATGTGGGCCCTAGGCACCTGCACCGACTGATCTCCACCAATGCAGAAACACACATAACATACACATAAACAAAGCCACGAGATAATCCCAGCGTTAAAAAGATTTTAGATTGTGAAGGCTTGATAAATTTTCATTATTATTTTCTGGGGTCAGGTGTCTCTCATAAAATTCAGGCATTCAAAGGTAATGTCTGACTTCTGTTACCACATACTGATGCCCTATATTTGGTGGGAAGACATTATTTTTGTTTTTTTCCCACATGTTTTGATTTTTTTTATTCCATCTCCATTCTGGTCATTTATTTCTACTTTAGAAACAACAGAATTGAAGGGTTTATGTAGATACACCGCATTTTGTAAATAAAGACATAAGAGTAATCTTTTTTACGTAATTACAACATTTTTCTCTTATTTACAGGAGTTATAACCATACCTACTATGGCAACTGGAATGTTTTTAGGAGGATATATCATTAAAAAATTCAAATTGAGCCTGGTTGGGATTACCAAGTTTGCATTTTTCACCTCCTCAATGTCTTGTGCGTTGCAGCTATTATATTTTTCTCAAATCTGTGAAAACAAATTGTTTGCTGGCTTAACCTTGACTTATGATGGGTTTGTATATATCATTTCATCAACATAATGATGTGTTGACTCCAATTAGAAGACTGTATGCAAGAAAAGCAGGGCTCAAAACATTTCCATTAAACTTGTAGTTAGTAAACTTCACAATTTATAAATGTCCCAAACAATCACTACTTGAGATCTCTCAAGAGCAGCGATTTCTCTTTTTAAAAAATTATCTTTCCTTTAAAGAAAAACTGGGTGGTTACGATCATGTCATTTTCAGAGTATTCACAATGTGCAATAGATACTTGGTCACAGGTACTTTTGTCCCCCTGAAACCAACATACAGTTTATACAACCAACAATCCCTGGACAATCACTGACACTTATAACTCAAATTTGAAGTTTTAGACTCCAAAACTCTTAGTCTTCCCCATTGCAGTCTTGGCTTGGTTGTGAATGCAGATGCAGGCAACTTCCACAGCCATGGCTAAACAACCTTTATCTAGAGTTCATTAAACAGATACCTGTACAAGAGACCAGTTCTTCATTCTCTGTGAACTGGCTCTGCTACTTTCCCCATTAGAATTAGACATTCAGATAATCTCAGGCACAACTGCACCATTGTTTTGTTTTGTTTTTTGTTTTGTTTTTAACTACATAATGAAATGCATTTCTGGCACTTCAGCTTCCCCAAGGTCAGGGTCAGGAGTCTCCTGTGCAGACTCTAATCTAACTATAGCTAGAAATTAAGAAAGCTCACACACCTGCAACTCATGCAGATTTCCCATTAGGCAGTCTAGCATTGGAGTTTTCTGACTCATTAGCCTTTTCCTTCCCTTCCCTTCCCTTCCCTTCCCTTCCCTTCCCTTCCTTTCTTCTCCTTCCCCTCCCCTCCCTTCCATTCCCTTTCTTTCCTTCCCCTCTTCTCCCCTATCCTCCCTCCCCTCCCCTTCCCTTCCTTTTCTCTAACCTCAGTCATTTTCCTCCCCTTTGCACTGACTTCCTCCTCTCCTCCCATTATCCCCTCTTTACCCATCTTCTCCTCCTTTGATTTCTCTTTTCTATTTTCTTCTTACTCTTTCGTTTCCTCCCCTTCCTCCTCCTTCCTTCTCCTTCCATCATTGTCTCTCTCTGACATATGTCTTTCTATTGTATATCTCCAGAATGAAGCCAGTGGACTCTCACATAGATGTACCACTTTCTCATTGCAACTCAGACTGCAGTTGTGATAAAAATCAATGGGAACCCATCTGCGGGGAGAATGGAGTGACTTACATCTCACCCTGTCTGGCGGGATGCAAGTCTTCTGGTGGTGATAGGAACTCTAGTAGTATAGTGAGTATCAGTTTTCATGTTCTCACATCTCCTTGGTCATAATTTCACACTAAATTTCACAGTTGCTTGTCACATCTTTCTGGAGTTAAGGTCTCCAGACTAAGATGCAGAAATCCTATATGATATGCAGTTGTGAAGGCTGGGAAGTTATGAAAGCTTCACACGAAATCGTGCTTGGGACCATCAGATTTTTCTGCGACTTGAATTCTATTTGGAGATCATTTCACTTCAAACTTTTCATTTTCAAGAGTCAGAATATTGTCTTTTGGAACCTGGATGTATTTAGGGTTTTGAAAGCTCTTTTCATGATGCAAGCATCTAACTGTCATCACTGAAAATTACTTTATATCTCAGATGCTTAAGACAAATCTTAAATCAACATATAGATTTTTTTCTATGTTTCTATAGAATTATGTGAATCTAATTCTGGACTCTCTACCCTTTTGACTTTCTGAGAAACAGTCCCTTTCTTGCTTCCCTGACTGTCCAATTCTCACCTATCAGTTCTGAATTCCCCAACACTACCTACCACTTCTACTCAGATAATCCAGTTTCCTTTTTACATGTGCCTAATACATATCATGCCGTGCCATCTTGTTTTCATTCAGAATGTCCCTTTCCTTGTGAACTATGAGTCATCCTCAGTCCCCTGCTGACTCCCAAGCATGGAAATGATAGTACATAAACTGCCAATCTACTCAGCATCTCATGAAGTTGGACAAATATCCTTGTTTACCTTTTCCTAATACAAACATTGGCTATATAAATAGTTATGGTTTATATTTTTGACACAAGATCTTGCTATGTAGTTGAGGATACCCATGAACTCAGGATTCTTCTGTCTCAGCTTCTTTTTTAAAAAAAATTATTTATTTTTGTATCAATCACAGGTTAGGTATTTTGCATCCCAAGCGTAGCCCCCTCCCTCATTCCCTCCCATCTCCCCCTCCCTCCCTCATCTCCTCCCTGCCCCCTCCAAGTCCACCAACAGGGGAGGACCTCCTCCCCTTCCATCCAACCCCAGCTCATCCTGTCTCCTCAGGGCTGGCTGCAATGTCCTCCCCTGGGATCTAGCCAGTCTGTCACTCCCCGGCATGTATGGGGGAGGGTCAGAGAGTCAGCCATCAAGTTCATGACTGAAACAGTCCCTGTTTCCCTCACTAGCGTCTTCAGTCTGACACCAAGCTATCATGGGCCCCATCTGAGCAGGGGTTCCAGGCCACATCCACACGTGGTCCTTGGTTGTAGAAACCGTCTCATACAAGACCCCTGTGCCCTGCTCAGTTTGGTCTTTGTGGAGCTCTTGTTCTCCCCAAGTCTCACCAACATCCTCCATTTCTATCATCACTTCTTGCTCTCTGCCAAAGGCTGTCTCAGCTTCTTAAGTGCTGGGAGTACAGATGTGCACAATCACAACTGGCACGATCTTTACTTCCCCCTGTGTGGCTCAGCACATTTGTGTAAGTGGTTCCCATTTTAGATTTGGCCTCTCTCACACTGTCAAATGTAATCATTCTCTGGGCAATTCTTTCCAAAGTCATGTGCTGACACAGAGAAAAAAATTTTAAAATAATTTTTAATTAACGTAAAGAAGGAAATGTAAAATAGGGGGAAAGCGAGAGGAAAACAATGATGAAAAAGAACTTGTCTGAATGAAGAAATTATGAATAGTTTCAAGCACTAATTTATTTCATTATTTTATAACCTTGAAATTAGAAATAAATTAATAATTAAGAGCAAATTACATCTTCTTGCCCAGAAAAAAATAGAGTACTATATTTATTATCTTTTAGTTATTAAACAGCTGTGTTTTTTAGAAGTTTTAAAAACAGTAAACAGTTTTGCTAGAATAGAAGAACCTTTTAAAAATACAATGGGATGTATTTATAACACTTTCACATTTTACCAATACATTCTATAATATTGCAAAACCTGTCTTTTAGGTATTCTATGACTGCGTTTGTATCAGAGACTCTGGTTTCCAGAACAGAAACCATTCAGCACACTTGGGCGAATGTCCAAGACACAACTGCGAATCAAAATATTATTTGTATATATGTTTTCAAATCTTGCATTCTTTTTTCACTGCATTGGGAAGCACTTCGATTCTCTTGGTCCTGATAAAGTGAGTATGCTGTGTTTCTGTTTGCTGCTTCTTTGAGGGATACATGTGTGGGTGCCCATGGAGAAGTTAGATAATTATCTGCAGCATTAAGCCCCTTCCGCCTCTACTCAGGAGGCCAAGTCAGAGCTGCCTCTAAACTTGCACAGACAGATGGGAACGCAGATGGGTTCTGAGGACCCATGCTCAGATCCTTTTAAGCAAGAGATTTACTGACTGAGCCTTCTCCCCATTCTGAGCTCGAATTGTTAAAGCTTCTATATTAATTATGTATATTAGATTATAAATATACGTACCAATTTCCATTGTCTTATATTTGGGACCTAAATGCATATCTTGTCCCATTTTAATTTTTCAAGAGCACAGGTTCTCATGATTATTCTATTAGTCCAATATTACAGATAATAATAATTTTGCATATGCTTTTTTCATTAGGGAATATGGATTCTGTGTACTTTCAGCTTGCAAGACACTTAAAATGTAAATTTATTGAGAACTGTCTCAATTGTAAGAGTCTCTCCTTAATTTTAAAAGAACTTTTATGCTCATCTCTATTTTGTCCTGAGAATCATTTATTGATCTTCATGAAAGAAATCCATTTGGAAGCCTGATAAGGTTAAATGTCAGTTAGTAATAACATTTTTATGATGTGATGGCTTATCAGTTAAGAGTGCTTGCTGGTCTTCCTGGGGGCTTGAGTTCAGTTCTCAGCAATCACCTCAAGTGTCTCACAACCATCTGAAACACTAGCTCCAAGGAGTCTGACACCATCTTCTGAGCAGTGAGGGCACACACACCTGGCACACATACCCTCACGCACACATTAATAAAATTAATAAAAATTATTATATTATATTAAAATTTTGAAATAATAGTATTTCAAAAGTTTTATTTTACCCACAGAAAAACTTTTGATCCAGTCCTTCATAATAGCCTGTAGGCAGAAGAAAAAAATATATGAAAAGAGTTTAGTTGTTCAGTATTTTGGACACATATTTAGGCAAGATTCTGTGATTTTAGAATATTCCAAGGAAAGCTGGAGATAACTTCTTGTGGATATATATCCCAGAGTACAACGTTGAAGACCATCATGAATCAAATTATCATTAAAATGAGCCCATGATAATTCTAAAATGATCTTAATGCTATAGAAAAAGTGTTGCTGTAAGAGGAGAAAAAAAAAAAAAGCCTCGTTTAAGACAGGCCAGGAATTGACAAAGTCTCAAAAAAAAGTGTCATTCGATCCCATGACATAAAGAAGTGGCTAGATGAAGGCCTTAGGTGGGAATTAGTTCACGTCTTAAACCCTGACACTGGAAAAAAGCTATAGTTGGAAAAGAAAAGTGGTTGGTTGATTAGAAGTATTGAGAAGAGTGTGGAACAAGAGAAATGGCAGAACTGGAAAGGGAACTAGTAATACAAGCTCCATTTGACCACGCTCTTCCTCAGTCACATCTAAAACTAAAAACAGGTAACATTTGTATGTCTATCTTTAAAATGAATTTATGCAAGTATGGTGCCCTATTTATACTTTTGAACTGTGTACTGATTAAAGTTCCCTAGAGGCCAAAAGAAAAGAGGTTTTATTTCCTGCTGAAATAAGGATAGACGTTTAAATAGCACCTACACTTGTTTAAATTCTGTTCTGACCACATACTACATTAAGCTGTTTCACAGAATCAGTGTGCTCACACTGCCCTTCACCGCCCACTCTATTTGCTTTTTCTCCTAATATATAATTATCATGTTTAACATTTTTATTATACTATGTTTAACGTTTTCCCTATCTAGCTCTCTTGAAGACTTCACTTATTTATTTATTCATTTATTTTTGAGACAGAGTTCCACTATGTTGCCCAGGGTGGTCATGTTAACCATACCCTTCACGTGATCTCCCTGTCTTAGTATCCATGACCTGGGGGTTGAGTGGGAACAAGCAGCATTATGGAATAAAATTTAATAATAAGTGATCTCGATTCGATAAGTGATATCTCTTCTGCAATTATTAAGGAGTGGTCACATGCCAAGAAAGCTGATGTTCAAAGTGTTAATACATATTGAATCCTCACAACTTATGCGGTGAAGAACTGTTATCTCTTATCAGATAAGTAAATGGAGGCAAATGAGTGAATAACATATCTACCTAGTCCTCTGAAAAAAATAAGCATCAAGTAGTTTAAGTCTATATAAATATATCATTTATTCAGTATTACACTAAAATATTTAAGCAGAAGTTGCATTCCACCCGACACATTTTCCCATATAATTTCATTCTCATCAATGTAGATGAGATTTTTACAGAAGTGAAGGTGCCACCCCCTCACTAAATGTTAAAAGAAGGAATTATGCAAATGGCTTTGTAGATATGAGAATGTGTTTCTTTTTTACATACATCTGTTAAGAAGATTTAATTTATATATTTTTTATGTGTATGTGTGTTTTGTGTATGGGCATGGCTATGTGAGTACAGGTACTTGAAGTTTTCAGAAGAGGTCACTGCATCCTCTGAAGCTAGGGGTATAGGTGGTTGTGAGCTGCCAATGTGGGTGCTGGGAACAGAAAGCTGGTTCCCCACAGAAACAGCAAGGACTTAGTGCCATGCCACTTCTCCAGCTCTGAATGACTGTATACTATACATGGTAATAACATGTTCTCTACCTTTAACCTAACAGCTACATACAAGAGTGTCCAGAATACATAACTTTCTTGACTCATCTGGTTACAGTCTGTAATGTTATATAGTACATTAGCGGACTCCTCAGCTAATGACAGTCATGGCCATAAGGAAGCAGATGGTGTGCTGAGATGGATGCCAAATACAAGCATCTGGTCATTTCCCAGGGCCCTGTCTGAAAGGGCCACAGGAAATCAATGTCTTTATAGATATCATAAACCTGACTACAGATATTCTGACAGCACTTTTATAGGATAAAACATATAATGTAGCCAGGCCTGTAACGCACATCTGTAAGCTCACTACTTTAGGAGGCGGAAGTAGGAGGGTTGCTGGGAGTTCAAGGCCAGCCTGAGGTAAGTCTCAAAATAACTATTTTTAATAAAGTAGAAATATTTTCTGGAATTTCTTGAAATTATCACTCAGTTACTTGTTTCTTGTGAAACCATAAAAGATAACTTTATAACACCAGGGCCATTACCTTAAGAGTTTTCATCCACCCATAAAGGAAAATAACACTGACCAATATTTTAAGTTTAAACTCAGCCTTTGACCACGTTTAAATGTTTCTTTGTTTTATATTGCAGGTCTGTCCAACCTGAGTTGAAATCACTTGCAATGGGTTTCCATTCACTGGTTATACGGACTCTAGGTATGGTAAGCATGTCAAATCTGAAAAATAAATATTCGTGCCAAGCTTAAAAGCTGACCATAAATAAGTTTTGATTCTAAGGAAAGCTTAAAGATTTAAGATCATTTCTATTCATGGTGAATAAAATCAGTAGGACATAGAAGAAACTCAAGTGTCATGAAAGAGAACTTTATAGTTCACTGCAGAGTTGAGACTAGACCAAGGAATTGTCCCATATGTACAGTAAGTTATGTCACAGAGATCGGCAGTTCCTTTTCATTGCAATGAGGTGTTTCTTTCAGATAGGCAGAGCGAAGGGCCATCTTCAGACTTAGCATTTCTAGGTAATGCCTCCTGTGAGTTGGGAACTTAGTAGATTTGAGTGTGCACAGAACAGACACTGAGGCTGACTGCCTCGTTTTGGACACTTAAGAAGCTTCAGCAGCTAAAGGGAAGAACTATGCTCTAGGATATATCACCTTGGATGAAGAGAACACTTTAATTGAAAGAAAACTAAAAAAATTGTGACATTTTTGTCAAGATTAGGTCCCAAGTTCCTAAATATTGAAAGTGCGTAATTTATAAGGTTTAGGAAAAATCTATCTCTCCTCTCTTTCTCAATTTTTTCAAATTTTTATTTATTGTACATTAAATTTGCTCATGAAAACAAAGTCTAAAAACTTAAAGTTTTCCTTTTTAACAAAGTACAATAAAACACGAAAACCCCAAAGACAGAATACTTGACACAATTCAAAATCAAATTAGCAGAATATTAAATATTTACAAAAACAATATCTTTTAAGAATATTTATAAAGTTACGTGCAGTTTTGTAGAACTGACAAAAGAACGGCTCAAAAGTGGGAGAATTGTCCTCCATTCCTAAAAAGAAAATATGCCCGCTAGAATCTGCAGGTTCCTGTCTTGGTACAGCCCTCCTCTGTGTGCACGAGAACTGACCTGTGTTTCGGGCAGGGCCACTGCACCCTTGTGACAGGGCAGTGACCTGGACCTGGCCTTGCCGGTGGTACAGTATGTGGTTTCCTGAATATTGCCAAGTGCCAAACTACAGGTGCCCGCACGTTCAGTCAGTCCCTGGTCAAGGCAGCAGTACAGTCTCTGGACCTACAGTTTCTTGGGCCACCTGATCTGCTCTATGGGAATCACCTGCAGTTTGGAAAAGACAGCTGTCCCTGCTCAGGCTCCCCAAGATTGTCCAAGGACCAAGGCCTTGCAACCTTTTAAGACTTCAGCAAGTAATGTTAGTCACCCTGGCTGTAAAAGTAGCACATGTCATACCGAACACCAGGAAGCAGAAAGAGCGACAGGGACAGAGAGAGGAGGGCAAGACCCAATTGCCATTGTGCTGTCCTCAAGGGACTGTCATGGCACACATGTGCATGCGTGTGGTACAAGCCGGGCTGACCCACAAAAGGGACCGGAAGCCTAATGTGTTCCACACAGAAGCTTCTGTGCACATTTCTTTTTCACCTTTGAACATTTTAATTTTATATGCATGTTTATTTAGATAGTAACTAAACTTTATGTGTAAGTGTGCATGCATACTTTTCTGTATGTGTAACACCTACATGCAGTGCCCATGGGGTCTAGAAGAAGAAATCGGATTACCCAGAACTAGAATTACAGCCAGTGGATTCCCTGAAGTAGATGCTGGGAACTATACTCTGAGGCTTTCAAGAGCAGCAAGCACTCTAAACACTGACCCATCTCTCTAGCCTGCATTTTCAATTTTCTTCAAAGAGCTGAACAATCTCCTGGCTTTTATAGGATTGTGACAAGTGCTTTTCACACTAGCCATAAGACTGCAGTTCTACTCCAAATTTCCAGATCTTTCTGGGGAGAGAAAAAAAGACAATTGGCCATGTTTAACTAAGAACATTCTTTTCAGTAAGTAGGCTTTAGCTAATTTGTATTGTAAGAACATAGTTTACAGGCATGTTGATTCCTTCTTCATTATGTGTTTGACAGATAAGGATAGACAAAAGATGTTTATAATATTACTCTATAGTATGATCTTTGTAGAAATCTTTTAACATAAATTCTTGTCTACATCCAAGCAGAAACAAAGACATCATCCTAGAAAGTATTCAACGTTTCATTCATCACAGTGTATCCCTGTGCTTTACCACCTAAATATAACTGAAATATTTGTCTTGGGTTGATAGCTTTTCCTCTCATGCTGTAGGAGGAATTCTAGCACCAATCTATTATGGAGCATTAATTGACAGAACATGTATGAAGTGGTCCATCACCAGTTGTGGAACACGTGGGGCTTGCAGGGTATATGACTCCACACTATTCGGGTGAGTTGTCATAAATATATTTCATTAGTAGATTTTATCTTTGGCTATGCTAATATCAAAATAGTAGCATTTTCTTTTTATACATTTTTAAATGTGTATGAGTGTTTTTATCTACATGTATGTGTGTGTACAACATGTGTGTAGTCCCATAGAGGCCACATGGAATTGGATTATCTAGAACTGGAATTACACATGATGGCTAACTGAGGGTTTGACTATAATGTAGGAAAGAAGGAAAGTTTATGTTCTGTTCATGAGAAGCAAAGATAACTGAATAATAATTTGAAATAAATGGAAATGATATTCTTTAGAAAACAATAATTGTAAATTTAAATATTTATTAATTATAAAATAAATATTACTCAAAGTGGATTTTTAAAAACCTATTTAGGAAGTGTGAGTATGTTTTCATCATGACCTAATCCTTCAAAGCTGTAACAGAAAATATTAAAGTATTTTTAAAAACTCTACATAAGAAAAGTTAGAGCTGGGTACAGTGGCACATGCCTTTGATCTCAGTACTTGAGGAGGCAGAGACAGGCAGATCTCTGTGAGTTAGAGGCCAGCCTGGTCTACAAAGCAAGTCTAGGACAGCCAAGGCTACACAGAGAAAGCCTGTCTCAAAAAACCCAATATACATTATATTATATAATAATTATTATATATTTTAAGCAACATCCAAAGGCAAAAATACAAATTGAAGAATTAACTGGAGCTAATGATACAGTCACAAGGATGTTTTGTACATCTACTGAACTCCCAAAAGCGTAAAATACAAGTGAGCACTGCAAGGCGGCAGAGCCGCAGAGGCTGCCTTCCGGTGCTGATGGCCATGGCATGCTGCACGTGGAGGACGTTCTCCTCTTCTTATTCTAGGTTTTAAGACACCGTCAGGCTGTCTTCCAAACCATCTCACCACCAACCACAAATAAGAGTTGTTATGGTGGTGGTGATATTGGTGTCATGTTGGTGTTGTTTCCTTGGTGTTATGGTGGGTGGTAAGGTGTTGTTAGTATCATGTCTCCATTCTGGTAATCTTTATCCTCTGACATATCCATGACTGGAATGAAAGATTGTCCATTGTCTTCAATGCCTCCCCCATGGTTATTGTTTCCTTTGCTTTTTGTGTGACTTCTGTTTTGTTTTTTCTTGAGAGGTAGACATAAATATTATGGTAAAGGGATTACTATAAGTAATCATGTTGTTATAAGGCATGGGAGGAACGGTGCCTTATGTTTAAATTTCAATCTCAGTGGACCTAGATATATGGACTGTGAACCCCAGATGTATTTCTTTGTTCTTTCTCTTTTTATTGCATAGAATAGGATGGCTTGGGGGAAAAGATCTGAATATTCCTCTCTTCTATCAGAAAGTTGGAGCCAGCCAGACTTTAGTCTCTATGTCTTGACAATTCTTTATAAATAATCTCAAACTCTTTATGGCCCACTAGATAAAGTTCCTGGACTGTTTTTTTTAATTTTATGTTTTTGTACATAATCTTACTTTTTTTTACTTTAAGGTCTGCATACCAGACATAAATACTATAATCTATACCACATAATACAAAATAATATTTGTCTCCTCTTTTCTCTAGAAACATCTACTTGGGATTGAACACAGCCTTAAAAACTTCAGCACTTTTGTTATATGTTGTATTACTTTATGTCATGAAGAAAAAATATAAAGAAAAGGATAGCAAGATATTTGAAAATAGTGGAAAATCCACAGATGAAGGAAACCCAGAATCTATAAATAAAAATGGATACTATTGTGTGCCTTCAGATGGACCAAACAATGAAACACCTCTTTAAGAGAAGAGATGGATCTATTGCTGTGTTTTCAAACAACTCCATAGTTCTTTCATTGAAGATTTTCACAGTATACATATGAGGGAGAAAGTATAATCCTGTGGATTTATAATGAAACAAACTACAAATCAAAAGAAATGAAAGCATCCTTGTCAATATATAGCTGTGCATTTGAAGCGAGGATTGAAATCCACGACCTGTAAAATTTTTAAGAGTGGAAGTTACCTAGTTTACAAAAGATAAACAATGATTAAGTATTTACTTATTCATTTATAATTCAATAAAATAAGTAAAATGCTAGGATGGACAAAAGGGCAATGGATGGTGATAAATTGGTTGCCTATGTAAGGAGAAATATCTAATGTCTTTAAAAATCAAAATTTGCATGGTTCTATTTATGCCTGAAGTCTCGATGATGGAGGACTTCAGGACATAACATCATCAGGTATCCATATTAAGTAATACATTTTACAGAATTATTAATTTGAAATTGCGTGTAACAACCCATGCATCTTCTTTGTAACCCTATACAAAATGTTGAGAATAAAACAGAGACATCTACGAATATTACAAGCTGTAACTGTCAGAAAAATTACCTTAGAATGCATTTTTAATAGCTGTGGAAATGGACTGAAAAAGTCCACATGACTGAAGAAAGCAAAGACCATTTAATAAACGAGCTTTCATTCAATCTGTTAGTTCTTTAAAACAAGTGTATGCCAGACAAGCTGTAAAAGGTATCAACATTTACCATAACCAGTGTTTTGTCTGTTTTTTTTATTGAGAATGTGATATATATAATCAAATATATCATATACTTAGGTATAATCAAATATATCTAAGAAGTAGAATTAATGAGACAAAAGAAACTTTGGCTATTGTACTACCTAGTGAGATTGGATTTATTATAATGGGTTGTATAGGTTGTACTTGCTTTATTGTCATATATTAAAACATTTTGTTTGCATTAAAATAACATATTGCATTGCTTTTCTGTTGCTGTGATAAAATATCCTGACAAAAAAGTAGCTCAAAGGATGAAATGATTTATTTTGACTTGCAGTTCTAGCTGTACATACAAGGTCCATCCTAGTAGGAATGGCGTGGCAACAGACACAGAAGGTATGGTGGCAGGAGCATGAAAAGGGCTGATGTTTTTCCACATACAAGAGGAAGCAGAAACAGAGTGAACAGGAAATGGAGCCAGACTATAAACCTTCAAAGCACTGACCCAGTGATATGCTTTCTCTAGCAAGTCTCCACCTCCTAAATGTTCCATCAAATTCCAGCACAATGCTCATAACTGGAGACCAAGTATCCAAATACATGAGGGCCAAAGAACAATTTTTTTAATATTGTCACATCCACATATATAAGCACTTACACTCATAATATATACATATATGCAAAACTATAGTCATGGCCTAGAGATTCTGATTCAAAACATCTCTGGCAGAGTCTCAATTAAGTCCTTCAGGAAACAATCCCTCCTGTCATAAGAGTTTTTACCACAAGATAGTATAGTAAAATCATGCAGTGTGAATCTTGATAGTAGCTGGGAACTGATCTGGAGACTACACATTGTAACCTGCTCTTCCACTGTGGAACCAAGAAAATATTTATTAATCACACACACAGAGAAATATGGGGAAACATCACAGGCTAGGTCAGTGAGAATCATTCTTTTCCAGGAAAAAAATTACTATTATTAAGCTCAAGAATTTTAACAGAATTTAAGAAAAAAAATCTCATTGCAGTTGAGCTGTAAATTTCAGTGGCTGACTGAAGCAGGGTGATGGAGAAGAGAGAGAAAAACATGTTTATAAGTAGCTACATGCAGGTCAGGGAGAAGAGATGTTGGGTAGCTTCAGAGTCAAAGGATGAGGTAGCCTACCACGTCCTGGGAGTCACATCAGGGCTGCCCTAGTTGCTTTCCTGCTGCTGTGATAAACACTGACCAAAAGCAACTTGAGAAAGAAACAGTTTATTTCAGCTCACAAGCTGTAGATCACCTTTGAGAAAAGTCAGGGTGGGAACGCCAGGCAGGAGCCTGGAGGCAGAAACTGGAGCATGAAGAAAAATAACTGAATTGATCTTCATGGCTTGCTCAGTGTGCTTTCTTGTGTATCCCTGCCCACATGGAGCACAACTTACAATGGACTTGGCCCTCCACATCAATCATTAATCAAAGGAATGCACTACAGACTTGCCTACAGTCCAATCTAATGGGGTCATTTTTTTCAGTTAAGATTCTGTTTCCCAGATAAATCTAGCTTGTGTTAAATTGAAAAAACACTAACCAGGAAACGATGGTTATTAGACCTTCACCTGAGTTTCCATCTGTCCCTCCTGACCACCACAGTGTATGCACTTCTGCTCCAGTTTCATATGGTCTAGTGAAACCATTGCTGGAGTATCTAGAGGGTGTAATGTTAACTAAATGAGAGACACCATCCATGCAACTGCAGGAAACTATCTGTCTAGCTGGACTGAAACTTTTGGGTGATATGGCTCTTTTGAGGTACCCCATGTTCCATTCATCTTTCTCCCATGTTCCTGTAAGAAAGCCCACTAAGCTCTCTGGTTCACCAAGATAGACAGTGGAATTGTTTCTTTAGCCTGTCACTGGTGCCAAACAAGGGGTAAATAGACGTTTGTCCATAATTCCTCAGGAAAAGTTACCCATATGTGATATCTGTAGAGATTCCAATGGCAGATGACATGACAGGGGTGTGATTAAGTGTGAAAGAGATCACATGATGAGGCAGAATACTAAAGTAACCAAGGGCCCAGGCTTGCTGTTTTTCTAAAATCCCACTCTACCTGAAACTAACCAGATTTTCCAAAAGGGATCAGCAACCCTAGTGACCTAATTACCTTGATGAATCCCCACTTTTAAAAATCACAACCCTGTAAATAAAGCTACCAACACATGACACCCAGCCAGATTATCTCCATCCAAATACAGCCCTTCCCAACTAAGCAAATACTCAAATCTCCATGTCTATCTAACTCTCTTGAGATTTGAGTTAGTTATCTGCCTGATAATCTCAGTTCATTGTTAAGGTCAAACATGGCTATCATTTACATTTTACCCATCTATTTTTCTATTGAAGTTTATGGTTACATTTGGACTGTAACCAGAAATCTTTTTTACTCTGCCATTAATTTTATGAATTTTGAAGATTGATGTGAAGTACTTAAGAATAAGCTGTGATGGCAACCCAACCCCTCCATTTTATGATAGTTATTCATCTTGGTATCCATTAGCCATTTATCTCTGACTCCAGTCTCTGGAAGATAAATTTCCAGTAACCATGACTCAGTAACCTCCTCCACCCAGAATGTATAGCCATATCCATTTACTTGTTATGTTATAACTAGTAACTTTTTAGATTCTGAAACCTGCTTATGCAGACATGTATTGCCTTGATTACCTAATCTTGGCAGAGCAAAATAGCACTTAGTTTTCTTATGCAGATGTTCAAGGTCTTCTTGTGATTTTCATCTTTAAAAATCTTCCCTTCATCTCCTTTTCACAGAACCCTCAAGCTTGATTTAGAGACTGTTGTCCTGCTGGCAGTAATCAATAAGTCAATTAATTATAGTTGGATTGAGTAAATAAATCAATTTAATTATAATTAAATCAATTAATTATAGTTGTATTGAGTTTATGGTCTTTTCCAGGGGTCAAGAACTCCATAACATTTGGAGACTCCCCACGAGATTTCTGGTATACCTCAGACTCAGGACTGGATGTCTAGGATATGAGCTGGTAGACTTGGAAGTTCAGAGAGTCCAAGACCACACTGCCACAAATTAAAGGTCACTAGCAGAAGATAGACCCCAGAAGAGGGAAATCAAATGCATACTTGATAGACCCGGGGAACTCAGTCTCCCAGGCAGTAAATGTGGCCATCAAATGTCTGAGTTCTACTTGTCTTTTCTGATATTCTTATTGTGCTGTCTTTTTCCATCGTTTTCTATTGTCTGTTAGATTTGTGTTTTCAAGTTTTGTTGCAGTGATGGGATTCAGACTGAGCACAACCAAATTATCCCTGATGTGCATGCAACAGCATTTTATGAGTTTCTACAAGCAGACTGTTCCTGGCTGCCACCATTCTAGCTAACTGGGACTTGCTTTGTCCCTCTCATTGACTCACTGCAGCCTGCTGATTAAGTTTCATGGGTACCTCAGGCACTTCATTAAGCCCTCCTATTTGCAACCCTTTTCCCTCCCTCTGGTTTCTCTCGCTCTCGTTCTCTTATTTTCCCTGATTGCTGTATCTCCCAGCTGGTTTTTGTCACTGACTATGGAGCTCTGACTGTTGATTCCCCCAGCCCATCCCTGTACCCAGGGTGATATAGACATCCTTACTACATAGCCCTCAGGAGCACCATAACTTTGGGATCCTACTTCTGCTACCAAGCTAGCCCACATCCAGAATTTCTTATCCCCAAGTCTTCTTTGTTCTTTGCTTGTTCTGGTCTTTCCCTCTGATCACTGGATTCACTTTTTCAGGGATTCAAGTGTCTTTTGGGTGTGGATAATACTGGAGTATTGTTTTATGTTGTTTACTTCGTTAAAAAACTGGTTCTAGAGTTGGGTTATGGCTCTCTTCTCCTGACTCAAGCATGCTTCTTTAAAAGTTTCCTCCAAGTGGGTTCCCTAGTAGGGAGAACAGGGGCTGTCTCTGACATGAACTCTGGCTGGCTCTTGGATCACCTCCCCCTGATGGTGGGGAAGGGTGGGCAGCCTTACCAGTCCACAGAGAAACACAGTGCAGCCAGTCCTGATGAGACCTAATAGGCTAGGGTTGGAGGGAAGGATAGGAGGACCTCCCCCATCAGTGGACTAGGGGAGGGGCATGGGAGGAGAAGAGGGAAGGAGGGCCAGAGTGGGAGGGGATGATGGAGGGGCTATAGCTGGTATACAAAGTGAATAAAATTGTAATAAAAATTTTTTAAGTTTCCTTCAAAATTCTGCCCTAGTCAGAAATCCATCTGACCTATGACAAAGAGAAAAAAACCAAACAACACAAAATATAACAGCCCAAGGAAAAAAGTGCCATGTGCTTAAAAACAGCAAAAATACAAACTTTCTGTACCTTAACATTTGTAAGCTTATTGAATATGGTTAAAAATGTATTAAAAAGTAAACAACTTGATGCCAATGTTTCCTCAGTTCTTATAGATGTCTGGTTTTTATAGCTTTGTGTTACATTCCCTGTAGGTTACAGATATTTATTATTCTGCAACTTGATATTTTTATAAAATTATTATTAAGCTTTTAAGATTGTCTGCCTTCATCTGCATACACATATAACTTGGTTATAAAATAAAACCTTCTGTTTAAAGTCTCTCAGTAAAATTCCAGATATGCCCGGAGTTAAAATCACCAGTGTTGGACTTCTTAAAAGTTATATTCATTTCAAATGAGATAGTCAAGGTCATTGGACTTTCATCTATGAATCCAATTATTCTTCTAAGATTGTTGCATGCCATTAGTCCCTAATAGCATGATGCCTCAAGGTTTTCTGGAGAAGATAAGGTATAAAAGCTAAAGAAAGACATCCCCTATCAGTAGACTTTGGGAAGGGCATGAGTGGAGAAGGGGGAGGAAAGAAGGGTTTGGAAGGGGAGGAGGGAGGATGCTACAGGGGGATACAAAGTGAATAAAGTATAACTAATAAAATTTTTTTAAAAAGCTAAAAACTAAGAATAAGAAGGGGGTTCACCTATGCAACAATGCAAAAGCTGTTATATATTCTGTGTAAAGGATCCAGATATTGTGTAACACCCTTAGAAAATTTGAAATTTTTTTTATTAATTATACTTTATTCACTTTGTATCCCCCCTGTAGCTCCCTCCCTCCTCCCCTCCCAACCCCTCCCTTCTTCCTCCTTCTCCATGCATGTCCCTCCTCAAGTCCACTGATAGGAGAGGTCATTTTTTCCTTCCTTCTGATCCTAGTCTGTTAGGTCTCATCAAGAGTGGCTACATTGTCATCCTCTGTGGCCTGGTAAGGCTGCTGCTCCCTCAGGGGGAGGTGATCAAAGAGCAGGCCAATCAGTTCACGTCAGAGACAGTCCCTGTACCCATTACTGTGGAACCCATTTGGACACTGAACTGCTGTGGGCTACATCTACAGGGGTTCTAGGTTATTTCCATTCATACTACTTGGTTGGAGTATCACTCTCAGGAAAGACCCCTGTGATCAAATTTTTTGGTTCTGTTGCTCTCCTTGTGGAGTTTCTGTCCTCTCCAGATCTTACTATTTCCCACTTCTTTCATAAGATTCCTTGCACTCTGCCCAAAGGTTGGCCATAAGTCTTAGCATCTGCTTTTATAGTCTGGAGGGCAAAGCCTTTCAGAGGCACTCTGTGTCAGGCTCCTAACTTGTTCCCTGTTTTCTCCTTCTTCTGATGTCCATCCTCTGCTTGTCTGGATGGGGATTGAGCATTTTAGCCAGAGTCCTCCCTCTTGATTAGTTTCTTTAGGTGTACAGACTTTAGTAGGTTTAGCCTATATTAATTGTCTATATGAGTGAGTATATACTGCATGTCTTTCTGCTTCTGGGATAGCTCACTCAGGATGATCTTTTCCAGTTCCCACCATTTACCTGCAAATTTCATGATACCCTTGTTTTTTATTGCTGAGTAGTATTCCATTGTGTAGATGTACCACAATTTCTGTATCCATTCCTCATTTGAGGGGCATTTGGGTTGTTTCCAACTTCTGGGTATTACAAATAAAGCTGCTACAAACATGGTTGAGCTAATGTCCTTATTTTGTACTTGAGCCTCTTTTGGATATATGCCTAGAAGTGGTATAGCTGGATCTTGAGGAAGCGCTATTGCTAGTTGTCTGAGGAAGTGCCAGATTGATTTCTAGAGTGGTTGTACAAGTTTATATTCCCACCAGCAGTGGAGGAGAGTTCCTCTTTCTCCACAACCTCTCCAGCATGTGTTGTCACTTGAGTTTTTTTTTTTTAATTTATTTATTTTTATCTCAAATCACAGGTTAGGTACTTTGAATCCCAGGCGTAGCCCCCTCCCTCATACCCTCATACCCTTCCACTCCCTCCCTCATCTCCCTCCTCCCCGCCCCCTCCAAGTCCACCAACAGGGGAGGACCTCCTTCCCTTCCATCCAACCC
>CM053761.1:6653117-6695778 GCA_028658305.1 Pachyuromys duprasi | reverse complement strand
ATTTCTTCTCCATTTCTTTGAGGGCCTTGTTCATTTCCTCTTTTTGTCTCTCCTCTTGTTCCTCCAATATCTGCATAATCAAAGCTTTAATATAATTTTCCTGTGTCTCCGCTGAATTAAAATCTCCACTGCTTTTGGGTGTTTCCGGTGGGGCCATGGTGTCCTGATTTTTGTTGGGTGAGTTCTTTTGCCGATTTCTGGGCATTTGTTTATATATAATCAGGGAGCTGTTTGTGCTTTAAGGCTGTACTTCAGTCTGAATCTGTCAATCTCTTGTGTCAGGAGTATTCTTCAAGAAGATCAGGGATTTCCGGTGGTTTGAGGTGTGTGTTTTGTCTCAGTTGAACTCTTTTGTGGGCTCTGTGTGCCCAGCTTCATGCTCTGTGCTAGAAGCTATGAGCACTGCAGGCTGGTCACCCCTCTGGTCTGGAGTCTTTACTCCTCACTCTGTGCTAGAGTCTGAGTGTCCAGGTTTGAGATGTCAGCTGGGGACTGTGCACTCTGCCCTGGGCTTGCTGCTAAAGGCTCTCCCCTGGAATGGAGAGTTGGCGCCTCCTTCTGTGCCAGGGGCTGTGCACCACGGTGTGAGATGATATCTGGGGCACACACAGTGGGTTTGGGTTGGTGTGCATCCGCTGTATGCAGGGCTGTCTTAAATGGTGCCTGAGGACTTCTCTGTCTGGCCCGTGGACAGACACCCGAACTGAGATTTTTGCTGGCGGATGCGTGCAGCTTTCGCCCTCAGTGTGTGGTCTGGTCAAGGTAGTCCCAGCATCCTCTCAGCCGTGGGTTGAGACAGAACTTGGGTTCCTCCCAGATCTGCCAGTGGACTCACACACTGACTGAGTTTTTGCTGGCGGAAGCGTTCGGTGCGCGCCCCCAGCAGTGTGCAGACTGATCAAAATGGTCCTCCAATCCAATCAGTCTGGGGTGGTTCTGATGATCGGTCTGAGCCTGCAGCACACCCGTGGGTTGAAGCAGAACCCGGGTGCAGTGTGAGTTTGCAGGGTGCAGTTCAGCGAAAACGGCACCCGGCTCCTCCCGAGACTGCCCGCGAGACTGTTGGATCCAGTCTATAATGGCGGGTGTGGGCACCCATCGCGGCTACTCGTTCTGATCAGAGCTGTGCGCTGCTGGTCACCGGGAAATTTTTCCAGGTAATAACTGGGTGTCCCTAGGGTTTTCCCACTTGATTTTCTCACCGTAGGAGTTCCGCTCACCTGGCACTCAGAATGCTGGCGTTTTAGGTCCCAGAGTTCAGTCTCCTGGTTGCTGCGTTGTTTCTGCTCTCCTACTCCTCAGACACAGTGTTCTCTCATGGCAGCCATCTTGGATCCAATCCGTCACTTGAGTTTTTGATCTTAGCCATTCTGATGGGTATGAGGTGAAATCTCTGGGTCATTTTGATTTGCATTTATCAGAAGATGGAAAGATCTCCCATGCTCATGGCTTGACAGGATTAACATAGTAAAAATGGTCATCTTACCAAAAGCAATCTACAGATTCAATGCAATTCCCATCAAATTACGAATACAATTCTTTACAGACCTTGAAAGAAAAATTCTCAACTTCATATGGAGTAACAAGAAACCCAGAATTGCTAAAACAATCTTCTACAATAACAGATCTTCTGGAGGTATCTCCATCCCTGATCTCAAGGCGTACTATAGAGCAACAGTAATAAAAACTGCATGCTACTGGCATAGAAACAGAATGGTAGACCAATGGAACCTCAATATAAAACCAGACACACTAAACCTGTCAGAAGAATAAGTGGGGAAGAGCCTGGAACTCATTGGCCCAGGAGACAGCTTCCTGAACAGAACACCAACAGCACAGGCTCTAAGATCAACAATCAATAAATGGGACCTCATGAAATTGAAAAGCTTCTGTAAAGCAAAAGACACTGTCATCAGAACAAAAAGACTACCTACAGATTGGGAAAGAATCTTCACCAACCTTATATCTGACAGAGGGCTAATATCCAGTATATATAAAGAACTAAACAAGTTAAAAAGCAACAAATAAAGTAATCCAATTAAAAAATGGGAAACAGAGCTAAACAGAGAATTCTCTGCAGAGGAATATCGAACAGCAGAGAAACACTAAGAACATTTTTTAATAACAAATGGTAAACGTATTTGTTATTGTTATATCTCAGCTATTTACAAGTTTTAATCAAAAGGGGTTTACATAAAAATTAAGGTGGCTAAATATAATCAGCAGCTGTCTAGCTTCTATACTTTCCCCCTCTTTGTTTGTTCTTGTTTACAAAAAAAAGTCCCCCATTAAAGGTTATGGATAGTCACAACTCTTAATAAAATGTAAACATTTTTTTCCTCTCAGGATCTGTAAGTCCTGTGTGTGTGTGTGTGTGTGTGTATGTGTGTGTGTGTGTGAAACCTGTAAAATTCCAAGCTTAAAACTTGTAACAGAGGGATGGAGAGATGGCTCAGCGGTTAAGAACACTTGTCCGTTCTTCCAGAGGTCTTGATTTCAATTCCCAGCAACCACAGGATGGCTCACAACCATCTATAATGAGATCTGATTCCAGTTTCTGGTGTGCATGGACAGAATACTCATACATATAAAATAAATAAATCTTAAAAAAAAGCTTGTAACAGAAGTTTAATAGTTAAAAATCTATATAGAAACCCAGAAGGGACAGGAGCTCCACAAGTAGACCAAAAGAGCCAACAAATATGGGCCCAGGGGGGCTGCAGAGACTGACGCACCAACCAAAGACCAACACACCAACCAAAGACCATGCATGCAGAGCATGGGATTGGAATGAGATGAAGGAGGAGGCCACGATCAAGAAATAAAGTGAATAAATTTAAAAAATACATTAAAAATCTAGATAGAGGTAATCTTTATTTTCCTACTGCATGCTTATATGAACTTGAAACCAACTTTTTACAATATTTTTTATTTATTACAGTTTATTCACTTTGTAGCCCAGCTGTAGCCCCCTCTCTCAACCCCTTCCAATACCACCTTCCCTCATTTTCTCTCATGCCCCTCTCCAAGTCTACTGATGGGGGAGGTCTTCTTCCCCTTCCCTCTGACCCTAGCCTATCAGGTCTCATCAGCACTGGCTGCATTGTCTTCCTCCGTGGCTTGGTAAGGCTGCTCCTCCCAGGGAGGTGATCCAAGAGCCAGCCACTGAATTCATGTCAGAGATAGTACCTGTTGCCCTTACTAGGAAACCCACTTGGAAACTGAGGTGCCATGGGCTACATCTGTGCAGGGGTTCTAGCTTATCTCCATGTGTGGTCCTTGGCTGGAGTATCAGTCTCTGAAAAAATCCCTGGGCCCAGATATTTTGGGTCTGTTGCTCTCCTTGTGGAGCTCCAGTCCCCTCCAGGTCTTTCTATCTCCCCCTTCTTTCAAAAGATTCCCTGAACTCTCCCCAAAGTTTGGTTATGAGCCTCAGCATCTGATTTAATACCGTGCTGGGGAGAGTCCTTCAGAGGCCCTCTGTGGTAGACTCCTGTCTTGTTTCTTGTTTTTACCCTCTTCTGAAGTCTATCCCATTTGTCTTTCTGAATGAGGATTGAACATCTTACCCAGGGTCCTCCTTCTTGCTTAGCTTCTTTAGGTGTACAGTTTTTAGTATGATTATCCTATATTGAATGTCTTATACCCACTTTTAAGTGAGTATATATCATGTGTATCTTTCTGCTTCTGAGATACCTCAATCAGGATGATGTTTTCTAGTTCCTACCATTTGCCTGCAAATTTCATGATTTCCTTGTTTTTAATTACTGAGTAGTATTTCATTGTGTAAATGTACCACAATTTTTGTATCCATTCCTCAACGGAGGGACATCTGGGTTGTTGAAACCAACTCTTACCCTCTCCTTTTTAGACTAAGGAGACAACAAGTTATTTTGGATTAGGATGGATTTTTTTATGATAATTTCTGTCCTAAAAATAAAAATTTTAGATAAAAGAACAAATGCTTAATAAGTAAAATATATCTAATAAATGAGATTTATAAATCCCTAAAATCTACTCAGGATAACAAAAACTGATTTAAAGTTATATATCTAGCTCCCTGTCTTCTTCTCCTACAGAAACTGTAATGTTCTGTAATGCCCCGACCCGAGGGACCTAGTTATTAGCAGGATCTGAGGGGGACCTTGCCTGAAAGAAAAACGGGGGAGAAAGAAGGAGCAAGACCAAGCAATGGTTGTCAAGGTCTGTTTATTGAGCAAAATGTAACAGCTTATAAGCAGGAAAAAGGAGGAAGTAGGGAGGGGAAAGATAACATTCTTGTGGGTGGAATGGTTCCACCTGGGCGCCTCTAGGAATGTCTAGTCCCAGCTACACGGCTGTTATCTTCTAAGGGTCAGCAGTTTCTCAGAGAGGGAGGGGAGCCTTCTGCTCAAGGCTTTACCCGGTCGCAACATCTCCCCCTCTTTTATTATTTGATGGAGCGTCTGTCTTAGGCTATATGATGTGCATCCACAACTAGTACCCGATATTTTCATCAAGGGGTAGAGCCTCTGTCTTAGGCTACGTGAGTTGCACCCATGTCCAGTACTCTTTCACTGGAGATATCACCGTCATTTTTGGATGAGTCTCCCTGGTAAGGTTAGAGCGTGCCCTCTGATACATGGACTCACACTATTCCCGTCATTGAGACACTCTACAATGTCCCTAGTATGTGGCATCATACTATTCCCGTCATTGACGTCTCCATAGCTTACCAAAGCATCCAGGATGGGTCTCCGGGTCTAGAGTAGTAAAATCCAGGCCCACAGAAGGGGCACCAGGGGGTTCCATAAAAACGTCCTGATTAACATTGCTGACCTCTAGGCGATGATAATGAACGGCCACTGTTTTCTTGAAGACGGAATCAATTTGGCTTTTGACAAAATCTGTTAACCTTTTAAAAGCCGAAGGACCAAAGGAGAGAACCAAAAACAGACCTACAATAGGTCCAAGAAAGGGGAGGAGAAATGGCAAGATACCATTCCATATGCTCCACATGGGGTTGTCAAAGAGCTCTCTATGCCGCTTTTCTAATTCTTCTTGATGTTTTTTAATTCGATCTCTAACTATGCCTGACTTGTTTGCATAAAAACAGCATTTTTCTAGTAGAGCGAGGCAAATTCCTCCCTTGTCGGCTATCAGCAGATCGAGCCCCCTCCTATTTTGAAGGACCACCTCTGCCAGGGAGTCTACCTGATCTTGGAGGTCTTTAACTGACTGGTAAACCATATTAACATCGTCAATTAATGGTTGTGACAGTTTTTTATAAGTGTCAGTGGTGACCCCAACTCCGGCAGATCCCGTTGCTAGGGCTCCAGTTATTCCCAATCCTACTAGCAGGGGAATGAATTATACTGCTCTCCTTCTTCTGGATACAAAGGTATCAAAGCTTGGCAGGGGAATAGGCTCATCTCCTGGGATTATATCAATGTCTGGCAATAGCAGTGCATGGGCACAGGACCGGGTCCAGTTATGGGGGAAGGGGGCAGCAAAACTCGTGGCTCCACCCTCTTTATCTCTGAACCAGCATGGCGGCTGGCCACGTGTAACTGAACTCAGCTGGAAGCCCTAAACAAAAATGGCAGCAAAACTATAGCTCCACCCTCTCTATCCCTGAACCATCATGGCGGGTAGCCACATGTTACCTCAGGCTATGACTGACAATACAAAACATAGGCACTAGGTGTTGCTAATGGCACTGTTACTCTCACAATACAGCAAAAGTTCTAACATTGTGATTAAATAAAATTTAGAACCAACTGCATAACAGAACAGAATAGAACAATTTTAAACCATACAAACTATTTCAGCCACATTAAACCTATCAGCCAGAATTTTTTTTTCCTTAAAGGAGCACAAGAAAACATTTTGCAATGAAGAATCACCAGCCCTTTTAAATGAATTACAACATATTTTTAAATACAGTTTTTTCTCAAATTATATTAACTCTCTGGCTCTTTATACATACATCCACTAACCTTCTGCAACATTCTATATACCTTCAGGTTTCTAGCTTCATTTTTCTAGCTTAACCGACATTTAAAATATCTCTTGCTCTCACTCTTGCTTTTTAGACAACACAAAAACTCCCATTAAAATCCTTTCCATCCCGACATGATCTTGTCAGAGCCCAGTGTGGGCTTATTTTACAATTTTTTAGGCAAAGTAGAAACAAGTCACATCAATACAAAAAGAAGTTTTGGAATTGCTAAACTCTTCTTAAAATTACTTTCCTGTAGCAGATACAGTGATCTAAGGTAACATGAACAAACTTTAAGTAACTTGGAACAAGTTTTAAGGAACTTGGTGAAACTTTCTCTTTTCTCTGTCTCAAGGTGAAGACCAGGGTAGAAACATGTTTTTTGATAAACAAAGCAGCTTAACAAACAGACAGCTCTTTACAAGATACGCTGTAAAAACTGCAATTTTCTCAATTAGCTCAAACCATATGGCTTGGTTTCATTTAGTAAAACCAATAAAATAAATACCAAAGTATTTTTGTCTTTCCCCATAGGATTGAGACCAATATCATCATCTAAAATGCCTGATAAATCAACCAGCCTTAAATATTTAAACATTCTCTAAAACCTGTTTTTGCAATATTAAAATAATAAAGTACCCCTTTTGTAGGAGAGAAGTCACGAAGCATAATCAAACTAGAGGTCAAATTTTAAAAGTCAAAACTAGATTTTAAAACCAGAATTTACCAGTGCAAACAATCCAATCTGTAAAACCAATACCAATTTAAACTGAGACTAACCACGCCATGTGGCTATCTCAAGATGGTGGACTCATTACATACCACACAGGAATCTCAAGATGGTGGTCACATTACATTTCACGTGGCAGTCTCAAGATGGTAGTCACATTCCATTCCATGTGGGAATCTCAAGATGGCGGTGAGGCATATTATATACCATGTGGAAACCTATATTGTTGCTATTTTAAACATATGTATTTATAAACCTTATAAACACATAGGCACATGTATGCATTTTAGACAAGAGTTTGAATTTAACCTCTAAACATACCCAATAACTCTTAATCTATAACCATGACCTACAGAGCATATTAACCATTTAAAATCAGTCAAAGACAAACATATGATGCCCATACATGGTGGATATAAGGGCTTTGTCTGACAAATTAACGCGGCCTCAGAATTTTTTGTTTCTTTTTCTTTGGGGTCCATCTCAATAACTACGGAAGGGCAAGGGGATAACTTTTGTACTGAGGATGGTGAAGTGGAATGAGAAATGGGTTTTAGGAAATCTTCCACCAGGGAAAGAATTCTGGCTGGGCCAGCATCAGTCAATGATGCATTTATAACATCTTTAATAAGGGTCCAATAACTAAAAGTCTGAACGGGCACTGCATCTGCCCTTTTCTTTTAAAAGATTACTTAATTCCTTGCCCACTTTTTCCCACGTAAGGGGATGAATCTCTGGGCCATCTATAATAAACCATGGACAGATTTCGGCAATAAAAATAAAAAATTTTGTTAAATCCTTTTTCTTAACTCTGACTTCTCTTTCCCTGAAAGAAGCTTTAAGGTCCCCAATGAACCGAGTTTCTTTAGAAAGTTTTTGGCCCATTTTGATAGGGTGGAGAAATGTCTACTTAGCACAGATGACTTTTTCTCATGAGCAGTGAGAACGCATCTAACAACTTGTCAAATTATGAGACTATCCCGGGAACTGAAGGGTGGTCTCCATGCAGCGAGGGTCCACACCTCGAGCTCTACGTTGGGCCCCACTTGCCCCGATTCGCGGGACCTAGTTATTAGCGGGATCTGAGGGGGACCTTGCCTGAAAGAAAAACGGGGGAGAAAGAAGGAGCAAGACCAAGCAATGGTTGTCAAGGTCTGTTTATTGAGCAAAATGTAACAGCTTATAAGCAGGAAAAAGGAGGAAGTAGGGAGGGGAAAGATAACATTCTTGTGGGTGGAATGGTTCCACCTGGGCGCCTCTGTGATTATCTAGGAATGTCTGGCCCCAGCTACACGGCTGTTATCTTCTAAGGGTCAGCAGTTTCTCAGAGAGGGAGGGGAGCCTTCTGCTCAAGGCTTTACCCGTTGCCAACACTGTAATAGTGTGTTGTAAAAAAAATTGGGAAAAGACGATTTCCAGGCTCTCTGTGGGCTAGTACGGCTTTATAAATTTCACAAATACTCTATGGACTGTATTCATGCTTTAAATTTTCACTGTACTGTTAAGGAGTTTTCAATTAGATCTTCACTTTATTTTTTTTTTAAAGATGTATTTATTTTTTTTATATACATGCATGTTGTATGTGCATATACACCTCCATGCCAGAAGAAGGCATCAGCTCCCACTATAGATGGTTCATTTCCTAGAAACCATTAGGAAGTGAACTCAAGACCTCTGGAAGAGCAGCCAGATTTTTAATCTCTGAGCCATCTCTCCAGCCCTCACTTTAAATTTTAAAGGCTAAAATTTAACAGAGCTAAAATTGTAAAAATCACTAGCATGTTGTAAACTGTTGAGGATAAGTAAGATGTACATGTAAGTGCTCAGTCACCTCTTATATCATTAAATTCTTTAGTATGCTCAAAACCATGCTTGCGATTGTTCCTTTATTTTTCCATTCATTCATTCATTTATTCATTAATTTACTTTACATTATATCTCAATTTTAACTTTTTCTCCCTCTTCCCTCCCAGTCCTTCCCTCCCAACTTCTTTCCTCCTATCCTCCCTCTCTTTCACTTCAGAGAAGAGGAGACCTCCCATGGATATCAATCCATGTTGGCATATCAAGTTGCAGTAGGACTGGGTACATCTTCATCTATTGTAGTGAGTCAAGGCAGCCCAGTTAGGGGAAAGGAATCCAGAGGTAGGGAATAGAGTCAGAGACAGCCCCCGCTCCTGTTGTGAGAGTCCCATGTGAAGGCCAAGCTGCACATCTATTAAATATGTGTCTGAAGCCTAGGTCAATCTCATGCATGCTATGTGTTTGGTGGTTCAGTCTCTGTGAGCCTCAGTGGGCCCAGGTTAGTTGATTCTCTAGGTTTTCTTGTGGTACTCTTGACCTCTCTGGCTCCTTCAATCTTTCCTCTCCCTCTTCCACAAGGTTCCCCAAGATCTGCCTAAAGTTTGTCTGTGGCTCTGTGCATCTGAATCCTCTCAGACAATAGTTATGCTAGGTGTCTGTCTGCAGGTATCAGAGCATCATTAATTGTGTCAGGGGTGAGCTCTCTCACTCATAACATGGGTCTCAAGTTAGGCCAGTCATTGCTTGGTCACTTACTCAATTTTTATCCCCTCTTTATCCCTGCACACCCTATAGGCAGAAAAGAAAATGAATATCAAAGGTTTTGTGGCTGGGTTGGTGTCTCCATCCCTCCATTGGAAATCTTACAGGAGGTGACCATTTTCCATTCCATATGTTCAGTTGCTAGGAGTCTTATATTCTGCCACAGATTCCTAAGACTTTATATTGTCATAGGTTTCTAGTGAATCCCAGAGATGAGCCTTCTCATTGACTCCAGTTCTCTCTCCCAGTTCCTCCTTACACTTGATCCCTCCTGGTCCCCTCCCACCCGCTCTCCCACCCATTTTCTCCCTCTATCCACTCCTGATGTCTATTTTATTTCTGCCTCTAAATAAGATCCAAGCATCCTGCCCTTGGGCCTTTCTTGTTACTTAGCTTTTGGGGGGTCTGTAGAATGTAGCATGGTTATCTTGTACTTTATGGCTAATATCACCTTATAAGTGAGTACATACCATGTTTGTTTGTCTTTCTGGGTCTGGAAATACCTCACTCAGGTAGTTCCATTCATTTGCCTGCAAATTTCATGATGCCATTGCTTTTAATAGCTGAGTAATATTCCATTTTATTAATGTACCATATTGTCTTTATCCATTCATTGATTGAGAGATATCTCAGTTGTTCCCAGTTTCTGTAGGATTAACATAGTAAAAATGCCCATCTTACCAAAAGCAATCTATAGCTTCAATACAATTCCTGTCAAAATTCCAACATAATTTTTTACAGACCTTGAAAGAACAATCCTCAACTTCATATGGAAAAGCAAAAACAAACATATAACAACAACAAAACCAAGATAGCTAAAACAATCCTGTACAACAAAAGAACTTCTGATCTCAAACTGTACTTCAGAGCAATAATCCTAAAACCCACATAGTATTGGCATAAAACAGACAGGTGGATCAATGGACTTGAATCAAAGACCCAGAAGTAAACCCATACACCTATGGGTACTTGAGTTTTTGATAAAGAAGCTAAAACTGTACAATGGAAAAGAGAAAGCATCTTAAACAAATGATGTTGGTCTTACTGGATGTCTGCATGTAGACGAATGCAAATTGATCCTATCACCCTGCAAATAATCAAGTACAAGTGGATCAAAGACCTCATATAAAACTAGATACACTAAATCTGATAGAAGAGAAAGTGCATAATAGCACTGAATGCATTGGCGCAGGAGATGACTTTCTTAGCTGAACATCAATGGCACAGGCACTAAGATCAACAATTCATAAAAGGGACCTCACGGAACTGAAAAGCTTCTATAAGGCAAAAGACACTGTCAAAAGGACAAAACAGCAGCCTACAGAGTGGAAAAAAAACTTTACCAACCCTATATCCTACCTATGGCTGATATAAAATTATATAAAGACCTCAAGAAAGTAGACATCAGCAACCAAATAACTCAAGTTTAAAAATGGGCTACAGAGCTAAAGAGAGAATTCTCAACAGAGGAATCTGTAATGGTCGAGAAGCACTTAAAGAATTGTTCAACATCCTTAGTTCTCAGGGAAATGCAAATCAAAACAACACTGAGCTTCCATTTAAACCCTCAGAATCTCTAGAAGCAAAAACTCAAGTGACAGCTCATGCTGGAGAGGATATGGAGAATGGGAAACACTCCTTCATTGCTGGTGAGAGTGCAAACTTGTACAATCACTTTGTAAAGCAACTGGATGATATTTCAGAAAATTGGAAATAGTTCTATCTCAATACCCAGCTATACTAATCCTGGGCAAATACCTAAAAGATGCTCCACCGTACCACAAGGGCATTTGCTCACCTATGTTCATAGCAGCTTTATTTGTAACAGCTTGTAAATGTAATTCATTACCAAAGACAAGCTTTATTGAGTTGCCTTTATATGGTTTCAAAGTTAAGCCCAAAGCAATTAAATAAAAACAAGTAAAATTTATTTAAAATCAGGTATATTTAGTAAGTTAAATGTTGGCCCTCAAAATCCTCAGAGATATGCTGAACATGGAATCTAAATTGGTTTATAATAAAGCTTCCCATGATAGACAAAGTTTCCAGATCCTGGAGGAATCCATACAGTTGGGCTTTAAAGAGAAAGATGGAACATGAAAGACTCAACTCAGGTTGTGATAAGGCTAACATGAAGCAAAGAACTGTTCCATGCCTCACCTTCCACCAGGACTCTGTCCAACCTCTGGACAAGCAGGACGACAGAGAGCTGCTTGCTCCTCCACCTTGCTGAGTTAGTTGAGCCTCTCATTCCTCATCCACAGGAAAGTTTATGGCTTAAGTTAATGCTGCCCTGTGTGATTGCCAAAGGCTGACGACCTCTGCCCCCTAGACCACCATGGAGGAGCCAACATAATCATCCAAATAAGTATGTGTCATTTTAATTGATACTGAGGCCATTTGGATTCTATTTCCTGTTCAAATTCCTTCTTCTCAGCACTCTGATGATGTTGCTGGCTTTCTTAGTTTAGCAACAGTAAGCACAGGCTCCTTCATGTACTATTGCAGCTGCCTGGTCAGTCCAGGTCAGAAGAAAAACCAGGCTTTTTTGTTTTGTTCTGTTTTGTTTTAAAGAGCTACTAAACTTCATGTTAAAAAGGGCAGATTCAGACAGTTTACCTTGCTGACAGGCTTCATACAAAAAGATATAAGCTCACAAAACAGATTTCAATGTATTTTTTTCTAATTTTCATTTAAAAAATGTATTCTTCAATAACTAATCAGTCACCTGTATGTTATAGTAAATAATTGGATTAAAAAATTAGTGTTTATGTAGGCTATGAGGATCTAGAACATGATTTAGTGTGCCAGTTGTAGAAGCCTAAAGCTATAAAAGCTTAAATAAGTTATCAAGGTCTAAGAAGGTAATTTAAGCTATAGAAATGAAGGTTACAAACGTCTGAGGATATGGAAGCGTATGTAAGTTGTGAGGGTCTGAGAAAATGATTTGAAGAATGTAAATGCAAGTTGAAAAGGTCTGAGAAAATGATTTAAGGTATATAAAAAACTAAAAATTTTTTATATTTCTTTCCCTCCTGCTATACTATAGATATCTTAAGTCTTCAAAAGCTCAGAATTTTACTACTAATCAAGGAAGTTATGAAAAGCTATTAATCTAGTCCTAGTAAGGTACTAGCTATTCTAATCATATCAAAGGCTCAACAATTTAAGTTTCCTTTGGATGTCTCCTAAATATAAACTTAAAGGTGTTTCACATTGTGCTAAAAATATCTCCGTCAATCTGTACACACACACACACACACACACACACACACATATATCCAACCCTCTGGACAGAAAATATGTTCATGTTTTTAAACCCAAATCATTTGAGGGAGGTCCCCAAGCCTTTGCTATGATTTGAAAGCATGAGTCTATTCCAGCTGTTTATAGACACTTGTTAATTGATTTTTCTACAGTGAGAAAAAATTGTACAGATTTCAGTACAGATTACAAATAATGGTAATGCTAATATATATATAAAAGTTTTGTCTCTTTTTTTTTAAGCTTCATTCATGTACGCTTCAAGGGGTTGTAACTTGGATTCATTTATTACAGGTCAAAACAGTTTCAAATGAGGGCTCCTGACATGTCAGTCAACAGCCCAAGCTTCCCTGTCAATTCTTTTGTTCTTCAGGGGAGTGGTTTCTTCTTCCCCTTGTCTCCAAACTTTTTCCACTGTCCCAACTACCAGAACCACACACCTAGAAGTTTCAATTGTATATCCAAGATAAAGATTTGCTCCTAAGCTCCTTAACTTTATCTGCTGTCCCTAGTCTGTACCTGGCCCAGCAGATTTCCAATAAACTATGCAAAATGATAGCCTCAGGTGGTCCTTCAAAACTAACAAGCCCTGGACTTGCTGAAAGCTGATGAAAACCACACTTTTCTGACAAAACTTCCTGCCAGCTTGTGCCTAGTTTAGTACAGCATTCCAGACTGCTCCAAAACTACTTACACTTCATTAGTCCAAGGTGGTTCAACAGAACTTGGAGACAAACTAGATGTGCTCTGACCACTCCTGGTCTTTACCTCATTTGATTGTTCATAGATCCTAGCTAAATGTAGGAGCTTAGACTGAAGATGGCTCACGTAGGCTCAGAGGGAGTGACAGTAGTGGGAAGGGTGGCCTTGTTGGAGGAAGGATGTCACTGAGGTTGAGCTTTGAGGTTTCAGGTACTCAAGCCAGGCCCAGGGACACTCTCTTTCTGCTGATTCAGATGTAGAACTCTGTGTTCCTCCTTTAGTGTAATGTCTGCCTACATGTCACCATGCTTCCCTCCATGACAACAATGGACTAAACCTCCTAACTGTAAGCCAAACTCAGTTTAATGTTTTCCTCTATAAGAATTGTCGTGGTCATGACATCGCTTCACAGCAATAAAACCCTGTCTATGACACCAATAAATTATAAATTCTACAAACTCCTAACATGACTATTACTTTAAAATATGTGTTTCTTGGGTGTTGGGGAAAATGCTTAAATGGTAAAGTATTCAGGATTCAAGTGTGAGGACCTGAGTTAGGATGTTAAGCACCTACAAATAAAACCTAATGCGATCAGACAATGACACAAGCCTGTTACTCCATTCTGAGGGCACGAAGGCACGAGCATCACAAGGGCTCACTGGCCAGCCAGCCTAGTTTTAAACACTGAGCTCCAGGTTCAGTGAGAGACGCTTTCTCAAAAACTACAGCGGAACAGGTAAGGGAAAGACACCGCCGTGAACCTCTGGCCTCCACAGTTGCACCAGGAATGCACCCATCCCCACAAATGTCACTCATGCACATGTACACACAAAAATAAAGAGGTTTAATGAGAAATTTCTTAAAAGAAGGATTCACAGAGCCTGTTCACTGGTTCTAATTCTCTTGTTTGGTTTTGTTTTTATTCATTCTTTCCAGTTCCTTACTCTTTTTTTTTTTGTCGCTATTATTTAACACTTTGACAGTGTTTTATTTCAAGCTCTGATACTTGTTCCGTAATTACATAAAAGAAGGCTGTCAGATGGCTCCGATGATTCTGACTGCGAACAACACTGGTATCAGATTATTTGTTCTGTCAAATGCACTGCTTTCGTTTATACTGAGAAGAGAAACATCAAATATTTCTGGATCATCAAAAGGATGTTCTGTGGGTGGACATCCCCGCCACATACTGGGTCAAGATAGCAATCATGGCTGTAAGGGCTGATGGTGGAAAGACCCAGGCAGGGCAGGAGAGAGCAAGAGAAGCTTGCTGGGTGTAGATAGCAAAGAAACTTGAGCAAGCCATCACCTTAGTCCCCTCAGGAGTAATTCTGCCATCAGGTTGGCTAAAGCTTATGAGTTTCATTTGTGCCCTTCTTAGTCCTCCATGGTTTCAGCGGAGGACCAGGAACTATCAGTGTTTTGAAGAGGGGTTACTTAGATGTTGCCCAGAGGGACACCATCTTGCTATGAGCTCCTTGGCTTCCATGTTTCATCCTAAAATGTCATAAGACACCTTTCAAATACAGCTCATTCAAGAACATCATTTTGGCACATCTTCCTGCCCATAAATCAACCAGCCAAATTAATCACAGATAGGCAGATTCTGATGCATATGCTAATGAACAATGATCTGGCCATACATTTTGTTTGACTCTTAAGGCAGAAGCAGCAAACCACTGGGCAGACTCTAAAGATCCCAGAGTTATTGCAGAGAGTTCTTATCTGAGGTCCCAGAGCACATCTGAAAACAGTGTTCAGTTGCCAAAATATGAAGTCAGTCATGACCTGGATTGTTTGGACACTGTTGGGCTTCACTGAAGATATTCATATTCCTTCTGCTGTGGTTTTTGTTTTAAAAATAGGCACCAAATCCTTTTATCTTTCAGATTGATAATTATAATGCTGCATTCTCTTTCAATGGCTCTGTCCTTTGAAATAGGATGTTCTAGCATGGCCTTTGGGGGTGGGAGAAACATGAGAATCAGCCACATCAGCCACACATGCTGTATATATCCCATGCATCAATCCTGCTTTGGGGGCATATTCCAGAAGCTTTTACTCTGTTTTGTATTTATATTCACCAGTAGGGGGTGTGAAACCTGTTGTGTTACTTGTTTGTGTGTTTGTTCAGACTATAACTGCAGCTGTGGACTGAATAACCAGAACTGGATGTCAAAACAACCACATCAAAAACCCTGGATAATGTGGAACACTCCTGAACATGTAACTATCATTTCATTTTCATGGAAAGCAGTTGTTTTTAAATTTTCACTTATTATTTTTATTTATGTGTCTTTGTGTGGGCCCTCAGAGTACAGAAGAGGATATTTGATCCCTTGAGTTGGAGGTACAGGTGGTTGTCATTCACCACCATGGGCATTGGGAACCAAATTTAGGTCCTCTGCTAGAGCAGCAAGTGCTATTAACCACTAGGCCTTATCACCAATCCCAATTAATTTTTTAAAAATTCTTTTCTTTTCTTTTCTTTCTTTCTGCTTGTTTTGTTTGTTTGTTTATTTTGTTTTTCAAGACAGGGTTTCTCTGGTCCTGGACTTGCTTTGTGACCAGGCTGGCCTCAAACTCACAGAGGTCCACCTGCATCTGACTCCCCAAGTGCTGGGATTACAAGCATGCACCACCACACCTGGCTCCCAGTTAATTTTTTAAGACAGGAATTAAAAAAAATCGTCTCTCTTGAATTTTAAACTTTTGTTCAAAGATTTATCTCTGATACCTGTGCACAAGGAGACCTTAAGTTTGTGTAACAGAATGTCACATACTTTTTAAATGGATTATTCATTAATGATGTCTCTATATATCTGATAGATGGAAAATAAGGCCAAGAGTAAAGGCTGAAGAATAAGCATAGTCATGCAAATGTATCTGCTACTTTGTATACCTGCTGTAGGGTGGGCTACATGGAAACTTGTCAAAGTTGTATGTATACAACACTGTAAATGCTTCCTTCTTGGTCTTAAAAGCATGCATCATGAAAAAGAAGGTGCTTTTCCAGACACTGGTAAACACTGATATCCTTTCCACCCAAAATAACCATTCTAGGAACCAGCACACCACGTCCTCACTAATGGGACAGCTGCCCTATCTTGCAATCATTTATTTATAAAAAAAACAATAAGTGATAGACTCAGTTTCTTCCTCTTCCACAAAGGGTGCTATTTATTATTAGTCTTGCTTTTAGAGGGCAGGAGAGGCGGCTCAGCAGTTAAGAATACTGTCTGCTCTTCCAGAGGTCCTGAGTTCAGTTTTGACAACCACACATTGTCTCAACCATCTGTAATATGATCTGATGGCCTCTGCTGCCACGAAGGTGTACAAATAGAGTACATAGGTGTGCAGAAAGAGCACTCATAGACATTACATAAATAAATCTTAAAAAATCCTGCTTTTAATTACACATAGTTCTTGATGAAAAATTGTTTTTAATCACGTTTATTTGTACTGAGGGAAAAAAATCAAAGTACATAAAAGAAATTAAATAAAAAGACCAATAGGCCTTTGTTCTTCCTGCCAATTCTCATAACGGCCCAGAGACAACTTGCAAGCTTGTAAATATCTCTTGGGTTCTTTTTGTAGTGAACTCAACTGTGCTAGCAAACCCATACAATGGAATATTAACTTATCAAGTTCAATTCCATTCCATGACACACAAGACAAAATTATTGCCTCTCCTTTTTTTTTCATTTTTTTCCAGTTTCTTAGTTTTTGGAGTTGATTTTTTAACTTCTTGTAATTTTGGGTAATTTTGGTAGTGACAAACTGTTATGTAGTCTATTAAGTTTAGTCACATAGAAATGCTAAATGGAGAACTGACTCACTTCTGGGTCTCCCTGCCTCTTTCCTTTCTGCTCTCCTCCACATCTGTGTATTGTACCAGGATCACACACTGATGAGAATAAAGCTCAGAACCCACCTCCCCAGACCTCATGGACACCAAGAGGAGATCCCCAAGCACTCCAGTGCCTATGTATTTTGGACTGATTTCTCCACTATGACATACCAAGGAAGGACCTGTGCTCTTAGAGTAAAAGACTACCCCCTTGATAAGAGGTGAGCTCCAGGCACTAGCATATGGGTGTGAGCACAGGTACTTGGGAGGTCAGAAGCTTCAGATCACCCAGAGCTGGGGTCACATGTGCCTGAGACTCAGTGTGGGTGGAGGGAGCCAGACTCAGATCCTGAGCAAGAGCAGCACATGTTCTTAACTGCTGAGCCATCTCTCTAGCCCCATGAAACTTTCCTTTTATAATACAAACCCTCCAATTCAGTAAACCATAACAACCTGGAAGATGACTGCAGAAAGCCCTTCAGTTAGGTTGTCTACTTTCTCTTGCTTGGATTTGGAACATCATCCAATGGCCCATGTGTTCAAACAAACAAAAAAGAAAACAAAACAAACAAAAATCTGAAGTCTTTAGCAAGGTATTGCTGAGAGGTGGTGGAAGCACTGAGAGATGGAACCTAGGGTAAGGAAACGGGGTCCCTAATGGTAAGCCTTTAAGAGAAACTAGGCCTCTGGCCCCTCCTATCACTCTCTCCTGGCTTCCTAGCCAATGTGAGATGAGCAGATTCCTTCCTCTGAGTTTCTTCCCCAAAGTGCTGCACAAACTCAGGCCTAAGGCAGCAAGGTCAAGTGATTATGGCCTGAGACCTCTGGAAGCATAAGCAAAATAAACCATTCTTCTTGGAAGTATATGCCCGTAGTTCAAGTATCAGAAAGTTGACAACTTAACTTGCCCACAAACAATCCATAAAGAACTTTTTGACATTGGTCAGTATCTGCTTTTATTCGGCTCCAGTCTATAGACATTCTCATTTTATATGCACAAATAACCTCTGCCCTTCACCTTTCCTTCCCTTTTCCTCCGTATGTTTAGGGATTGATTTCTTTTATATTTTATATGTGATTTATAAATATGATATAAAAATATATATATTTCATTACAAAGAGAAGTATGGTGAGGAGCAGAAAGGAATATTGACCCACAGCTCTAAAACAACAGAAGGCGCATTGTTCCTTAAAATCTCTTCATTCTTTATCAGTGACAACACAAGATGACATCTGTATCAGTCACTTTTTACTGCTGTGAGAAATGACCACAAAGCAACATAGATAAGCAATAGTTTATTTTGGCTTGTGATTCCAGAGGGTCCCTGACAGCGAGGAGGCATGTCAGCGAGCAGCAGGTTTGGTGACTGGAGCAAGAAGCTGAAATTTCACATTCTCCTCTAAAGCAAAAAGCAGGAAGTAAATGGAAGTAGGGTGAGGCTTTTAACTCTCAAAGCCCAGCCCAGTGATTCACTAATCCTCCCCAAGCAGACTTTCCAATCAGACCCCAAATATCCAAATGCTTGAGGCTAGGAGGAAAATTCCTCATTGAATCCACCGCAACTTGCTTTTGTTTTTCATATGTATCTTCAAGTTTATTAATTCCAATTTTAAAGGAAAAGCTACTCTTAAAACTTTTGTTTATTTATTTATTTACATTTATATATTTTTTACTTATTCCTTTGTAGTGGGGCACATACACCACAACACAGGAGCAGAGGTCAAAGGACAACTTGCAAGAGCTTGTTCTTTCCTTCCACCATGTTGGCCCCAGGCATCTCAAGCACCTTGCCAGGCTTGGTGGCAAACACTTCTTTCCACTGGACCATCTATCTGGCCCCTCTTTAAGGCTTTCGCTCTAAGATGATTTTGAAAGTCAGTAGCCATGTACTCTGAGGGCACGCGAATAAAATGAACACTGGGTCTCTTCAGGCCTCCTGAATCTGAGAATTAGCCTTTTGAGACCATCTCATGCTGTGCCCAGCCTTAAGTTATTTTTATTTCATTTTACATTATTTTACCTTGTCAATAGTTTACTTCATGGTCGCACCCAGGAACTCACACATATTAGGCAATCGTTGTACCACTGAGATATAACTCCATCTCTACAAAGTGCCTTTGAAAGAACTGGTTATTTCAAATACTAGATTTTAAAAACAGAGTTTCATGACCAGCCTTGAATTAGTAGAAAAAAAGATCCAACCATCTTTACCACATGATTTTTAATAGACTGAATAAATTTGTAAGTGTTCTAAACAAAAATGATCAAATGTGTGACATGAATAATGAAAAAGAGGATTGAAAATGAGATGACACATTAATGAGAAGTCTAATCTTGGAAGCATCAGAAGTTTAAAATAAAAAAAAAAAGAGAGCTAACATCTCCTAAATAGTTAAAAACACACGCAGACATCTTGCAAATAGAAAGGATAAATTTAAACAAATTATTTCAGTGTTGCACAACAAGGATGAATGTTTTCAGTTCTAAAAACCTCCAGCATTGAAGTATAAATTCAAAACAATTACATAGTGGTTTGGCAATAGGAAAGTTTTAAAGCTATTAGAAGTTACCTGAGAAACACATGCTTCTTATGATTAAGTTAAAAGAAAATGCTGTTTGAAAATGAAGGCAGGTTTAAAGTTCGGTGTGGGGCTCACTGTAGAAGTCGTCCCTGGAAAAATCTTAAGCGCTACCCCAAATTTCTGAAAATGTCATCAGTAAATATTTTCATCATGAGTAAAAATAATTTTTGAGGTCCTTAAGGATAAGAGCTCTCATGATTCAAAGCAAGTGAAATGTGCGTTCTGTTCATGGGCTTGCACAGGCCAGTAGGAAACTCACTAGAGCTTGGTTTTCTGTTCTCTGTCATTCTGGACCTTAGGACTTCTGTGCATTTCAACACACTCGCTTTCCTTCTCTGTGAGCTTCATCTCTGCAGGTTCAGTTTCTGAAGAGTCGATTTCCCCAGGGAGTTGCAGCTTCCTCACAAGTATTAGAACGAAGAATGCAGGGAGAAAGCTTGATCCTCTTAGTGCTGCAGGCACCCCAAGGTAAATGCGCCTATTGAAAAGAGCTGATCTGTATTAAATCTTAATGTGTTTAGTGAAAGCTAATTTTGTATACTCTTACAGATCCTTTATTCTTTGAAGAAAACATCAGGTGCTTATTTTTTCCATGTACTTTATATAATCTACTTTGCTGAGTTATTAATTCTTTTGGTTAAAATGTTAAAAATTTTCCATCTTAAAAGTTTAAATGTATTGTCTTTATTTTGGTGATGTCTAGTTTTTCTTGTCAACTTGATGGGCTTTAAGGTCATTATGGAAATAAATCTCTGAGTGTGTCTATGAAGATGCTTTCAGAAAGGTTTAGCTGGCAATGAATTTCCACCATGAACGTGAGCACTAGTTCTGGGCTTCAAACCCTTACTGTTTCCTGACAGAGCACGCAGCAGGCCCAGTCTCCCTACACCCCATCGCCACGCCTCCTCTGCTTTACCTCACATTTCGCTACCATGTCTCCTCTGCTTTACCTCACATTTCGCTACCATGTCTCCTCTGCCACTGTCACCCGATCTCTTAAATAGTGAACTAATGAAACCCTGTATCAGGTCAACAGAATTCTTCTGTTTTATTTGCTCAAATGTTGAATATATATATATCATCATAAAGTCATTTTTCTTTTATACTCAGACTTTGAATGCTGTGTTAAACCAACAAATTTTGTGATATTGAAATTCTTGCATGTCTAAAATAAGTTCTATTAGTCATTTTTATATATTAGTAGATTAAATTTGTTAATTTTATGCATAATTTTGCATATATACTACTCAGTTAATTTTTATTATTTTTAATTATGTGTATGTGCTGGGTCTCTGTGTCAGTCTGTGCTCATGAGTCCTAGATACCCGTGAATTGGAGTTAGAACATTTTATGATCTTCTCAGTGTGGGTTATAAGACTTGAACTCATATCCTCTGCATGATCAATATGTGCTCTCACTCCCCAAGCCATCTCTTTAGCCACTAATTCTTTTCTTTTGCTGACTTTGTCCAGTGTAAGCATGGAGACTGTACAAGCTTCCCAAAAGGAATTAGGTAGTTTTCCCTTTCACTGTTTCCTATAATAACTTATATACTGCTATAAGGGTCTGTTAGTTGTAAATTTTATAAATTATGCTTTAAAGTTTCTGTACTTAATTGGTTTGGGAAATATATAATTTTGACATACGCACATTTCTAAATAACTATGAAATTATTCCTCCCTCTCCTCAACTATTCACAGTAAAATCTGGTGTGATGACAGTGTTGTCAAATTCATACAATCTAGAATCTCCTGGGAAGAAAGTTTTAATGAAGACCTGTGTAAGTAATGTTGGCCTGTGAACATGTCTCTGGGACATTATTTTGATTAGATTTATTCAGATAAGAAGACCCAGCCTAAAGTGGCTGGTACCATTCCTTAGGCAGAAAATCCTACAATACATATGAATAATAGTGTAGTACTATAGTAGTAGTAATGATCATGGCTATTTCTACAGTGGGAAAGCATAAGTATAGTATATCCTTGTAGATTCTTAAGATTTCAGACATAACAGTCTAGAAATATAATTAAATTTTTCTAGGTGGATAATAGAGTAACAAAGATTTTAGTTAATTTTCATGCCACTGTTAAAAAGGGTACTGACAAAATCAGTTTAAGAAAGAAGGAGTAATTTGGCTTACAGTTCTGAGTTACAGTCTACCTTTCTGGGGATGTCAAGGCATCTGGAACTTTAGCCAACACAAACATGCTGACAGTAGTTGAATCCTTCCATACTGTTGTTATGGGCACACCTTGCCAGGAATGAGATCTAGCCACCTTAGCCATACACACTTGGGGACTGGGAAATGACCAGCACTTTTATCTCACTGGATCTTTCAGGTTAGTGCTTATCCAGAAACAGCAGATACAAGCATACAGAATTAGGAAAATTCCTTCTGGATTTAGAAGCAAGGAGGAGCACAATACAAACAGTACAGTTTCTCTGTGGGCTTCCTGGTGACTACTGTCTTACAGGGCAAGCAAGCTGGCTCATGACTTCCTCCAGGTGTGGGGCAGCAGCAAACCCATAGTGGTTCACTATAGTGTTTGTGACAGGTGTCTATGTAGTACAGAGAGTGGTGGAAAACATGTAGGTAACTACTTGTAGACAAAGAAGGCAGCATCATGGAACCACACACAACTGCATGCACCCTAATGTTGAAGGGTGATCTCCCTGGTCCCTGCTTCTTGAGGGTAATGGTTCCAGTTATTTCTATGTGTGACAACATCCTCTCTCTTGTGAGACTTTCAATAGGTAGATGCCAACAACACTCTACTGAGCCAATGTTGTGTTTGTGAGCCAACTAACCACTAAGTGCATGGGACATTTATTGGTTCCCAGAGATTAGACTGTCAGTCAAATTTAGATAGCACATCTCTTCTCGCGACAGCGTCTGGCAACAGCACCTGGCATGATATTTTAAACTGAAAAGTTACTATAAGCACAATTTAGGCTAGAAGCATGAGAGGGCTGTGAACTCTCCAGGAGCTAGAATGGCATAATCCATGCTGCCTGAATGTGCTGGGATTCTGTCATTCCAACTCCTGCAGATGAGAAGACTCCCTCTTCTCTGTCCATAGATACGGGGCTGCAGCACCCACCTTGCAGGCTTCTGAATGTGGCTGTCCTGTTTATCTCCGTGTTCTTTCATGTCTAGTTCAGCTCAAGATGTCATTCTCCCCTACAGCTCTAGGGCTTCTACATAGACATCCTACTTACACACACACACATACACAAAACACATTCAAATTAATGGGAAAATCTTAAAATATATAAATAAGGAAGTTACACCATTCTAAAAAAATGAACTCAAATGTAATCTTATCACTCAAGAATACGATAAATATGAATGGGGACGTTGTATACACACACAAAAGTAAGTTTCAAAAGTTGCCTTTACCTGAAACTATTTATATCGTACAATCTGCATGCCCCTGGCTCACCACATGTCAGAGTTCCCCAATGTAGACAGGTCCTGTCTATCAAAGCACCAAAGTAAATAGGTGCAGGAATGCCAGCTGCAAAGAAGAAAGTGAAAAACAGCCCATTGACAGGAAGAAAGAAAAGAGAAAAATATGTTATTTTATTTGAAAGTATTTTAATTTCCATATTAAAAATAACGTATAACAAACTATGAATAAAAGACTCCAAACTTACTCTTAGGAATCATAAATTAATGTAAAGTCTCTAGATCACAGCAAATGCAAACTATAAGATACTAAGAAAACAGTCATTGAGTTCATAATTATGAACCTCATATATTTTCTGAAATGGCTTGTGGTGGTTTTCTATATGTCTAACTAACAAAAACTATTTCTTACTGATTCTATTTTTAAATATACTAAAAGATGAAAGGTTTGGTTAAGTTCAGGTAAGTTCTTTAAATCCAAAGGGAAATACTATTCATGTGTGCAGTCACTTCATTGTCAGACTAATTACAAGTAGAAATTTCCAAATACAAGTAACTTGTATACTGAAGTTCAGCAAAAAGTGGGCAGAGCACACGTATATTATAAATACTACAGGTCATTGGAGCTTCCTGGATGTGGGCAATTTGGACATTGCAGAACCAGAGACAAATTATCTTTACCTCTCATATTGACCATTTATTGCCCCATCCCTGCCTCTGACTATATATCCATGTGACTATCACATAAAGCTTTGTTGGTTAGGAGGTTACTACCCAACCAAACACTAAGAATGCCATCAGAGAGCATCTGTGTCTACAGAAGAGATTTCCCTGTTTTTCTCTAAGTATCCTACACGATGTTCCAACAGATATAGTTGAGAATTGCCTTGTTTGTGGATTCTTTTGTTCTCTAACTATAAACATCAAACTGTCACCGTGTTGGCCCCCCATATTTGGGTGACCTGAATCTGTGTTCCTTCGTCAAATTCACTCATGTTTGATTCCAGAATAAACCTTCTTAGTCCTTGTTAAAGTAAGAACTCTGTTTTAGGTTGACAACATAATTGCTACTTTCTCATTCGTGGAAAATTAATTAGTTTACGAAGCACTTAATATTGGTCTGATGCATTAGGGAAAATTTTCATACCAAATATTCTTGTGTAAAATGTATGTAATCCAATCCCAAGTGACTTCTCTTTGGGTTTGATACACCTGAAAAACAAATACATACATAAATAAAACTACATCATGAAATCCGTATCTCTCCAGGAATGTTCCAGTAACAGTGGTAGTTCATGATTCTTGTGTTTAAGCTTTCTGTCCTGAAATGAGAATGGTAAAGCTCTGCCTCTCTTAAGCCCACACAGAGAAAGGAAAGCAGGGACTTCTGAAAGCTGACCTCCACACACCTCAGTGGAACTCTTTAACAGTTAGACATTGCCCACTAACTTCGAAAAATAGGTTCCTGGTTACCATGGTGACCATCCTGCCACACCCACCCTAATGGACACAGACCTCTGAAACTACAAACTAAACAAATCTTTATGCTCTCGTGTTGTTTGTCAGGAATTATATCATATTGATACAAGAAGATAACACACGTTATATAAAATTCCAACATATGGCCAATGCAGTCCCAGAGACACATTGTGTAGGCTATACCATGAAGAAAATATCTTTATTATATGGAGTTAACAACTGTAGACATTTGTCTCTCCTGTATTACTTGCAAAAAGACTTGAGATGATTTTGAAAATTACAAAGGAGTGGCCTATAAAGCAGTCAGAAAAATATTATTATAAATTTGGAATATGTAGGCTCTCTTAAAATGTGGTCTTTCCCATCAAATACACCTTTGGGTGAGAAAAGCATAATATATTCAATTGTTGGGATTTCATTTGGGAAGCAATTCCATTAAAGAGTTTAGGAAAACACAACAGACTAGAAGAATAATGATACCATAAAACCAGTAGCACTGTATCATCTATAATGTCAGTTTCTAGTCATATAGTACAGGATAGATGAACTACAATGCACAAACCCCAAGGAGATAAGCCTGATGAGCATCTTAGGCTTCATGTGGGCCCACAAGTTAGGGGAGTGGGGAATATCTCTGACACAGACTATGTTGCCTGCTTTTTGATCACTTCAACCTGATAGGACTGACCTATCAGGCCAGAGGGGAGGAAGATGAACTAAGTCTTCATGTGAGTAGATGAGCTGGGGTGTCTGGGTAGGGGAGCTCCCCTAGTCTGAGGAATAGAGAGAGGATGTGGGAGGGAGGGTGGGAGTGGGAGGGTAGGAGGAAGGGCCCTATGACCAAGATGTAAATTGAATTAGTTAATTAAAAAAGAAAATAATAATAAAATAAAATTCAGCAAGAAAGAGAAAAAAAGAATGAAATAGATCTTAACTTCATTACACCAAGAAATCATACATTAGTGCCTAGAAGATGGATCAGTGGGTAAAGTTGCTTGCCACCAAGCTTGACAAACTGATTTCAATACCTGGAACTCACATGGTAGAGAGAGAACCAACTCTTGTTTAATGTCCTCTCATTTCACCATGCATGCCATGGCATGCAAACACAAACATACACAGAAACACACACACACAAACACATGCTCATGTACATGCACACACACTCATTTACACGCAAAACCTTTCAAATAATCATACATTAAAACACCAACGAGACACATTATTTTTTTTTACACCCAGTTGAAGCGTCTACTTTAGAGAGAATTGAGAAGTGTCCGCAGGGTAGAAGTGGGATCAGGAATGCAGTAAGCCTGACAGCACCTCCACAGAGTGTGTTTGGAAGTTCTAACAGGAGAGTTCAGCTGCTCATATGCCCTTCACCTATGACCATTCTTATCTATGAGGAAAAGTCATCCTTGTCAGCTGAGCTTTGAAACTCAGGTACCTGACGTAGTGAGGGAGAAAGAAGACACTACTTAGCCACATCAGCTGAATCTGCCTGGCAGGTGATGGGGTGACAGATGTCACAGCCAAATGTTCCTCACTTACAAGAATAAGGCTTAAGAACTAGCTATGCTTGGTGTCTTTATCTGTCCATGAACCTATGAACTAAAACAAGGCATGTACTACATCTCTATTTGTGGGAATATAAGAATATAAGATCTTACAATGGAAAATGAATACATACGGACAAATATGTAGTCTATTCCACTAAATAGGAAAATATGTAGAATCAGGGGAATGGAATAAAGTTGGGAGGAAGGAAGGGGAGGAGGAGGGAAGTGTAGGTGAGAAGAGAGGAGAGGAGAAATAGTAGAGAAATGTGAAGGGAGAAGATGAGGGAGTTCAGGAGAAGGAAAGGGGAAAGGGGCCTGTAAAAGGTAGAGGAGAAAGAGTTTGAGGTATAAAAGGAATGTGGGCAAACAAACAAACCAAAAACAAACAAACAAACAAACAAACAGAAATGAAAATCATAGGTGAAGGAAGGGAGAAGTGAGAACTGTGATCCGGTCTATAAGAAGTTTATGAATCACACATCGTGGCTAATGCAACTTTGCTTCTGAATTCCAATGTGAAAAGAAAGGGTGAGGCCTTGAGCTGTTTCCCATTGCTAGCTCATGTGATGTTCGATGGACTGGAAAGTACACCTGCTAATCATAAAGTACTTTGAATTGACGCTGAAACTCTTTCACTTTATGTTAGAGTTGAGCCTCTCTCGTTGTATTCACATAACTCCTTGTTTGAGAGAATATGTTATTGCATTCTGGTATTGTTTTATGTTAAAGACAGATTGAGCTCTGGATGTCAAGAGAGCCTTGTCCCTTTACATAGAGAGTTTCACACTCTGCCTGTTGGTTAGCTGACACACAGAGAATGAGAAAACCAAAATAACAAAAACAAAAAACAAAAAAACAAAAGACAAAGAAACAAACAAACAAAAAACCAACATCAATTCATTTAGAATTAATAAGGGGAGAAAATAGGACAAGACAGGAAGAAAAATTCCAGCAAACTTTAAATTATTGTTAAATTTAGCAGTGCTTAGTATAAAAGTCTTGATAAAGGTGTCTTAGAGCATTGAGGAAAAATGACTCTAAGGGCCTTTATTGGGAAAAGGAATTTAATAAATGACCAAAATATCTAAATGGCTTATGTGGGATTGTCTCAGTAGGTAAAGGAAGTGTTGATACTGTGAGCTCAATTACCAGAACCCAGGAACATATGTAAAAATAACAGTAATAATAATAACAATAACAATAAAAATAATAGTAATAATAATGCCCAATTCACTATTCTCACAGTTAAACAGAAGGAAAAAGAATTGCTTGGGACCTTGAAAGCCAGGTAGGCTGGTGTACACAGCAGCAAAGCAGCAGGAATAAAAGGAGAGACCTCAAAACAACAAGAAGAGAGCTGACTGGCAACATTGTCTTCTGACGTCCCCGTGATTTTAGTGGCGCAGGAACCGGCTCCCCAACACACACCCATCATACACTTGCGTATGTACACACTATGAAGAAAGCTAAGTGAAGGAGTTACTTATTACCTCAGAAGAACCATGTACCCAGGTATGGCTGCTAGTGAGAAGATGAAACAGCCAATTACTGACATGATTAAATAGTACTGCAGCATGTTCTCGCACGCACGGCCCTTCTTACACAGCCCGAGGACTGCTGATGAGTTTCCAGACCAACGAATGCAACTGCAATTGTGAAACACCTGTCAAACAAACAAACAAAAACCCAGCATCTTATTTAATGAAGAAAAATTACCAGGCCTAAACCTTCAACCTTTCCTACAAAGGTAGTTGGATCAAAATGGAGAGTGCTGGGGTCAATGGTATAACTCAGAGGAAGAGCATCATCTAGTTCGAATGAGGACCCAAGTTTGAGCACAAACACCATAAAATAAATAATACTAAGTAAATAAAATGGCAGATATTTTTCTTTTTTATTTCCACCTCTCTTTTGGTATTTAAGAATTCTATCATAAAATATAAAGGGATGAATTAAAAAACAATAGTTTTTCATAATATACAGAGTAAATTTGCAAAATTCAGTTATCCTGAATGTATACTTTATTTTATTTATTTATATTTACTTGCTCTTTTGGTTGCTTTTTTAAAATAAGGGTGTGCGTGTTTGTGTTTGTATGTTTGTATGCATATACATGCATAAGTCTATGTGTATACTTATTTGTGTCATAGCATTCATGTAGAAATCAGGGAATATGTTATGGAAGTTAGATCTCTTTCTACCATGTTGGTCCCAGGATATCATTTTGTGGTAAGGCTTGATGGCAAATGCCTTTATCTAATGAGCCAACTTTCTAGCCTACATGTAATTTTTTTTAAAAATAAAAATAAAAATGCTTTGCTTTGTATTTACCTAGTACTAAGTACTAAAACAAAATAGACTTCAGAATGTTGATGGAATGATTAGGTGCTTAATAATATACAAAGTCATGTCCCCAAGAAAAAAGATTATTTAAACAATAAATTTAATACTTTTTTGAAATGTTATGCTTCTGGGTCTGATTAAGAGTCAAAATTCATATATCATTTTGATTGTCAATGAACTCTAAGTATTATAATGTGTTTCAGGGAAGGGTAAATGCTTGACTCTTTATTTTACTAAACTATCATGATGTGGGCTGGGAAGATGGAACAGTCAGTAAAGTCCTGCACAAGCATGAGGACCTGAGTTCTCATCCCCAGCACACACGTGAACAGTGCATATACGGAGGATGTGCTTGCAACACTGGTGCTTGCGGTGAACACAGGTGACTCCCTGGGGCCCACTTGCCAGAAAGCCTAAGAGGACCAGCCAATTCCAGGCCAGTGGGATCCTGTCTCAGAAGCACCAAGTACAAGGGCCTGAGAGTCAACAGCTGAGGTTGTCTTTGGTCCTCTATATGCATAAGCACCTGCACGCATGTGTGTGCATACACACACACACACACACACACACACACACGCTAAGTAAGTAAGTAAGTAAATAAATAAATAAATAAATAAATAAATAAATAAATAAATAAATAAGGCTTGTGATATTAAAAGGTAAGTTTTCTGTCCACTTCAACTATAGAGCAAGTTTGAGGGCAGCCAGGGCTTCATGAGGTCCTATCACAACAAAGATCAGGTTCTGTCCACGGTAATGCTAATGTATGTTATGTTCTGTATCAGTGTCCACAAATAGGCACATGTGGGTGTCTGGGGAAGGCAGAGGAGAGTGTCAGATGTCCTGCAGCTGGAGTTATGCTGCCCCATGTGTGTGCAGCAGGTGCTCTTTACAGCTGAGCTCTCTCTCCATCCTGTCCAGATGTATATACTCAGATCACTTGAATGATGATCTCAGCTGCTTTGAAATGACAGAATAACTCTCAGACTCTGTCAAGGCTTTATATAATCTGTAAGGATTGTAATGTCAAGGATGCGTATACAGACTAAATTGAGTTTTTCACAAAAATATTAATTTATTTTTTAAAGCACGACTGCTTTCTGCTTTTTATCAGCTGTAGACTTAGGTCATAGCACATGTTAACGCAGTACATACACATCAGCCCAGGCACTGCAAGGGTGTTTACCATGTTGATTCCTGTTCCAACAGACTGCTCACAGCCTGCAAGGCAGGCAGACATGTATGCTAGGCCGTTGTCTCCACACACCGGATCCCATGTTTTTGTTAAGCAGTTACACCTTGTGTTGCAATCAGCGAGGACCGTATTCTCCACATCAAGAGGCTGCTGGACTCTGAAATGATTTAAAAATAGTGGTACAGATATTAAACCCACCTGAGCACTTTATTTTCTTCTCTTTATCTCAGCATGCACACGCTCACATGCACACAACACAGAGGGAGAGGGAAAAGACAGAGAAACATTTCATGTTCTTCTGCAGAACAGAAATCATGCAAATATCAGTGTATAGTTTCTATTCTATGTTTTTGGGGAAGCTAGTTATCTACTCCAGAGGTTGCATGGCTGCTTCTTTCAATTACTTCAAAAAGAAACAGTAAGTGTCTACCCTGTAAGAAGAGACTGTGATGTTAGAACTAATTTGAAGAGGGCTAATCGCTCATTGGTCTGCATGATGGAAATAATGAAAGAGGACTGGCTTGAACAAAAATCTGCAGTTTCCATTTATAAGATAAAGATGCTTAACGATCTGGAGATCCGAACTCAGGACCTCCTGCCTGCTCAGCAAACACTTTCCCACTGAGTTCTCTCCTCAGCCCTTTGAAAGGAAGCTCCACGTGTATGCTTTATGTCATTTAAATTGATTAGTTGATTATGTAACTGTGCCCTTAAACTGTTTTAAATTTCCCATGCTAGTAAAGAATATGGCCAGACAACAATTGAAACGCAAAATTACATCAGATATAAGTATACCAATGACATATATAAATATAGACATAAATCTGCTTACCACGTATTAGATTCAATTATTATAGAAACCCTTGAAGTTTTACTGTTTATTGGAGTATAAAATACATGGATAATGCAGGCTTCAAAGCTCTAGGTTGTTTCCCCTTATTAAACTTTAAAGCAAACTAGGGTGCCACCAGAGCAACCACCCATATGGGTGTGGAATCATAAATTTACTCACTGGAAGTCTGGAGAGCTCTTTAATAATCCCACAACTTACGTTGACGGGTACATGACTGATGCATAGAAGAAAATACAAGATAACCATGGATGACTGCCACTAAGTCATAATAAAATGATCCGGTCATATTTAATCCTTGGAGGAAATGGACTAGCAATGGTTAATATGTTATGATCTTCATCAGGAAGCAACATACCCTTCATAAAAAGTAGTTAAGCCAGCGACTGGGAAATTATCACAGGTTATCAGAAAGCTACAGAAAAATAGAAGGTACTCAAAGAAACACAGGCAGAATGCTATGTATGCAGCTTTCTTGACAGTAATCTTGAACTTCTTCATAATCAAGCCTCCAAGTAAATATCCAAGGCATATTGGAGGTAAGTCATAAAGACCTATAAATGCAAGTAAAATAGTATTTATAAAGACAGCAGAAAAAAACGTTATCAATTTATCTAATTCATCATACTTAAGAAACTATTTAGTTCTAATATACAGTGATCAAAACCCCTACTCACATATTACATATAATGAGGTTTCTAAATGGCCCCATAAAGTCAGTTTTAAAAGACAGTTAGCATTTATTTAATCATTTGCAGCATGTTATAAAGATTTTATAAGCATCACACACATAGTATATATTAGATATTTCATATATTGCCTTCCACCCTGTTTACTGAAAATTTGGCTCAGCCCCAGCTGATATCGAAAGTCCTTGCTTATCAAGCATAGAATATTTTGTCCACTGTTGATGTTGCCTACATTCTTCCTACCTCGCTCTCTTTCCCCAGCCAAAAATCAAAGATTAAAAAAAAAAAAAACCACAAAAGAAAGAGAAAATCCTGACCAGGTTGTATTCACAAAATGAGAGGACCAGGCTTAGAAGTTTTAAACCATCCACACATTGGCATTTAATATTATACACCTGAGGGTGAGGACTGGGATTTGGATTTTCAGAGAACTCTAGATAATGTGGATTCTGGCAGCCCCTGGTACTCAGTGTTCAAGAGTAAAATGAATCCAAGAAAATTCCAAAGTAGGGTAGAATCTCTGGGTGCAGCATACTAACAAGAACAGCAGACTATGGCTACACAGAGTCCCCAGACCACCAGGAAACCAAGCAACCAATTTATCAGTAATGAGGAGAGCAAGAATTGAAGCTTGGAAGTAAAACCTGGGAGTGCTATACAGAATACCAGGGAATTAACTCCACATTTCTCTTTGAATTAACATATGAGTTTCTCCTAAGATTTCCTTAAGAATGATGTTTTTCATTCTTATTGGAGAGAGAACTAGCCTATTCTTTTCCTATCCTTCCATGATTTCCCTGGAGACTGGAAAGAAATTAACAAGAATATCCTAATAGATTTCAATTTCATTTTAATCTCCTAGTCATATTATCTTACTCTTTATCATGCTCTTGGGGATACTGTTTTTCATGTCCTTCTGGATGGGGGGAAGCGCTACTAAAAAAATAATGAAATTACATACCTATAAGAAAGACTACCTCTGCAGTTGATTTTCCATATTGCTGTTCCAGGTATTTAGGCATGAAGGTAAATGTGCTAATAAATGCATTGATCTGGAGCACACTTACAAGGATGAAAAGCATGTAAATCGGGTTGCAGGACAGGCTCTTCATGAAGGGCAAGAAATCTGAAACAAGAGAATGTAGAGACCACCAGGCTAACTTGGCCTTGCGTTTTGTGTCTCGTGCTCTAAAATCTTACACATGCAGTGCAGCGATACAGATACATTTGAAAATGTTTACCCCTTTGGAGCTGAAGTCCTATATCACTGTTTAAATCACTTCTGGATGTTGGTGGCACAACTGGCTATGTAAGAACCAGAACCCTATTGTGCCAGCAAGCAAAACTATAAGGAGATGATATGGTGTCTCTGGCCACAGCCTTTAACTGCAGAGTGACTAGTCATTTCTCTGGCATCTGCAAAGGACTAGCTTTGATGACATCTGGGTTCAGACTCTGATGCTATCCTTTCTTTATGCAAGAATGGAGAAGCTCAGAGGTTAGCAAGGCTCCCGGAATCCTGCTGCAGCCTAGACAACTTCAGCATCTCACCAGCACTTCACAGCAGGACATGCATTAGAAGCACCTAGTGATATTTTTTAAACAACTCAACATGAAGGTCTCACTGTAAAGAATGCTGACTTACTGTATACCGAGCACCTTCCAAGTGACTTAACCAAAGTATTCCCTGTTTAAGAAGCTGAGAGTCAAGTTTGGAGCCTGTTTCTAGAAAATGGGTTGGATCTCACTGATGGTAATTTGGATAAAATTTACACATAATAGTCTTTTTCCCTTACTTGTCTTCATCTCCTACTGTCTTGATTTTCTAAATTTATACTATCCTTAATGAACTGCCTAGAATTTCTTTGAGAGAAAAGTATCAAGAAGAAAATATTTATAAGTAAAGGCAGAATAGTTTAATTAAAAATAGGGACTCTCATGGTAAAATCCATCTTTATGAGTAAGATGGTTACAATCAGAATTTCCAGGAGCTTTTGAACTCACCCATGTTTGCTGATAGCCCTGTCCTAAGTGTGTCTCCACAGCTCACAGTTATATTCTGTATGTCTTATTCTCTGCTCAGTTCTTTCCTAGTTTTGAAATTAGGTTGATCCATCAGACCACAACGCTGCACAGAACAGTAAGTATTTACCCATTCAGAAGAATCACTAACATGACCATGATTCTAAGAATGTTCAAGCCCCTGCACTGGGTTTCAGTGTGTGTGTTCAGCGCAGACGTGTGACTATTCAGTGCACATAGTGTCATGGCCAAGAGTGATGGCCAATGTCATCAATAAAGGGCTCAGTACAGTATTCTGTGTCAGAACATCACAGAAACCCGTATTAATATCCTCTTCTGACAGGTAAATCTATGGCCCCTGCCCATCTTCCAACTATGCACTTTAAGAAATCCAGAGCCCTAGACACTCCTCTCATTCACTAACTCTAATCTCTTGAGAATACTGCACAGGTCTCAACACACACTATTGTCCAACTAGATTGAAGTTTTAAAAATGTGCATTCTTGAAAACTCCACGGTCACACCTGAGCTTCTCACCGAACCATCACTACTCTGAATCAATCGGTTGATAACCTGCTTTCTTATTTTAAAACAGTTGTTCTAAGGGAACAATTCTCCTGTAAACTATCACACACTTTCAAAGGTAGGATTATGTCAATTATCATGTTTTCTCTCCTGGCCTTTACTTCAAGGATGCTCACAGCTAAACTAACATTTTTTTGGTATCAAACAGGTTTTTGTCTACCTTTATGTTTAGCTTGAATTTCTGATTATTCATGTTTTTAATGTGGACTAATATTTCCTCTAGAATAGGCTTTTCAAACAGATGGGTAAATATATTTGTTCATTGAGTTTTCAGATTGACTTGAATTTTTCATAGTTTAATTTAAAGATAAGTCAGGTTTCCTATACGTCAGCTATTTCCAGTGCTGACTGTGGAAGAAGTTCATCACATCTGAGAAGGGACAATTAGTGACAAACCATCTTAACTCAGCACAGCCTGACAAGTGCCCACTGACTGCAGACCCATCTGCACTAAATAGACTTTAAAATTTTCCTGTTTGCCTTTTGTGATTCCACGTTTTTCCTCTTTGGATTTTTCTCTGTATTTTTCAACTTTGTGTTTAGTTTCGTCCACATTATCCTCTAGTCCTTCCTTTGGGAGTGTTTTTGGAAAAAAGAAAAATGAGATGCTGGTCAGGATATTCACTCCTGCACAGATTAAAAAGCCGATCCACCAAGCTCCGACCCAGCGTGTGTCAGTGGGAGTGATGGTCAGGTCATCTGTAAAGAAATATAGATATTGTATTAGCTTGCATCAGTCTTTCCTGGGTAAACTGTATAAAATTATTAAGGTCCATAAATTCATGTAAACATAAAATTTGTACATTTATTTGTTAACTCTTCACCCATTTGTTATTGTTCTTATTTGGGCCTTGAACTGGTCATGCTCTGCCTCTGCTTCTTAAAACTGGCACCTGTCACCCCACTGGGCTAATTCAGACATTTAGAAAAAGTGTCTGAGGTTGATAAATTGAGTGAAGTTAAATAAGAAGCTTCTGGAGTGCTCCATGGCATAATAGTTAAAACTACATTTTAAAAGACAGAAACAAGATTGGAAATATATTTAAGTAAATAGCTTTAACCTGATGTATTCCTGTCTGAAAATATCACAGTAGGTGAGGAAGGAGGCTGGAGAGATAGTTCAGGGACCAAGAGTTGCTCTTGCCAAGCTCCCAGCACCCACACAGAAAATTCACAACTTCCTGTAGCTCTGATTTAACAGACGCATGTGACACCCTCTTTTGACCTCAGCAGCTACCACATGCACAGTGCACACACACACAGAGACAATAAAATAAAATACATGGCATGCAATTATTTTTGTTTTGTGTAGTTGTTAAGAAAATTATTTTAATTAAGCAGCATTTGGTGATACATTTTTCAGGTAGATAAGTATTTCTGTCTTGTAAAACCTTTGTAAATTTGTGCTTACTAAATAGCAGAAAGATGTGTTTCATAACCCACTGTGACTGCCTCATTTAGAAAAGCCTATGTGAATAATTTTTTGAAACCAAACATGTGGCTGAGAAGTGGCTGGAGAATTGTGGATTTTAAAAGTTAAGGTGGCATTTTTATCCTTACCTCTTTTTCACCTTAGGTCTACTGTCTTTAATGTGATAATTTGCCTAACTGAGGACCAAAAGTGGCAATGGTATAACATTCCTAAATATTCTCCTACACTCTAGGGACTGGACTATATAAATAAAATGCACTGTGTTACCTGTATTCACAGATTCAATGTCTACATAAATGTTTGCACAGAAAGATCCCAACAAAAGTCCAACCAAAGGGCCGATGACCATTCCTGTTTGCAAAATCCCTGGAAGTAAAAAAAGACAGGAAGTTACATAACCACACAAAGAATTTTCTTGAAAAGAAAATAAAAAGCCTTGAGTTTGAATTTTTTTTAAATTTAGATTTATTTTTCTTCCTTTGCATAGCTGGGTATCAAATGCAATAGGCTAGGCAAGAGCTCTAACACTGAGCTACACATTCCACTACCACATATATTTTTACATATTTAACATATAAAAAATAAGTTTGGTATATATGTTACATATGCGTATATATGTTTCCTGTTCATGTGTTGGTTTCTATAAATATTGAAAAAGAATCTCCGATTGCTTCAATATTGAATGCCCCCAGACAAACATGTGTTATAGATTTGTTTCCCAAGGGGGCACCCCCTGGAGTCTGATGTAACCCCTCTAATGAAGGACATGATGGTGGTTCTCTAGGTCATCTAGAGAAGAACCATAGCTCCTTCCTTAATATATTTGTTTCCAATTGTATCTGGATTTGTTTTACTCCATCCACCCTTCCACCATAATGAGCTGCCTTATGAGTGGCCTCCAAACCACACAGTCTAGTAAGATAGACTGAAACCGCCAGAGCTGTGAGCCAAAAGAATCTTATCTACTTATAAATCATTATCTCAGGTATATATTGAAGTGAAAGTTGACTGACACAGAAGCTTTGTTACTGAACTGCACCCTCCAAATCCTCTTTTATGCTGAGTTAAAGGCAAAGGCTCTACTATCACAGGAAGTCCCACCAAAGCCATGATGTGCGCAAGGTCCTCTGATGCATCCATAGCCATGTTTATGTTTTCAAAGTGTCTCTGTGATGCTTAGCTTTAATTGTCAACTTGACGAATTCTTTACAAAGAATTACCTGGGGGTAGAGTTATAATAGAGTACTGTCTACATTGAGTTACCGGTGGACATGTCAGCAGAAGATTGTCTTAATTAAGTTAATTAAAGTGAGAAAACCAAGCCCACTGTGGGCAGCACCATTCCCTAGGCAGGGAGTCCTGAACTGTGTAAGAGTGGAGAAAGACCTGAGCGCAATCACGGAAGCAAAAATATAGCATGCATACATTTGCTCTCTCTGCTCTTGTGCGTGTTTCAAGCTGTTTCAGGCTCCTGCTACTGTGACTTCTTTATTGTGATAGAATTGTAAGCCAACAGAACCCCTTTCTCTCCAAAGTTGCATTTTCTCACAGCAACAGGAAGGACACTAAAACAGTTTCTAAGTGCATGTATATTGTAATGGATTTCTTATAATGCATCTTCATCAAAGCTGCACTCTTGAAACTTCCTTCCGTGGAAAGAATGAGTCCTCATAACTAATTTCCTTTTTCTTTCAGGAGCAGCTAGAGTCCTCAGAGTAAAGCCTGTGCTCAAGGCTGCCTCAAGGTCCCTATCTCACCAGTGGAGTGGAAAAGAGTTTCCACAGAGTGTTATTACCATTAGCTTTTAAAAATAAGATTGCTAGTACCAGACACAAAGGAAACTCAGGTGTTCCTAAGCCAATATCACCATGTTACAGCCCTTTCGTTAAACTGCTAAAAGCAGAGGATGTGGGACCATGCCTGGTCAGTTCATAGTGGGAACTCAGGTCTGGCCACTGCTTGGCCGTCAGTGGCTGTCTCCTCTTCAGGGGACCAAGACACCTAGCTATGTCTGCTTGGCCATCAGCCAATCTCCATGTGTTCAGTGGTAAATTCTTCAGGGAGGAGGAGAGCCCATCCTTCCCCAGAATAAATGATGAGTCTCAGATGGTCATGGTGGAGGAATGGAGTGATAGTGTTTATTTCATGAATCAGGAACATTATAAACCTTGGGCAGTGGGAGGGGTCTTGGAAGGTGAATGCATTTGATTCACTGGGGCTAGGATTGCCAAGGATACTTCATTTATTTGCAATCACACAGCCCTACCATAAGAGGGAGAACACAGCACTTAATTATCCTATGAAGAAATCCAGGTACGATCAAAAGTCATTGGTTGAAAGCCAAGGCACCAAGACATCTCATTAGCATAGGAATCCCTAGGTGCAAACTGAACAGGTTTCTTAACAGGAAAGGGTTGAGCCTGTAATTTTCCCTGAAGGCTATGTAACTCTCCTTAGAGGATCTGGGATTTCTCAGGACAGGTAGAGAGGAAAGAACCCAATTGAAGAAGGGAATCTGTCATTTTGGCACTGAGTTCAGGGGCTATCCTGTAATGCCAGACTTCAACCTTACCAGAAGGGTCCAACACAGAAGTTATGATTAAACCAGTGTTTGGTAAAGCCTACTTTGTAAGAATGTTTACATGAACATGACAAGAGAAAACACTATAGGTCCAGCCAGATGACTCAGGAGGTAAAGGCATTTGTCCACCAAACATGGTCCAAAGACCCCAGTTCAATCCCAGGCCAACTGCCAAAAGTGGTCTTCTGACCACCACCCTGGCATGCAAGTATACACACACACACACAAATGAGAGAGAGTAAAAATAAATAAATAAATAAAAATAAAACTATATTTTAAAACACTGCACACACAAAATGGACAGTAATAAAGTTGTAATAACTAATAGATGAAAGAACGAGAAACTAAAAGCAGGAAAAATAGAAAAAAACCCCAACTGAATCTAAGGAATGTTTTCTAGGAAATATTGGGAAATCTCTTAACAATTTCGAGTTAGTAGTGGCATCAGAGGAGAGGAGGGTTGGCAGATCAGAGGGCTCTCCAACAGTGAGGAGCTCTTGTCTGGAGCTCCTACTGTATTCCTGCTTTGAACAGTGTAGTGACCTATCATGTGTAGCACTCTGCTACAAAGTATCCAACTTCTACCCTCCCAGAACTTGCTGATTTTTAAACTTACCAATATATAAAGGTGAGTTTTCAGATTTGGCAAAATCTTCTATGTAGGAAACACCCAAAGGCATGATGGGAGTTTCACCAATTCCACGAATCATATTTCCTATCATTACATATATCCACATTAATGATTTAATTTCTTTCACACACTCTGCATTAAAACAAGAGAGAACTGCATGAGTATTTGACAGTCAAGTGTTACTGACAAGTAATTCAAAACTTTCTGTAAGTCTTTCTCAGGTCACAAGCTCATGATGGCCTTTCAATGACTTACATTACCATGCTGGCTGTGTGTCAGTGAGTCACCCCTACTGTGTATTTGAGAGAACACTCACCAACGGAGCATAAGTGCTTTAATGGAGCCAATTTCCTCTTGGGTGGGAGAGATGACGAAAGATAAATACCTCTTCCCAATTCAGTGTTAGTGACAGCACACTGATTGTGAGAATTTATACCACAGAAATAGACAAACAGTAAAAAGTAGGACTTTCCCTCACCTCCCGGGACTCATTTTTTTTAGCAACCAGGAGACTCAGTTAATATGTGCACTGCCTCATTCCTTAACAACACGTGTATATGTGTCTCTGACAATTCATGCTGTACTTATACAACACAGATAGCTGTTTGCATTCTCTATAGCCTCAATTACTTTGTAGAAGCCAATGACTTTAACTAAATAGCAAACATGTTTTTTTTTCTGTAAATTTCACCATGTACTATCAATTAAATACTTCAGTGGTATTTGGAGGAGGTGATCAATGGAATAAGAAAAGTTAGGCCAAAGGAAATTGAAAAGCAAAAGGAGAAATCTGTGAAGGTTTGCAAGTACCTCCCAAGTTTGCCCTAAGCTAAATGAACTGCCACTCCCTAGGGAAACTGTGACATGTTTTCAGGGAAGTGAAGGACAATGTATCCTCTCCTGTGTACTGGTCAGAGGCTGCCCCAAAATGTCCTAAAACAACAGGGCTATTAGGTCTAACACTTACCCATTGCTAGTTCAGCAAAATGAAATTTCCATCTCTCAGTGTTCAAAACTGTGTTTTTAATAAACATGATTTCTGTCTAGAGATCACAGGTAGACTCTCAACCCTCTTCTAAGGCAAAACTGAAAGTATCAGACAACGGAAGACTCAAGTGCTTTTCTGGGACTCTGCATGTGGAAAGATCTTAATTTATGTACTGAGATGGAACGAGCTCAGGGGGAGGCTTTTCAAAAGTCAGTTAAGGAGAGGAAAACATTAGCCTGGACGTTACTGTCCTATCAGGAGGAGAGAAAACCAGCAGGGAAGTCACTATCTCACACTACTCTGCTTATGAGGTTTCCGTGACTCAGAGCTTCAGACATGGCTGCTCTTTGACTCTCAAGTTATTTAATCTCCACAAATTCCCAAAAGCAGTGACATTCCAACCTTTGAAGAATATTGCAATTTCTGTTTCATGAATCCGGCATAAAATGGAGATGGTATGGCCTGAGATGATTCTGTTGTGTTCCGGAAATGTGTTGGGTCATTTAACAGACATGACTTTAAAAACATATATGTAAAATGTGTGTACCCTCATGAGTATATGTGTACCACATATTTATAGGTGTCCAAGATGGCCAGAAGAGAGCACCCAACTCCCCAGGACTGGACTTTGAGCAACCTGATGTCACTGCTGGAACCAAACCAAGCCCTCAGTATGAATTGTGTGGTGGTTTGAATGGAAAGGCACCCTAGAGCATCTAATAGTAAATACTAAGTCTCCAGTTGGTGGTGCTACTTCAGGAGGTGTAGGAAGAATGTCATTGGAGACAGGCTTCAAGAGTTTAAAGCCTCACCCTCTTCCAGTTTGCTCTCTCTCTCTCTGCTTTATGGTTATAATTGAGATGTGAGCTACTAGATCCCTGCATTTATTGCCATACCTTCCTGCCATGATTGATTCTCATCCTTCTAGGACAGTGGTCCTTAGTTTGTGGGTCACAACATGATTTGGGGTTCAAGGAACTGTATTAAAGGGAAAAAAATTAAACTCTTCCATGTATAAATTCCCTTGGCCATGGTGTTCTATCAAAGTAAAAGAAAAGTAACTAGTACATGCATATAATATTGAGAGGTACTGGAAGGTAGCAGGTGGGCCTAATTGGAGGAAGTTGGTCACAGGGGTGGCACTTTCTGTATCTTGTTTTCTATTCTTCCTGCCCACCAAGAACTGAAGAAAGCTTCAGCCAACACTAATGCCACCATGATGTTATACCCATAAACATGGGGTCAAGTGACTAGAGAATGAACTGTCTAAGACAGTGAGGAGAAACAAACCTTTTCTTCCTTGAGATGTTCTCTGGAATTTTGATCATAGTGATGTGAATGTAAGTAATATAGCTTATGAAGGGGCAAGAGATCCAGTCCCACAGTGCCTGGGCTCATGGCAAGTAAGGTAAGCACCACTATGTGCTTGAAATGTAAAGTTATGTCTTTGTCGAAGATGAGAAAGGAGACTAAAAGGCAAGTTCCTGGGTAATGAAGGAATTCTAAATGGTGAAATAGGCACTTGCTTTGCCATGTTGTATCAAGTGCACAGCACATATCCAGAGAAGTTTCTTTCTGGCTGTATGATCACTGTGATGGCTTTTGTCAACTTGACACAAATATAGACATACCTAAGAAAAAGAAATCTCAACTAAGGAATTGCCTCCAACATATTGGCCAGTGGGCATGTCTATGAGGCATTTTCTTCTTGGCTAATTAATGTGAGATAGTACAGACAACTGTGGGTGATAACACCCTGGGCAGGTAGACCTAGGCTATATGAGCTGAGCAAGCCAGTATACAGCATTCCTCAGTGTTCTCTGCTTTGGTCTGTACCTGAAGGTCCCTGCCTTGGTTTCCCTCATGGTGGACTATAATTGGTAAGTGACATAAACTCTTTCCTCCCTGGGCTGATTTTAGTCAGTATTTTATTACAGCCACAGAAGACCAAACTAGACCCAATCACATAGTGTGTCTGAATCCCGACGTCTAAGATTTTTCTTTTCTCTTTTGCTTGTGAGATTAACTCTACAATGGCGCTGAGGTGGTGTGGGCCATGTAGAAAAAGCTGCTTCCTGGACGCAGCCCACTATTTTTGCATGGCTTTGATGGGTTTTCCCTGGTAAGGCATGGACTCCAGGGATTTTGTCTTAGGATTGCTTCTTGATGCACTATGTCTTTCCATGCTTGCCATTACTGGGTCCCTCAAATATCTGTCATGGTGTGAAGAGACCCTCACTCTTACTGTTTTCTGGGCATTTATCCACTCTGCTGGACAAATTTCCTGCAGATTAATACGAACATGTACTGTCATTAAATAATGCTATTTAGATAAACTGATGATTTTATAATACCTGATAATGATTTAGTAGCACTCCTGATTTAAATCAAGAAATTTTAACCCCCCTGAAGAATAGCAGATACTGCTAGAATTCCATGAACCTTCATATGCCACCTGCACATAAATTCCACTAGGAAGAAGAACAGGTTTGAGGCCAATTTATGTTCTAGGAAAACATTTACTTTAGGTCCAGAGATGAAGTCAAAGGTCTTGGTATGCACCTTAATAAGGAAAGCCATGAACTAGTTATGGATGGTTCTATTATAAACAAAAAATAGATAATTAGTTATATAATACTTAAAAAATAAGACATAAGACAGGTGACCCATTTCTTGGTAAAAAAAAATCCTTGTTAACCTGTTACATAGAAAATTATTGCTTTGAACTTATAATGAGCTTATGGAATAAAAGATAAATAAGAATATTATTTTGAACTTATAATGAACTCATGAAGCTAAGAGAGTTAAAGACATTTAGTCAGGTACAGTCTTGTAAACATGAAAACATATAAACAATTATCTTGTCATAAATCCTTAAACCATGCTAACCATAAGTCTTGTTAACCCATGACATGAAGAACAATTGCTTTGAACCAACAAAAATTTGTGGCAAGAAGTGATAAGTAAGAAATGTTTAGTTAGGCAGGAGTAATCAATAATCCTGACATGTAATGACTATCTGTTTCTGTGACAATTGCTTTTATGGCTGTGAGGTAAATTTTCTTTTTAAGACCTTTGTGTGAGGAAGAATGTAAGCTCAAGGACAAATATAAAAAGAGTTGGAGCCTGCTTAGCTTCATCCACCAAGTGTGCATGTGTGAAGGTGTGTTTTCCCCCTTTCTTTTTTTCTTTCTCTATTTGGCAGCCTACACCAGAAGCCA
>CM053761.1:6633457-6653017 GCA_028658305.1 Pachyuromys duprasi | reverse complement strand
CGCCAGTCACAAACAGTACTGGCCCCAAAGCCAGGAGCTATCAACTTTTTGGCTTCTTTTGATGGAAGCTATGTCCAGTCTCTGTCTTAACCCTGTGTGTAAAAGCCAGCCTTTGATACTGGGGTGGATATCTTTGGTTTATACTTTCAAATACCCATTTTAGGAAACAAAGGAGTCTTACTAAATATATTCAAATTCATGAGGGAGAGTATTCTAGGTTCTTAGACAAATCCCTTCCCTGAATAGGGAAATAAATTTTGTTCATTTGTCTCACATGTCTACTATACCCACTGTCATATTCAAAGCCTTTCATAAAGGAGTATTCTGTGGCTGAGTGTCTGAGCAGAAAGCCTTAAGAAGCACTAGTCAACCTGCTGGGTCTTGCGTTGGCTTTAAGCTCTGGGTTCTGTTTTCCATACACAGGAAGCTGTCTGAGGACAAGTTGCTTGCAGGTGTAATCGTTGTTTCGTATTTGTATCTGTGTGGACACGGGAAATATTTTTACTGTGAGGAGCTGAATGCAAGGAGAACATCTGCAGATTAGTGACCCCTGCTTCCCTGAAAACACAGCATCCAGAGCCAGTAAAGACATGTTTCCATAGCAGTCACTCTCATCACCATAAATCCTATGGTGAGTCAGCAAGATAACACAGCAGGTAAAACACTTGTGCACAAGCCTGAACACCTGAGTTCAATCCCTGAAGCCCACATGAAGGTGGAAGAAGAGGAAAGACTCTATAAAGTAGCTCTCTGATGTACACATGCACACACACATACACAGGTAGGCATGCACGAACACACACAGGTACAACTAGAACTAGAAGCTCCAGATCAGCCTCAGCTATGCAGCAAGTTTAAAGGCAGTGTGGGTTTCATGAAAGCCTGCCTCAAAAACACAAAAGCAAAACAAAAAAACCAAAACCAAAAATAAATGAATAAAAGTTACTATTTAATATTGCCAAACGAACTTGATAATCACCAAAAATGTGCCACTTCTTTACAACTAGCTTTCAAGTCTCTACATGTAGGTGAAATAGCTTTAAGATTGTGGAATATCAAGTCTCTGTGATTTCTAAATGATTATTTCCTAGGAATAATTTGTGTGAGATAAAGAACAAAAGCAAGAAAAAGAGGAGCATCAATAAAATGGAACTATGGAGATAAAAGCTTTAGAGAGACATAACAGCACAAAGCAAGACACCTGTGCTGGGTTCGCTGTGCTGTGGCCCTATCCTTCCTTTCTCTGTGCTGTGGCCCTATCCTTCCTTTCTCTGTGCTGTGGCCCTATCCTTCCTTTCTGAGATTTCTTCCATGTGCTCGTTAGCCCCTACGGAAGAAAAAAAAATCCACACACCATAAGAAGTTGTGACAGAATCCATCAACTGACAACACAGTGTCATGGGACCAAGAGTGCTAATAAAATGTGGTCATTAACTAGAGCAAATCACCAAAAATCAGCTTGTCCTAGAAGGAAAATGACAAGAGTGCAAACACAGAGGAAAATGTGTTCATCTAAGTTTCTCTCATTGGAGAGTATGATGGATTTATTTCTAAGACTTTGTTATATGAGAGACAGCCAGAGGAAAACACAGGCTGCTGAATTCTGCACTGGTAGGGATCTCCAATTGCCAATATTCTGATTCCTATGCCATATGAGACAGCACAGAGGTCAGAATAACTTTTCCTTAGAGAAATTGCCCAGACATCCCCACAGAGGCTGCCGGTGAAGAGTGGACAAGAGCCCACGTCTCTCTAATCATGATTCCATGAAGACAGGTCACTTTTAAAGAATTATCAGATTTGGCAGAAGGTGGGAAAACACCATAATAGCCAAAGATTTCTTGACATTGATTTGAATAGAATGGAAAGAAAAAGAGTAATTTTTAAATTTCATCCACAAACTTTTCAATTTCTCTCAAAATACCCTAGAAGATAAAATAACCTTTATTTGGTTCATTACCCACTTAAAATTCATTTGTTCATTCTAGGACCATTTATTCCCCCAATTGACAATAAACTGGCATGAAAAAAGGTTTCAAAATAAAAAAGGGAAAACCCCATTTCCTCAAAGATAAAGAGATTTAAATATGGAGATGTAGCTCAGTTGGTCATTGTTGCCTGGCAACCAACAATACTGAGCACTCAAAAAAAAAAAAAAAAGAAAAGAAAAAGAAAAAAGAAAGAAAGAACCATGGTGGAAAATGCCTGTACTCCCAGCACCAAGGAGATGTAGGTAAGAGGATCAAAGCTTATGATTATCCTTAACTACAGAGTGAGTCTGAGGCTTATGTTACTGTTTCTAAAAAAAAAAAAAAAAAAAAAGGAAGAAGAGGCTTGATAGGTACCAGGTGCCTCCATGTGTAAAGATGCTTCTGTGCAAGCCTGACAACATAGATTCCACTCCAGCTCTCGCAGGGTAGGCAGAGAGAAGAAGAGGAGGCTCTTCAAAGTTATCCCATGACCCCACATGAAAGCATGCACACACTACCACTACAACCACACCATATCTACACAAAATAGTGAAAAAATTAATAAAGAAAATGTAAATTCTAAACTAAACATGGTCAGTTTACGCTCAATACAGTCTTGATATTGAGATGTAGATATGCAAATGGCCACCGAAGCAGAAGGAAGGGGAACATAACCATTATACTGAGGGCGGGGGAGGGTGTGGGCGGATCACGGTATGTTGCAGGCCTCCATTGAAAGCTGTAGGACCAAGCTGGGCACACAAAGCAAAGCTGAAATTGAGGGTTAAAGAACACATAGGAATAGCTAGATCCTCAGACTCATCCTCCATTTCTCTAAGTAGAAATATTTACAGGTGCAAGAGTACCCAAGCAGGTACAATTGAAGGACACAGAGGCCAAAAAAGGAGGATCATTACATTTTCAAAAACTGTACAAAAAATGATATTCCTTTCTGGCTCGAACCCAAGTTTCTACCCCTATAGAGAGTTAGAGTACTAATTCTGATTCTGAAGTCCACAAACTTTGAGATAATCTCTTTAAAGTTCTTAAGGATTTTCTTTTTTCTGTACAGAATGAAGCGTGGAAGAGTAAACAGGGAAACAGAGGGTAGGATGCTCTCCAGTGAATAATTAAGAGCAAGAAAGAGTTAAAGCAAGGTAGTTTTGTGGCCTATCCTTGTAGTACCAACACTGGGAAGCCTGAAGCAAGTGGTCCCTGAGAGTTTGAGACAAGTATTTACACAGTAAATTTCAGACAAGACTGGACTATGGAGCAAGACCCTGTTTCCAAAAAGAAAAATAAAATAGGACTGGAGGATGGCTCAGTGGTTAAAAGGCACTTGTTCTTGAAGAGGTCCTGGGTTCATTTTCCAACAACCACAGTATAGCTGACAACCATCTGTAACTCCATTCCAGGGGATCCAACTCACATTTCTGCTCTCTCTGTGCATAAGACACACAAATGGGGCACATAAATACATGCAGATTAAACACCCATACAGATATAATAGATTAAGGATCTTAAAAGGATAAAAGAAGAAAGCCACAATGCAAAACAGAGGGGAGGCAGGAGGAAGAGGAAGATGAAGGAAGGAAGTAAAACAAATTCATAAGGAAAAGAATGATGGAGAATGACAAGGAAATGGCACTGAGCTGGCCCAGAAGCTGACAGTTCAGAAGCAGGAGGAGCACAGCAGACAACAGCAAGGAACAGTCTCAGGACAACAGTGATGCCTCTGACCAGTGTCAAGGCACCCTGACACCAGTGAAGAACTTATGAGATAAAGAGAACACAAAGAATGTCAATCAAATAGAAAAAAAATGAGCTTAGTATTAAATCTAAACAAAGAATAGCATGATTCTATGGCAGAAACATCTTTATCATGACGTAATGTAATTAGTAAAGTTTTGTATCATTTAATGTTAATGTATTAAAAACTAACAAGACACTCAGGGAAACAAAAGAACTGAAAACCCTCTCCAGAAAGCAGAAAGAAAATATGAGATAACTCAACATACTTTCACTTTTGCAATTTTCTGTGTAAGTTACTTTGGTAAACAGGAAAATAAAAACCAGCCTTGACATTGTTCTTTCTCTTGGTGACAATTTGGTTTTGTCAAACTGTAGACCCCCTGTAACCAAAGTATCAAAATTGCCCTGATGAGGGACTCAGTGCAAGAGTTGGCAGATCCAGAGAATCCATTCATGTGTCTCAGCTTTATGAAAGAGGTGTCTCAAGTCCCCAGTTGGGACATTAAGTAGACTCAAGGCCCACAAGATTCAACTAATCATACTGTCAGACCGGAGGCCACATCTTCTAATTTCCATATTGGCCTTCTGTACTTTAGGGAAACATTGTTCCTGCCACAGAGGAAATCTGAGCCTTATTTCCTGTAGGTGAAAGTTGAACCTAAAACATCAAAGACTGTAATACTCACCGGCCCATGAGGAAATGAGGTAGTGATGTTATGAAACACCCTAGGCCCATAACTACACATCCAACACCAATCACGATAGGTCTGTGGAGTTTTGTTCCGAAATAACTCACGAATACAATCAACAAAAGGTTTCCTGAGAGGGGGAAGGAGAATGCTTGTTTCAGTGATTAGCAGCTCCTAGTCAACAACCTCTCCAGCATTTGGACTCTAGGGTTCATGGTCTAACAACCACCTTAACACAGGGGTGAGTGCTTATGATGTCTTGTGTGTCGTTTTAATATGTAAAACAACTGTGACACTGCAGGAAGGTTCTCTTCCACTCTGGAGAATACTAAAGCTCTATTCAGATGGTCCTGCCTTTGGGAGTAGATACAAAGGCAGCTGTCAGCCTGCATGTCACCTCTGACCTCTCCTCTCATGGCCATTCTGTGCAGATTCAAATGGATTCATGTTTTTAACTTACTACTTAAGAACAGCTTTATTGCTCAACATGGCCAAGCTATATGTCTGCTTCTATTGTTTCTTCTTTCCTTATACCAGGTAATACTGTTAAGCTGAGAGGTCTTAAGAATCCTTACCCTCCAACTGAGACCTAAGTCTACACTGCAGGGGTCAAAAAGTCAAACCAAAAATTTATATTTGTGGTTTAGGAGAAAGATTGGTTTAAAAAAATATTTGGGAAACCCTATGCTGACAGAGAGGCCTTTGGTAAACATGTTTGAGAGCTGAAAGAATAAGTGAAGGCTGGTGGCGTAGCCCTGACATCTACAGCTACTGGAAGGCCAACAGGAAGATTACAAGATCAAAGTTGGCCTGAGCTACAAAGTAAATTCAAGGCCAGGTTGGACAACTTGGCACTTTCTTTGCTGTTTTCATTTAAATACATTAGAAACAATTTCACCATGAAGGAAATTAAACTGTGATTATACTAGAGAAGTGACCAAGGGTGCCAGGTCACTTTGTTTATAGAAGGACTCTTTCTCTCTTTCAGATTTTGTACTCTCATATCCCAGTTCACCATACAAAATCAGGAATTAAATTTCATTAATTCTTCTTTTCAATTTTGTCTGATACAACACAAACACAGAAAGCAATCTTTATTTTCCCTAGTGACAAGGGTGGACAACTATCAATCTCAGAGAGATAGTAGGGAAAGAGAAACATTTGTTCACTCTGTTAGAACACAAGATTCTTCAGACTCCCACAGCAGCCTTCTAAAATGCCAAGGGAAAGCCATTAGCTTCTCCTTGGGTTACCAAAGGAGAGAATCAGATATTAATGCTCCCAGCATTCTGCCACCTGTCAGAAAACAGAGGCTCTGTTAGGCTATGTGGCAATAATTATCTGCCAAATCGTGAGGATATTTAAATAAGTAGTTTCTTTACACCAAACCAGGCTATTCAGTCAACTCAATCAGATTATATAGTCTAATGGAGAAAATAAGGAGAAAAATATCAATATATAATAATAAGCAAACATAAAAATAACTTACCTATCTCAAAACTTCCATTGATTATTCCAACTACAGATGTGGGGATATCAAATTGTCTCTCTATTTGTGTGAGCATGGAATTCATATAAACTCCAGATAGTGATTTGGATACATATGACCATGTTAATGCCATCAAAAACATCTAGGAAAAAAATAATTTTAAAAAATGAGAAGTTTGTTTTCTGATTAATTTCTAATTACATATTTGCTATCAACTGACAAAACATGAGGCAGAGGATGGTATCCAACTAAAATAGATATTGACCATGTAAGGAACTTCAAAGTGTAACCTCTCTTATGTCACAGTGTCCTAACTCTAGAAAAGGAGAGTTAGAATAGTTTGTTAGTGGTGGTGAGTTTTGTCATTAGGTATGGCTTTGTTCTTTTATCAGTGTACCTTATTCATATAGAAAAACATGGAGTTGTTGCCTGGAGTAAGACATGTAAGACACAGCTATTGATGGGTCTTCATTATTACACTGTTATCTGCAGGACAAGTGTTGTCCTGTTTAAGGACGGGAAGGAACAGAATACAGAATCACACCAAGGCATTGTTTCTGCAGCAAGGCTACTCTATTCTCTCTGCAGGGATATCAGGTCTCTGGATGTCCTGGGATAGTTTTGATACTTTTCAGCATTCTTGGGCACAAGAAGTTACATTCTCAGTACTGTAGGCAATGGCCATTGTGTTTTTATTTTCTTCCTGGTGAGCTGCAAGTACATGCCTGACCCCATCTCCCCATGCTGAGATTACATATATATATATATAGTTTTTATGTAGGTTTTCAGGACTGAAATCAGGACCCCTGATTCCAAGGTAATTACTTCATTGATTGAGTTAGCTCCCCATTGAGAATTTTTCTCTTACATAATATTTTTTTATTGATTGGTTCAGCGGCTGAACAAAGATCCAGCAAAGCTGAGCCAAGTGATGCAGTCACTGTGGTGCAGTCTCTTACTCTTTGGTCGTGATCTCTATATGTCGCATGCTTAAGAGACTTTTATTATTTGTACAACTTGGGAATATTGGATTGATGGAAATGATGAATCATTTACACCCTCTCCCAGGAGTACTGCTTCTCAGCTTCCCTAGGAATGTCTTGACCTTTCTATACCTTCTGCTTTTAGGGAGAATTCTTTATCTGGCCCTACTTGAAAGTCTTCCTTATGCCTTGGAGGTTGTGACTCAAGTAAATAAGCCAGAAACCTCCTTATTGAGCTCTGACTTAAAGATACTCTTGGCACATCTGTCCCTTCACTTACTCAGAAACGGTATAATCAGAACTAAGTACACTTAAAAAGACAAACAATATTTGGTATGCTAGAGAAGTTGGCAGCATAGCAAATTAAAAGTCTCTTCCTACCATTGACGGACAAAGAACGGTGTGGATAAGTGATAAAAGAGAAAAACATTAAGACCCCTTTTTTGTTTGTTACAGAATATAGATGAGATGGGGTGGTTCTGGAGGTGTACCTGACAAAGCAAATGTCTAAATCACAGGGAAGCAGGAAGGGATGGCTTCATTATAAACAAACTCAACAGTTTTGTTTGACATTCTCAGAAAATAGGAGGGAAACAGGACCCTACCCACAGTCATAAGCATTCAGATCTTAAGTCTGACTCCTTGCCTCTGTAACATAAGATATCTATCTATGAAAAGAATATCAGCTTTCTGTTAGCAACATGCTAATTGTGTTGCAGTTCTTGCTTGTTCTTGGTGAAAGTTCTTCTGGTGAAAACCTCTAAAGTTAGAGGCTCTTGTCTCTTCCCACCTTCCCATAATTTTTCCTGTCTATCTTGCCTTGGTTGTTTCATTCTTCATTTTATTTGTATAGGCTTAAGTTAGATTGTATAAGTGAATATAAAATCAAAAGTGTTTTTCCTTTCTAAGGAGAAAAGTGCATTACTATTAAGAATAAATTCTTGATTGTGACTTACAAGCCATCCTGAACTACAGTACAGTTAGACTTGAAAAGACAAGCAAAAAAGGTAAAAATCAGAAGTAGAAAAGATCAACCTCCAAAAAGAAATAGAAGAAAATGTGACCATGATTTCAAGGAAAATTCAATAAAGCTTGGCAGCAGCTCAAAAATTAAAATGAAATAAAACAAAATACCCCCCCTTCTTAGAAAAAGTTAATTCATATGGGCTTCTGTCATATGACCAAGGAAAAGAAATACCAGGATTAGACATATAAATAAATTCTGCAAATATAAAATAAAAACATTATATTATGGCAGAAATTAAATAACAACTGCAGCAACTTTGGCCTGAAGATTTTTCTTGGGCCAAATGACAATTTGACTCTGACTATTAAAAGTTGATAGTGCACAGTTTGGGACATGACAACCTTCCCAGGCTGGCATGGAGATTTTCTTTCTGTCTAGTGCCCTTGAAACCATAAGAGTTACCAGCCTGAGAACAGGCTGTCGTGCTTTGGCAAAATATGCCCTTGAAACTGCAATATTGTTAAAAGTTGGGTTGTGGGGTTGATGAGGGAAAATGATTTTAAAATATAATTCTGTTCTGTTGTGGCTTATTAATGATGACTTAACTTATGACCAAGTGGAAGTTAAAACAGGTTTCCAGGGACAAAATGCTATGTTCTATGTTTTGGAACAACATCAATCTATCCCTGCCTACTAAGTTCTGTAAATAAAGAAGATCCCAGACTGCCAGTCAGTCAGGATGTACGCCCCACCCCATCCCTGTGCCTGACTCATTTCCTCCTTGTTGCTCTTGTATCCACCCTTCTTCAGGCCCTGACCTCACCTGGGGCTGCACTCTCACAATTGATTAAATTTATTATTTGGTGATTTTATACATACATGTTCTGATTATTACTCTTTTTTTCTCTTCTCCTCCTCTCTTCCCCACTAGCATCCTCATTCTTAGGACTCCTTTTCCAAGGTTCATGACGTTGGGGGTCTTTTTTTTTTTGGCATTTTTGTTTTGTTTTCCATATAGCTAGAACAAATGCCTAGGGAGGTCACAAGTGTGTGCGTGGCTGAAGGCCATGAAGGCCATCATTTCCCCCGTCCTGGGAGGCATTTCCTAATGATTATTATTTCTAAACTCAAGAAGCAGGAATTTCAGTATGGTACTGTAGACCTTTTGACCACCCTAATATTCTAGATAGTTCTAAATTCAGAAAACTAATTATTTTAAAATATTACCTGTAATTTTTTTTTCCTGTAAACTCATGGTTTTTACATTTTCCCAAAGCAATCATCCCAGTACCTGCTGTTGTTAAGCTCTCAAGTAATGCAAGTGTGGGGTTTAGACAGAAATGGCCCCTATAATTTCATACATTTGAATTCTTGACCCCCAGGGAGTGACACTGTTAGGAGATGTGGCCTTGTTGGATGTCATGTGTCTCTAGGGATAAGCTTTGAGGTTTCATTAGCTCTAGCCAGGCCCAGTGTCCCCCTCCTCCTGCTGCCTACTGATCCAGACGTAGAACTCTCAGCTCCTTCTCTATCACCATGTCTGCCTACATGCCGCTATGATACATACTTTGACAAGAATAGACTAACCCTCTGAACCTGTAAGCCAGCCCCAATTAAATGTTTTCTTCATCAGAATTGCAGTGATCATGGTGTCTCTTTACAGAAACAGAAACCCTGACTGAGACAGCAAACAAAGATGAACTTTAGAAGTAGTATTTATAGATACTTGATGACTTTTCTGCACAAATGCTCTTAATCTTGGTAACTAATAATCACATTACTCATCACCATCCTAAACTTTGAAGCAGGAGATGCAGCTCACTGGTTAATAGCTCTTGTTGAGGACTGTGTTCTGCTCTTCTGCTCCCATCACTCACATAGTGGTTCAAAACCACCTGTAACGCCAGTTCCAGGAGATCCAGCACCTTCTTCTGATCGCCAAAGACAGTAGACAACAGGCGTACCAATATACATGTGGGGAAAACATCCATTTACATAAAATAAAATGTAAACTTAGAGAAACCAATACACCTTACAGGTGGAGGACAAGGTATAGATCACAGATAAAGGAGTTGCCTGGTGTGTATGAACACCTGTATATCTAATTCCTCATCCCTCATACTAGTAATATTGGATATCCCAGAAGGGTGAGCAAGTACATACATGCAGAAACAGTGACCAACACAGAAAGGAGAGAGACAGAGACAGACAGACAGACAGAGACAGACAGACAGAAACACACAGAGAAGTTTCACAATTTTTTTTTTAATTTTAAAAAGTGTGGCTACCATTATCCTTTTCAGATGAAAAATGCTGAAGTATAAACAGGTTGTATAAATTGTACAAAATGACTTATCCAGGAAGCATCTAGGGAGGGTTAGGAGCCAGGGGACCTGGATTCCTCAGAAGCACATGAGAACTGAAGGATACCTTGGGGTGTTTGGGTTCCAATAATTTGTACATCGTTACAAAAGTCTGAAGTCTCCCTTTTATGTTACTAACATTCCATTGCATGTGAATGAAGGTTAAAAGAGCCTTAGATAGGATGACTTAGGCAGCAACCGAAAAAGGGATGTCTGAAGGACCAGAGCTCAAACTCCCGGGGTTACTGTAAGTTCACCTCTTGTGATAGAAACATGCCTTTGGAGCTATAAGGACCACAGTTGTCTCTGAAATAAAGAAAACCAACAAAACAGCCTAACGACAAGACAATTTTCTTACAAAAGAATTACTATTGTATTGCCAAAGCTTGAAGAAAATATCTGCCTGACTGGGTCTTGAAGTCATCTTTGCATAGCAATCAACAGAGCTGTGGGGAGCTGTGGGGAGAGCTGTTCCCTAGCCATGATCCCTGAGGTTCTGTCGGGAACCACTGATGGTTGAGTACTGTGGTGACCTCTAACTAAATTCTACCACAGCATAATATACTTCTAAATCTTTTTAAATCTCATCCTCCTGTAAGACTCTCTAAATCAGTGTTCTCTACCCTCCTAACAGTTGTGACCCTTTGACACAGCTCCTCGTATTGTGTTGATCCCAGACCTGAAATTATTTTTGTTGCTACTTATAACTGTTATTTTGCTACTGTTACAAATCATCATGTAAATATCTGTGTTTTGTGATGTTGTTAGGTAACCCTGTGAAAGAGACATTTGACACACCCACAGGGTTATAACCCAGAGGTTAAGAACCTGTGCTCTAAATCATTTTGATAATTTTTTCCTGGATGAATGATCAAAATTAGAAATCTATAATATAAAACCAACTTTTTAAAGACAAGAAATTAAGAACATATTGGGTAAAATACTTTTGTGTTGGAAAATTTCATGTACACTGCATAACGCAAGCATTTTCAGCTCTAGTTTAAAAGGACTCTTGTGTGTGTGTGCGTGCACACATAGTAACAAGCCATACCTTGATGCTGGAAAAGCATCTGACACCAGGGGTTGCAACGTTCTTCTCAGGTTCTCCCATGCTGACCTTCTGATCGTTTTCAGATGTCTATGTTTTAAGTGTTGTACTGCTATCTTTCCAAGAAAACAGACAGTTGTTAAATTATTTTCTGAACTGTAAGAAGTCATTCTTAAACCAGGCATGGTAACACATGTCATTAATCCCAGCACTAAGAGAGGCAGAGGCAGATCTGGTCTACAAAGTGAATCCAGGACAGCCATGGCTACACAGAGAAACCTTGTCTCAAAAACAAACAAACAAACAAAAACCAAAACCGAACAATCTAATAAACAAAAGCCAAAACGAAAACAACAAACCATACAACAACAAACCACATCCTTTAGGGCTAGGGTGTCTCACTCAGAGGTTCCATTGCTGTGATAAAATAGCAAATCAAAGGGGAAAGGGGTTATTTTAGCTCAGAGTTCTATATCACAGATCATCACTGAGGGAAGTCAGGTTGGGAACACAAGGCAGGAACCTGGACGCAGGAGCCAATGCAGAGGATTGTGGAGGAACACTGCTTCCTGTTTGGTTCTATACGGCTTGCTCAGCCTGGTTTCTTCTACAACCCAGGAGTGCCTGCCCAGTGGTGGTACCACCCGCAGTGAACAAGGCCTTCCCACATCAGTCTTAGAAAATGTACCACAGGCTAGACCATAGGTCGATCTCCTTGGGACACCTTCTCAACTGAGGTTCCCTCTTCCCAAATGACTGTAGCTAGAAACTGTGCAGCACCGCTGGGGAGGCGGCGCAGTGGGTAAAGGGTTTGGCTCCTAAGCTTGAGGTCCTGAGTTTCCTTCCCAGTAAGGAAGGAAAAGCTGGGCTTCCCTGCACCCGCTGTAACCCCAACACTGGGAGAAGCCGGACAGCAGGATTGTTGCAGTGTGCCAACCTGGCACTGGAACTGTGTGAACCACCAACAGGTTTAGTGAAGAGACCCCGTCATAAAACATAAGGTGGAACACTCTGCAGGAGGACATTCAGCATCGACTTCCAGCTTCCATAATATACACGTGTTCATGTGCACCTACACATATACACAAAAACCAATAAATATATATATACTACATTACACTACACCACTGTCACACACACACATACACACACATTTCCTGAATAGGAACAATTTAACCAGTACATACCAGTACATGGAATATTATAAAAATACCGAGGAAGGGTTTTCCTTGTTTTTTTTTTTTTTTAATTCTGACTGCACTTGTAAGTAAATACATAGGAGACTGGGTTTGTGTGATTTCTATTGAAAAAGCCAAAGCAAACAACTATGCTTATTCTTTGGTGATATTAAAGATAGCCTCTATGTTGTTAGGTTCTGACAAATGACAATGTAGTAAAAATAAAACCCTTCAGTTCTTTAGCCAAAGCAAATGAGACTTAGGTGATGCCCTTTGAACTCACTATAATGCTTCTGCCTTTAAGAATGTAAACACCAGTGGCTGTTAGATCCTTTGATTTTGATGTTGGTTGTGGTAGACTTGTGTGAAAAAAATTCAAGTTTCTGAAGAAAGAAATAAAAGAAATCAGAAGATGGAAACAACTCCCATGCTAATGGCTAGGCAGGATTGACATAATAAAAATGGTTATGTTACCAAAAGCAATCTACAGGTTCAATGCAATTCCCATAAAATTACCAACACAATTATTTGCAGACCTTGAAAGAAAAATTCTCAACTTCATATGGAAAAACAGGAAACCAAGAATAGCTAAAACAATCCTCTACAATAAAAGATCTTCTGGAGGTATCTCCATCCCTGATCTCAAGCTGTACTATAGAGCAACAATACTAAAAACTGCATGGTTCTGGCATAGAAACAGACTGGTGGATCAATGGAACCAAAAAGAAGACCCAGAAGTAAATCCACACACTTATGGGCACCTGATGTTTGACAAAGATGCCAAACTGTTCAATGAAAAAAAGACAGCATCTTCAACAAATGGTGCTGGTCTAACTGGATGTCTACATATAGAAAAACAAAAGTAGATCCATACTTATCACCCTGTACAAAACTGAAATCCAAGTAGATCAAAGACTTCAACTTAAAACCGTCCATCTAAACCTGTTAGAAGAAAATGTGGGGAAGAGCCTTGAACTCATTGGCCCAGGAGACAACTTCCTGAACATTAAAAGCACAGGCACTAAAATCAACAATTAGTAAGTGGGACCTCATGAAACTGAAAAGCTTCTGTAAAGCAAAGGACAATGATGTCAGAACAAAACAACAGGCTACAGACTGAGAAAGGATCTTCACCAACCCTATATCTGACAGAGGGCTAATATCCAGAATATATAAAGAACTCAAGAAGTTAAACAGCAACAAATCATGTAACCCAATTTAAAAATGGGGTACAGAGCTAAACAGAGAATTCTCTGCAGAGGAGTATCGAGTGGCAGAGAAACACGTAAAGCAATGTTCAATGTCCTTAGTTGTCAGGGAAATGCAAATCAAAATGACCCTGAGATTTTACCTTACACCCATCAGAATGGTGAAAATAAAAAACTTAAGGGACAATATATGCTGTAGAGGATGTGGAGAAAAGGGAATGAACCCTCCTCCATTGCTGTTGGGAATGTAAACTTTTACAACAACTTTGGAAACCTATCTGGAGCTTTCTCAGACAATTAGGAATAGCACTTTCTCAAGATCCAGCTTATACTACTCCTAGGCATATATCCAAAGTATGCTCAAGTACACAACAAGGACATTAGCTCAACCATCTTCATAGTAGATTTATTTGTAATAGCCAGAATCTGGGAACAACTCAGATGTCCCTCAGTTGAGGAATGGATACAGAATTTGTGGTACATTTACACAATGGAATACTACTCAGCAATTAAAAACAAGAAAATCATGACATTTGCAGTTAAATGGTGGGAACTAGAAAAGATCATCCTGAGTAAGGTATCCCAGAAGCAGAAAGACACACATGGTATATACTCACTTATAAGTGGATATTAGACATATAATATAGGGTAATCATACTAAAATCTGTACACCTAAAGAAGCTAAGCAAGAAGGATGACCACGGGTAAAATGTTCAGCTCTCATTCAGAAAGGCAAATGGGATGGTCATTGGAAGAAGGAGAAAACAGTGAACAGGATAGGAGCCTATCACAGAGGGCCTCTGAAAGACTCTCCCCAGCACGGTATTAAAGCAGGTACTGAGACTCAGCCAAACTTTGGGTGCAGGGAATCTTATGAAAGAAGGGGGAGACAGAAAGACCTGGAGGCGACAGGAGCTCCACAAGGAAAGCAACAGAACCAAAATATCTGGGGTCTTTTCTGAGACTGATACTCCAACCAAGGACCATACATGGAGATAAGCTAGAACCCCTGCACAAATGTAGCCCATGGCAGCTAAGTCTCCAAGTGGGTTTCCTTGTAAGGGGAACAGGGGCTGTCTCTGACATGAACTCAGTGGCTATCTCCTGAGGTGGGGCCAGCCTTACCAGGCCACAGCGGTAGACAATGCAGCCAGTGCATATGAGACCTGATAGGCTAGGGTCAGATGGAAGAGGAGGAGGAACTCGCCTATCTGTGGACTGGGGGAGGGGCATGGAGGAGAAGAGGGATGAGGGCAGGATTGGGAGAGGACAAGGGAGGAGGCTACAGCTGAAATACAGCATAAATAAATGGTTTTAAATAAAAAATACATTAATTTTTTGAAAGAGAATAAAACAAAAACAAAACAAAACAAAAAGAATGCGAACACCTTGGTGTTTTCTTTACTGTCGTAGTACTGAGGCTATGGATTTCATAGTGACTCTCACCTACTCTTAGTTCTTAGAGAGCTACACACCTGGCCAGGTGACCCTCTCACAAATCCTCCCAGTTAAGGCAATCTATTTATTTCAACCACATAGAAACGGCTCCCATTAAAGACTGAGCATGATGAGAATACCCCTCCCATCACACTGCAGTATAATGTAGCCTAATTAATAGAATGCCCTCCTATCCATTGTTTGTGGTTTTACAAAAGTCACAAAAGGATGCAGTCCAGTTAAGACAGTGAGGCTTTGTGGCATCATGAGTATCAAGAAACTCTGTTCAATTTCTAATCCATGGAAACCCCAAGACAAATGCATGTTGTATTAAGCCATTAATGTGACTTGATTAAGACACAATGAAAATGAATGCAAAGATATCCATTGTGTTTGTATTAAACCTCTGCCTCACTGAGCCAACAAAGTCTGTTTGACCAGGCTTCCTTCCTGAGCACTTTGTGTTCCAAGACTCCCCTGGAGATCAAGAAGAGAAACACTTTCTGGTGCATTGTTGATTCACAGAAACCTGGGGAGACACGGGATTTTAATCACAAAAACAACTTAAGTAAAAACAATGAATAAGTATAACATCTGGGGTCAAATCAAAACATTTCCAATTTTAAAAATGTAGGGTTTAGAGAAAGACCAGACACCTAAACAGAGATCTAGCTGTGATTATTTCTGACTATATATTTTGTATGGGATGAACATGTCCTTCTGAATATAGGCATTGTGGTTGCAAGTGTTTATATGCAATGCATAAAGGTGACATGACCTCTGTTCAACTGTACTAGCTTCATCTAACTTTACCTATTTTGTGTCTTGAAAGTAGAGTGTTTTTCATCACCATAAATATATTTTAATTTTGGATTTATTCTACAAAACTCACCTATTCTATTTCTCAGTAGTATCCACAGTACTGATGTATGAAAATGCTCTCAACAATGTCTATTCACAAAAATAATACACAATGGCTCCAAGCTTATAAACATTTAAAATAGTTAACAATGTTCCCCATATCAATCACTACTGAGTGACTATCCTAACCCTATGACCCTGGCTCTCTTCATTTCTTTACAGTTACAACAAATACTTATTGAACACCTGGTATGTGCCAGTCACTTCATGAAGCTCAAGATTCAAATAAGAAGACAGGCATGCTGTTCTATAGAAAAGTAAAGTTGTTTAAGACACCTCAGTCACCAGAGAAAGTTGATTGTACCCACATACCTAGGAAATTATGCTTCTCTTGGGAAAATGACATGTCTTAAAAGTAAATAAATAAATGTACACTGGAATAGAATGGGGCCACGTAGGCTGAGGTATGACTTACTTATTATTGAAAAGGGAAGAAAATTCATAGGATATGGATGAAAATTACAGGGACTGTCTTGGCAGTTGTGATTAGACATAAGAATGAAACCCTCAGACTCAAGGCTTCCACATAAAACTTCAAGTCCACTTAACTTCCTGAGAGGACCTGATACTGATTTTGGAAAGAATGGTAGAAGTTGATTTCCAGTAGAGAGAAAACGTATTCAAAACTACACAAACTACAGATAAAATATCAAAGTCTCAATTCTCCTCACCTTTTGCTCCCCCAGAGTACCATCCCTCATCAGCCTTTCTTTCTTCCTTTCCTTCTTGTCCAGGCCTGAGCCCAGGTTAGTCACCCTACCCATCAGTAAGGGAGAACTTCTCTCCCATGTCAAAGCTTTCTTTAGTGGCTTATTCTAAATATCTATTTTTCATTTCTTAGCCGTGAATAACTGGAGTTAGTCCCCAGAAGTTCACTGGATATTTTTTTCCATGAGTAATCATCTGGGTAGGTTTTATCACCTTCTTGTGGATTCCTTTCAAAATGCTTTTTTCTGTGTCAGTTTCACAACCAAGTCTTGATTATAAATAAAGTATACACAGCCAGGCACTTGAAAACAGATTCAATGTCAATAAATTAACAGCCACCTTTCTCTAATGTGCCAACTTTTTCTGTGAAACATATTATATCTTTTCAGATGCATTTTAAACATGTCCATAGAGGAAACATGTGTTTCCTTGATTCAGTAAAATGTATATAACTCGATACTGAATCATATCACACTCTCCTGTTGAGCACTTTGAACCTAATTTAGAAATTTCTACAGAGTAACAGCCACATGCACAGCTCCCCTTTGTTAGCACAGGATTATTTAAACATTTACTTCTGCTCCCAGGATCACACTGTGTTCGGACAAATCCATATCAATCAGCAATGCTCATGAAAACAGCACAGTGTACTTTTATAAAGCAGATAGCAATGCAATGTCTCTCCCTTTATAGGAAAAGTAGATATTACTCTAGTATTACCTACTAGAAGATAGTAGTACCACATGAGGAGTAGGTAGGAATATATTATACCCATCCTGAGGCAAAACCAGCCACAGTTATGAACCATTTTGCACTGTTTTATTTTAAAGATGTATGATGGGACATCTGCTCTCTCAAACATTTTGAGAATACAGTGCACAACTCCTCAGTAGGTAGGTGAGTATACTACAAAGCAGACCTCTAGAACAGCAACTACCTTGCAGTACTGACACTCTACGCACTGAGCAGCAATCCCGTGGGGAGGGGGGTCACCATTTGCATCTCAATCACAGGAAAATACAACCCTGTACACAGTGACTAAACATGCTCTCTCACACGCAGCATCCACAGTTTGTGATTATCAGAAAATTCATGCCATTCATTTCACCTGCTCTGCACTACTGAATTAATAAAACAAAGGCGTTGCTTTACCTTGACCAAGCAAGAAGTACATACATGAAGAAGCCTTAGGTCCTCTCCCTGGTGATGGAAAAAGAAAATCACAGCAGCAAAAGTCTTATGAAAAACACTTATTTTCAGAATTCTCAAGTTGCCTCTAACTGTGTTACAGCCTCTTGGGTGTATTCCAGCTGAAATCCTTTCAACCAATACCAAACCACGGAAGGACGTGCCAAGAAAGGACTTGGAGAATCAACAATGACTTGTTTGATTCCTAACAAATTATTTTACTTTGGTCAGCTCCTTCTAATCAGAAATCAAAGTAGAAAATACTGAATTCCATCCGTTAAACCTGATGCATATAGATACCCTTTTATTTTCTACATTCAAGGTATGTCGAATGTGCCCCTCTGGGAAAACTTAACCAGATATTAAGAACATTACCCATCTGTTTGTTTTTTGCCATGCAGAACAAGACTGGAACATTGACAAACCAGCAATCTAGCCTGCCTGTGGCTTTAAGTGAATTCTAAGCCTATGCTGAAAAGCAGTACAAGAAAATTAAAACATGAGTTCTGCCTTTAACAGAACTAGCTATGAATGGCAACAATGTTACTTCCAGTATCAAACATATCTAGAGAATGAAGAGATGACTGCAGAAGAAGCAGTTTTCCACATTCCAGACACTTGCTTTGCACTGGGTCTTACTAGGCAGCTTTAAGCTCTCTAATACCCAGACCTCTTGAAAACCTGCACTTTATGGTTAAGCAAGAATCAGGCTAAGCCAGTTTGGAGAGTGCTCACTCTTGATACCCAGCTGCTTCAGTGTTTGGCTCCTTTCTGCATGTTTCCAGGTGTTGCCTGCGCTTGTCTCCCCCAGCAAGAATAGCCAGGGCGCTCAGCACTGTAGCAACTGGCATGCTGTCCCCTCGTGATGGCATCGCCCTGCTCTCCTTGTCTGTAAGTCCCCACTGATCTCCACTGTGTCCTGAGCCGCAGCCAGGTCGAAACTGAAGCATCATTGCTACAGTTCCAGAAAATAAGATTACCTTACTCCAGTTACTGTTCAGTACTGGTTTTTCTCCAATAGCCATACCATGAGGATTATCATGTCTTCAGTTTGTCTCAATTATTTCCTTCCTTTTATCTGAACAAGTGCAGTTTGAGGAACAAAAAATGGGTATCTCATGGGCCCCATCTGAGCAGGGGTTCCAGGCCACATCCACACGTGACCCTTGGTTGTAGAAACCGTCTCATACAAGACCCCTGTGCCCTGCTCAGTTTGGTCTTTGTGGAGCTCTTGTTCTCTCCAAGTTTCACCAACCTCCTCCATTTCTATCATCACTTCTTGCTCTCTGCCAAAGGCTTGATCGCGAGTCTTAATATCTGCTCTGATACATCGTTACATTGACCCCCCCCCAGAGGTCCTCCTTGGCATACTCCTGTCCTGTTGCTTGTTTTCTCCTCCACTCAATGTCCATTCCATTTGTTCATCCAAACGAGCATTGATCATACCAACCTGGGTCCTCCTTCCTGTATATCCTCCCTAGGTGTGTAGATTTCAGCTTGACCTTCCTATCCTATAGGTCTATATAAGTGAGTATATACCATATGTTTCTTTCTGCTTTTGGGATACCTTGGTGTAGGACTGAAGACCCTAGTGAGGGAAACAGGGACTGTTTCAGTCTTGAACTTGATGGCTGACTCTGACCCTTCCCCATACATGCC
>CM053761.1:6602689-6633357 GCA_028658305.1 Pachyuromys duprasi | reverse complement strand
ACTGGCTAGATCCCAGGGGAGGACATTGCAGCCAGCCCTGAGGAGACAGGATGAGCTGGGGTTGGATGGAAGGGGAGGAGGTCCTCCCCTGTTGGTGGACTTGAAGGGGGCAAGGAGGAGATGAGGGAGGGTTGGGAGGGTAGGAGGGAAGGAGGGAGGGGGCTACGCTTGGGATGCAAAGTACCTAACCTGTGATTGATAACAAAAAAAAATAAATTAATAAAAAAAAGAAAAAAATAAAAGAGCAGAATGTCAAAACTAACTAACTGACTAACTAACTAAATAGTATAGTGTGATGAATTGTTTGGGGTGAAAAGTCAAGGACTGTTGGAAATGAGTCTAAAATGTTGCTGAATATGATCAAAATAAATTATGTAAAATTAAAAAAAAATGGGTATCTCTACTTAATCCTGTGGAAGGAGATATTTAAGCTTCTTTTCCCATAGAAGAGTTTCTTTCTTTCCAGTGTTCCCCACAAATCTGCTAATCCAACAACATCCCAGGATCTTCCTTGAATCTATTTATCTGTGAATTTTCTTATTTACATAATAAAAGGAAGGAGACAGCTGAAGGTAGTGTCAGGTGTGCGGTGTTATTCTGACTCATCCCAGAAGAGCTGGCTTGTTTCTGTGGACTTTGAGTCTGTTTATATTTGAAATATGGGAATTTCTATGTCTGTCTTGCAAGGCTGCTATGAAGACTGAATATAAAATAGCCATCAGCACCCTCATGTGGACTGGAATGAAAGAGTCACTCTGTCAATGGCAGCGATTATTATTCATACATCTTATTAAGGCTCTACTAAATTCCATGCACAATAGTAGGTGTTAAGGATCCAAAGATGAATAGCATGAACTTTCTTTCAAGAGGTTTCAGAAGCTATTGAGAGAGGCAGATCATTAAGTCATAATGGGTAGCTATTGCCACAGTGCAGTCAGTTTCTAGAGGAGAAAAGATTAATGAAAACCATTCTCATGCTTGTAATAAATAGTGTCATTTGGGTGCAGTATAATAGTTTAACCACCCATGACTTAAAATAAGTACAAATTTGAAGATCTGTTTGCAAACTATCTGCATGCTTTGAGACAGGCCACTCAGTTTCTCTTTATAATGAAAACAGCATTTATCTTTCTTAAAGTGTAGGGATGAAAATGAAGTTGATGACAGATAGCAGGGGAGCTGAAATGCACAGGCTGACTCCTCAGGGACACAGAACTACCATGGGAAGCTAGAAAGGCCCTAGTATTTCTCCCTCAACCTCTGTCTCCACAATTCCAATATTACACAAATATTTCCGATTAACACAACTTAACAGAGTATGATGATCAGGGAACCTGAGATCCTTAGTTTGCAGATGTCAATCTCTGGGATACAGAATAGATAAAGCACAGGTAACAATGGATGTGAGGCCGGATGATGAACACTGACAAAGACAACCATAATCCTCAGTAAGATTTAAGTATGCTTAATACATATTATAAGATGGATGCACAAGCAACATTTAATTAATGGTAGCTATTTGCTGCTGCACAATAGACGTTAAGTCCATGGTGCTATTCCGCCTTGGGTCAGGAGATAGCTCCTTGTATATTTCAGGAGCCCTAACTTTTTATGCTCACATATCTTTGTGATACTAATCACAAGGGTTTGCCATCAAGCCAACATTATTTCTTTACTGACTTGAATGCATGAACCCATCCCTTCTGCAGGACTGCTAAAACAGCCGTAGTCACCATATCTTCATGGAGCGCAGGCTGTCCACAAGGAGAAGACCAGCTATTTGGAGGCTTACTGGCAGGAAATCTGCTTGCCATTACATTCTGAAACTCCAGCTTATTTTCTTCTCAATATTTTGGACTCTATGTATGATGCATGCTTTTTAGTTGAGTGACTAACACACAAGAAAAGTCTAAATGAGTCTTTATTCCTGAAGAACTGCTGCTACATTGAAAAGACATAACTCTGATCTCATTTAGATAACATTATTTTGATAAAACTGGACTCCGTGAGAGATTGCAAATAAATAATAAACATCAATCAACCTGGCATATGCTTCACACATTTTAAGCATTATTCTGGGAATGTTTGTCAGAGCAGTGCACTCAATTCTCATAAAGTCCTGTGGCATGAGTACTGTACCCAACTTGAAAGATACTGGATTTAAAGGCCAGAGGGGTTGAATCACTGTGGCAAAGCCAATATTTAGCTGTGGAAATTCTTACCAGCGGTGGCAATCTGGCCCTTCTCGAGTGCATATGCCCAAGCAGTAAGCCGGAAGTTTCTGACTGCGTTTACAGTCGAATTAATTTTAATTCTCCTTTGGTAATTACTATGCTATTTTTTAAAGTCTCATTATAGATTTTCTTTCAGTTAAAAATGGTAGAGGAGTTAGAGACCTTCTACTTAAGAGCTCTTGCTCCTCAGGCTAAGGACTGGACCCTAGCACTATCAACAGCACTCAAACATCTGGAACTGCAGCAAGGGGTGCCACTATCTTGCGTCTGGTGTCCTCGGGCAACTGCAAACAAGTGCACAGGCACAGACACAAAATAAATCTTTTTTTAAGTATTAAATTCTTTATTAATTATACTTTATTCACCTTATATACCCCTGTAGTTCCCTCCCTCCTCCTGTCCCAATCCCTCCCTTCTTCCCCCCTCTACACCCGTGTCTCTCACCAAGACCACTGATAGGGGAGGTCCTCCTTTCCTTCCCTCTGATCCCAGTCCATCAGGTCTTATCAGGAGTAGCTGCATTGTCTTCCTCTGTGGCCCGGCAAGGCTGCTCCCCCCTCAGGGGGAGGTGATCAAAAAGCAGGCCAATCAGTTCATGTCAGAAACAGTCCCTGGTCCTACTACTATGGAACTCACTTGGACACTGAACTGCCATAGACCACACCTATGCAGGGGTCCTAGGCTACCTCCATGCACGGTACCTGGTTGGACCATCAGTCTCAGGAAAGACCCCTGTGCTCAGACCACTTGGTTCTGTTGCTCTCCTTGTGGAGTTCCTGTCCTCTCCAGATCCCAATATTTCCCACTCCTCTCATAAGATTCCCTGCACTCTGCCCAAGTGTTGGCCATAAGTCCCTTCCGAGGCCCTCCAAGGCAGGCTCCTGACCCATTCCCTGCCCTCTCCTTCTTCCTATGTCCATCTCCTTTGCCCTTCTGGATAGGGATTGGGCATTTTAGCAAGAGTACTTCCTCTTGATTAGTTTCTTTAGGTGTACAGATTTTAGTATGTTCATCCTATAGTATATGTCTATATGAGTGAGTATATACCGTGTGTGTCTTTCTGCTTCTGGGATAGCTCACTCAGGATGATCCTTTCCAGTTCCCACCATTTACCTGCAAATTTCATGATATCTTTGTTTTTTATTGCTGAGTAATAATCCATTGTGTAGATGTACCACAATTTCTGTATCCATTCCTCAGTTGAGGGGCATGTGGGTTGTTTCCAGCTTCTGGCTATTACAAATAAAGCTGCTACAAACATGGTTGAGCAAATGTCCTTATTGTGCACTTGAGCCTCTTTTGGATATATGCCTGGGAGTATAGCTGGATCTTGAAGAAGCACTATTCCTAGTTGTCTGAGGAAGCGCCAGATTGATTTCTAGAGTGGTTGTACAAGTTTACATTCCCACCAGCAGTGGAGGAGAGTTCCCCTTTCTCCACAACCTCTCCAGCATGTGTTGTCACTTGAGTTTTTGATCTTGGCCATTCTGATGAGTGTAAGGTGAAATCTCAGGGTTATTTTGATTTGCATTTCCCTGATGAGTAAGGATGTTGAGCATTTCTTTAAGTGTTTCTCTGCCATTCGATGTTAGCTCTGTACCCCATTTTTTAATTGGATTTCTTGATTTCTTGCTGTTTAATTTTTTGAGTTCTTTATATATACTGGATATTAGTCCTCCGTCAGATATAGGGTTGGTGAAGATCCCTTCCCAATCTGTAGGCAGTCATTTTGTTCTGACAGTGTCCTTTGCTTTACAGAAGCTTTTCAGTTTCATGAGGTCCCATTAATTGATTGTTGCTCTTAGAGCCTGTGCTGTTGGTGTTCTATTCAGGAAGTCGTCTCCTGTGCCAATGAGTTCTAGGGTCTTCCCCACTTTTTCTTCTAACAGGTGTTTGGTAGATTCTAATCCATCTGATTTAATACGATATATGCATTTCATATTATGAAAGCATAATATGATTGTGAATACTGTTGGTTAATTTTGTTGCTCTGGAGTCTTTCCCCATATTTGGTTAAAAGGCGTCCAAGTAGCTGAAGCAATAGTCTCAGCTCAATGAATAATTGCCAAATATTTGAAGTATCGAATCTGAATTCTGAGTTCCTTTGGAAGCCATCCCCAAACCAGAACCAACATGCTCCTGCCTTGAATTACCTCAGAAGGACAAAGTTGAAAGAAAAAAATTAATCAGTGAACTCAGTGCACCCAACTTTTTTTGTAATTGTAATCTTTACAAAGTTCTTTTAGGTCAAAAAGGATTGAGAGCATTGGTTTAATCATTCTCCTTTAGTAATGATGGAAACATCAATGCTCCAGTAGTTCATGAACCCAGAGGCCTGCTATCACACCCTACCACACATATTAAAAAATAAAATTACTCCCCGGCTTGATCCCAGCACTCTGGAGGCAGAGGCTGGTGGATCTCTATGTTTTTGAAGCCAGGTGGCTCTACAAAGTGAATCCAGGACAGCCAGGTCTACAAAAAAGAAAGAAAGAAAGAAAGAAAGAAAGAAAGAAAGAAAGAAAGAAAGAAAGAAAGAAAGAAAGAAAGAAAGAAAGAAAGAAAGAAAGGAAGGAAGGAGGGAAGGAAGGAAGAGTAGTCACAAATAAACAAAACAATACAGGAACAAATAATAAAACAAGGAAAACAAAAACAACAACAACCAAAGCCACGCACAAAAACAGCAGCAACACACACACACAAACAACCCTAGAATTCCCATCGCTTTTAGCTGGTGCATATTTTCATTGTCTAGCTGCTCTTCTCTTTACCTAGTCAGTTATGAAGCCACCACAGAGAGCTTTTAAACACAAGAATTTATATAAAAAGTTCTATTTAAGGGGCATTTTTAGGCACAAGTGTTGTTCTGTGATCTTTTCTTTTGATATAACCAAAACACAGATCATTAAAATCTAGTATACATTATTTATATTCCAATTATGATCCTTTTCCTAGTAATTTTCTTTATGGGTGTTTGGAAAAAAAATTTACATTAACTTATTTTCGGTGTCTTCGTTCATGTGTATGTGTGTGTTGTATATATTTTATAGCATGCATGTGTATGTCTGAAGACAACTTGCAGGAGTCAGTTTTCTCCTTCTATCTTATTCGAGTCCTCACACTTGGGAGCAAGTGACTTTTAATCACTGAGCCATCTCCCAAGCCCTTTTATAGGGTTTTTAATATTGTCCTAAGACCATTCCACTCTTGACACTGTGTTTAGGTGATTATTTGTAGTTTCTTTGAATAATAAGCAATGTCTCAGCCTTTCCTTGGGAAGAGGAGGATTCTTGACCATTTAAAGAGAATATCATGGCTGGAGGAATGATCCATTGGTTAAGAGCACTTGCTACTTTTCTCAGAGCACATATCAGGTGATTCACAACCACTTCTAACTCTAGCTCCAGAGGAACCAACACTCTTTTCTGGCCTTTTATGGCATTGACACACATGTGGCAGACATGCATACTTATGTAATTTTTAATTGAAATTTTCTAAGACTGTCAGCTTCTCAAAATACCTGCCAATATAAATCTGCCTAAAGTTCTTTTATGAAAGGTTCTAATTATACAGCTTGAGTGAAAAATACTATTGTAAATATATGATGCCTTCCTAAACTGCTCAGACACATGATGTTCATTTGTTCCAGAACTAGTAAGGTGAGACGTGGTCCATGTGTTTCTTCCAATTCTCTTAGTATCAAGATATTAATTCTCCATTTGTTTCTTTACTCACTTGTTTTATTATCTGGTGTCAATGCAAAACTCAGTTATTTGGGCAAACACAGGAGCTGGTTTTCTGTCCTAGGATAGCATTTTCCTTATCTCCCAAAATTGATTAATTTAAATCAATATAAACTTCCATAGTTTTAATCACTCAGTGGGTTACAGTTTAATCCCTTGATCATTGCATTACTTACTTATTCCTTTTCCAAAAGAAAATATCTGACAGAAACAATATGAGGATGTAGTCCAGCATGGCAGGGAACAGAGGTACCAGCGTTGAGAGGTGGCTGATTTCATGGCACCCACTATCAGGAAGCGGAGAGCAAGGAATGGTAGAGCTCAGCTCACTTTCTCCGTCTTAGTCTGGGAACTCCTGGCTCAGAAGATAGTACCGTCTCTATCTTTCCCACCTCAGTTAAACTGTTACAGCATGTCCCATAGATCCACGTATCCATGGTGATCATGAGTCTAGTCAAGTTGCTAATGAAAATTAATTATTGATACATCAAAGTCATGTTCAAATTTTCTAGAAGTTATTTCAGTTTAATTCTAGTGTGTTACAGTTCTGCTCCTGAAAAGGCTTCCCCAAAGTGTAACAGCTCTCAAGGGAAAGGTATCTTGGCAGTGAGGGGCTAGGGAATAGAGAGAAAGAAATGCTCATATCCAGATATGTAAAACATGTGTATGTGTCATGTAGATATACATAAAAATAATAAAATGAGAACACATTGATGGTTGCCAGTTCTGGTCCAGCAGTGGTCCCTTATTCTTTAATTTCCTCCCTGAGAATAGATTCCCATGGTTCTCAATCTATTTGTTTATTTACCCAGGCCTTGGACATACATGATAATTTTCAGACCTGTTGGTACACAGCATCTTGAATAGTCAACCTACTAACAAGAGCTCTACATTTGTTGGTAACTTTTCTTATAGTGAAACCTAAGTATAGGGGTCCAATAAAATACACCTGTGTAGCTCACAGTCCTCTCAAGGTATAGAATATTTACCTCCTGACTGATAGGCTTCTCATGGACAACCTGCTTTTGAATGCTAACATCATTTGACATCAGTGTAAAATGTAAGAGTGAAATATTTTAGCACTTTATAAAAAAATAAAATAAAATACTACGGCAGAATGTGGGGTTATGATCTGAGCTTGATCCCAAGAACTCACACGAAGGTAAGAGAAGAGAATTCTCTCTCTCTGTTTCTCTTTCTCTCTCTCTCTCTCTCTCACACACACATAAGCCATGCACCATACATACCACATATCACACTGAAGCATCTTTCCCAGTGGCTAGGAAAATAAAAAATAGGAATTGGCCACATATGAAGCCATATCCTAAAGGAGAATTTTTTTGACACTAACCATCTTCAACGTCAAAAGGGGTTCATGCCGGAGCTTACGTGTTATCAAAAAATTTCTCAAATGAATAAAAGATCTTTAAATGCCATATTTTATATATCTCTGAGATTTCTGAAGTTCATCTATCTCTAGTATATGTGAATTGCTTGTTTCTAGTGATTAGCTTAGAAAAAAACCTGTGATTAACTAAGTTGGTACCTAATAAAACCACAAGTTTGATGGACTATCAGTTTATATTTCTTAATTATCCTAAACAATTTGTGATAGTAGCTTTTAAAAGGACTAGAATGTCACTTTGCATTTTTAAGAATTTCACAGTTACAATACCTTAAAAAGAGTTGATAAATAGTATGTTATAACCAAAATATAACCTTAGTTTTATATCAATATACAAACATCTATAAGAGCAGACTCAATAGTCCACCTTTTTGTTCCTATATTATTTCTATATTCCCTTTTTTTGTTTAAACAAAAAGGAGCTATTTTAACTCTAATACAGTAAAACTATTCACAAAAAAGAAACGATTTTTTTCTAAGCATGCTACAATGTCCAGCTTGGTTGTATTTGGCACTCTTAGGATTAAGTATCATTGAGTTCAAAGTTCTGTAAAATGTGTGTGTTGGTCTCTCATACGATCTCAGCAATTTGACTGTCCTAAGCAGTCTGTAGTCTGAAGCTGATCTTTTGGGTAGTGTTTGTCAGCTTAGTGGCAATCTTGACTAGGTAGAATACAACAGTCAATTCAAAGGTGCAGAACTGTTTGTGCAGAGCCAGGCAGCAGCAGCAGAAGGCTGGAGCAGTTTTCCCCAGTGATTGGTGTTACACGATCCAGGTGGATTTATCAATGGGTCCTTATCATTGCCTTAAAAACCTTAAAAGGTTATTGTTAGGTGCGGTAGAAAACCTAAATATTTTAAATGCCATATTCAGTAGATCTCAGAAAGGGTTGAGGACCATAATTTATAACTGCATCGAGGTATGCAAACTTTGTTTCTAGTTGCTTCAGACTCAAACCTGGAAACACACAGGAAGCGAGATGAAGTTTATCTCTAGAATTAGTTAATATTCCATATGACTACGAGTATCAAGACAGAAAGTGTATAAATGTGTGAATACATATTCTTATAGATTTTGAGATAATATTTATACCTCAAAAAAGTTAGAGAGTCAAATGAAAACCAAATGATTATGAGACCAGTAGCAATAGAATGGTAACCTATTTTTTCTTTTCCTCTGTCCCATAGCAGGTGGCTCTTCTATATGAGACAGAGATTTGGGGGTCGCCTTCAACAAGCATGCATGGGTTTAGAGGATGAGAGCCCCCAACAACAAAGACAGCTTTGTTTTTAATTGAATTGGGGCCACGTAAAGACCATTTGACACTTAGGTATGCAGAGGGCAGAAGAGACAAGAAGGACAGGACGATACCACGTGGCCAATTTCTGCCTTTTCTTGTGACGTTTTTCTCTAGACGATCTGCACTTTTTCTTCAGGTGTTTCATTTGTTCAGTAGTTTCCGGATTCCTTTGTTAGATGTTTTTATTCTCCTAGAAAGACAAAAACAAACCCCCGTCCTACCCCTAACTCAGGGGGTTTCCTTTTTTGGTGGGTTGTATCTTTATTAGGGCAATAGAATTTTTGGAAAGAGAAAAAGTATTATCTTTCAATTGAAAATTTAAAAAAAAAATTGAAATTAAATACCACTTTATTTTTAGGTTACAAAGGACATTCACTTTGAATTTCAGCCTGCCTTTTGCAATTGGTTTTTAAATGTAATCATTGCGATTACATCAAATGTAATCACATGTAGTTCTTATGTGCTTGCTTCTACCTCTCAAGTGCTGGGATAACAGGTGTGTACCTCCCATTTGCTGGGATTAAACATGTGAACCACCACACCTGGACCTAAGTTTTTCTCTACTTGGAACTTGCTCTGTATCAGGGTGGCCTTGAACTCAGAGATATGCATACTCTTTTTTTTTTTTTTCTCCTGAGTGTTAGATTAAAGGCTATGCTGCCCAAATGCTGGGATTAACAGTGTGCTATCACCGCCCTGCTCATTGTAACTGAAGAATTTAGAAAATAGCTAATTTCTGGACCTTGACTGTCTCTGCTGGGATTAAAGGCATGTGCTACCACCTGCTCAAACTTTTTATTTTAGCTGCAAATTACTCCAACCCTTAGAAATTTAGTAAACAAGTTTGAACCCTATTAACCTTTGAATTTACTTAAAATATTTCAAATCTCTTAACTGCGCTTTAATAACAAACAACAAAAAATCTTTTTTATTTTAGAAGAAATCTCAATCAAAAATTGATGTCCAAGATGGGATGGGCCACATGGCAATCTCCAGTCTAACACTCTGACGTGGAATTAAGACACATGGTTGAAGAAAACCCAGTTTTCGTTTTATGCTGGCAAGGCAGGTGTGCCTTTGGTAAACTATTATTGGAAAATAATATTTTATTTTTATTTTTTATGCCTAGGTAACCATTTTACAGGTAAGACAGTTGGTACCTTTGAAAACCCAACACCTGTCATGCTCTGCTATGGACAACCTGGACAGTCGCTGACTGTTCTTGGTAATGCCTTTTAATATTTTTCTCAGAAGCATTCTTCATTTTATTGTTTGTTTCTGAGACTGGAGGAATGTTAATCTGTGTTTCCCATTGCTGGAACAAATCATATCTCTATACATTCATGGCTATATTAGCCATATACGGCTTTAATTTTTCTATTTGTCCTTCTAGCCCTATACACATGACCTGTCTTGTGCTTTGTTTTACCTGAGATAAAGTTACAATCCTAAAAAACTGAATATTTACTTCCTGAAGAAGCCAATCTGGATGCTAATATTTTGGTCAAATTCTTGTTACATCTGCTCCTGTGTCTACTAAACTTTCAATTCTAATACCATTTATTTTTATTTTTACCTTAGGTCTCTGATCATTTATAGAAGTTTGCCAAAATATTTGATTTTTTATTTTCTCTTGAAATTTTTGTTTTATCTATTGAAACTGTTCTGTCTTTGATTACATCAAGAGCAGTGTTGTTTTTAACAACAGGCATTAAATCCTTTAATTACTCTGTGGATGAGTTTTTCCTGACAGGGAACAATTAAATGGAATTTAATGTTGGGGCCTGCAGGAGGCCCCCTCTGGCATTCCCCCCTCTACCCATGTCAAAAGGTTACCTTGTTGATCTGCATTCATGGCCTTTGCCACAACTTCTGCATACTCCAGAAAGCTGGGGTCTTCTGTTTGGATTATCTCTAGAAAACCCATTGTTTCTTGGAGAGCCTTGCCTAGGTTCTCTTTTCAAATGGCCTTGATTACCACCATTAAATATCTGCCATTTTGATTTTTCCTAATGCTTTTAGAAATTACTTCTCCTGTCAGATTACCACCGAAAACATGAGATCCAATATCAGCTGTATCTCTAATCCATTTCTTTCCTTTAAAGGTCTAATCACCTTTTTGCATTCTGAATTAGTATTTTCAAGAGTCAAAGATTCGATTAGTATTTTTCTAACTTATGAATCTGATACTATTGTATTTATAGCTTAAGTAAATCTTTACAAAAAAAAAATCAGTGAAGGATTCTTTTGGGCCTTGTATAATTTCAGTAAATGACTCAGATATTTTTTCTGATTCTTCAGTCTTATCCCTAGCATTTAAAGCTGCTAGACAACATGATGCCGAGGTGTGATCATCAAATTCAAATTGCTTTATAAATCAGCATATTGACCTTCACCTAGCAAGGTGAAATATCATGTAACTGACCTGATTTCATTGTTCTTTGGCTTTCACTTTCTCTTTCCACCATGATTGCCATTGTAACTGAGGTTCAGGTTCCAATATTGCTGTTGTCAAATCTTTGCAGTTTTGGGAGATAATGCTGTTCTGAGCTGGCCATGAATTTAGAATATGCTTTGCATAGGATGAATGTAAATCATAGGAGATGACTGCTTTCTTAAATCTCCTCAAATTTAATATGTTTGCAGGATTCCATTACTTTCACTATAACCTTGTGGGCGCCTATGTCTTGTGAAATAACTGAATAATCTAAGTTTGATTTCCTAACATTCTTGGGCCTCCCCCTTTCAGTTTTATTATGCAGTGGTATGGTAGGCTCTTGTCTCAAATCCTTTGTCTGTGTCTGAGAATTTTCCTTATTCTCATTTATAGATCTCTCTAAGGCTTGTCTAAATTCCTCTGTCTGTATCTGAATATTTTTCTTATTCTAGTTTATAAGTCTAATTTTTCTTCTAAGGCTTATATCTTATCAATCCACCTTTTCTTTGAGTGAGTACCGAGAGCCATTATTGCTTTTAAGAATAAAGTATAAAATACCCAAAGGACAATAATCATAATTGGTATTGGGAAAATTTCAGATAAGCCATTTCAATTTTAATTTTCTGTTTCTTTTCTCAAGCCATGTAGAGTAGCACTATACAGGGTTCTAAAGCCTTCTATTATGGAACTTCCCACCCTTAACTCTCCCTTGTGTACTTCCCAGATGACTTTCTAAATCTGATGGTTTCTCAGTTGGCCCACAGCTGGAGTGATCTCTCTCTGTGGAGTCATGCCCCACATTGGCACCAAAATGTCATAATGAAAGAAAGTCCCAACCACTTGATTTTACCAATGGAGGCTAAGGAGTCAAATGCTGTGGTGAAAACCTGCTAGCTCAGAGAGGCAGAGAAAGCACCCAGCTGACCTTCCTACTCAGCTCGTGCTCTGAAGGAAAAAGCCAAAACCCCAAAGCTTAAAAGGCTGAAAGCTAAAAGCCCCCAAAGCCAAAAGCTTCCTAGCTCAGCTGACAGTCCAGGAGGAAAAGGCTTGCTAGCTCACCTGACAGCCCAAGAGGAGAAAGTCAAAAGCTAAAAGCCAAAGAGCTCCTTCTTCTCCATGCTGTCTAAAATACCCTCCTCTCAAAGTTCCTCCTTTCTACTTAATCCCTGTCAGCTGGTTTCTTGCTCTGCCTCTTGATTTAGGGCTAACTTTATTAAATCCTGTGTATAGAGTACTCTAGGATTAAAGGTGTGTGTCAGTACTGAGCCACACAATAATCATCTGTTTACAATAAACAGAAAGTTCTTGGCTTAAAAGTATGTGTTAAGGCTGAACCACACCAAAGAAAGACACAGGTTTTTTACAGTTCACAAACTCAGGGTTCACAATGGGATCAAATACCTGCAACACAACACATTGTACATATCAGCACTCGAAACACAATACATAGAATAAATTTTTAAAAGAATCACATAGTGAGAGGATCAGACTAACTTTGTAACTTATATTTTCGAGTTTCAGGCCTGTGTTAATTAAAGTGATAACTAAAGCCTCACAGTACTTTTCCAGATAATGGAGGAATGTAACTGCCCCGGACCTTGGTCATCTGCTTGGGCAGAGATAAGGAAGTGAGCAAGCAAAAACTTCCACTCAACAAAGAAGACCTATGCTTGAGAGATAACATGGCCTAAGCAATTAACCCAGGTGGACTCAATTCTTCTCCTAAACAGTCCGAACCTTCTCTCAAGCTGCTCCTCAAAGAAGACACAGGATGAAGCTAATCGACTGCAGCCACATCTGCACTAGCAGGAAATTCCGAACGTGAATTAAAGATCAGATACTCCCTAGGTGTCTGGCCAGGACAGACAGACCGGAAAGTCAATTACCCTGGCCCCTCATCCAATTATGAGTAGCCAGGACTTTGACCCCTGAGCTTCCCCGCACCCCTCTCTTAAAAACTTGCAGCTTTTGTCTCTCGGGGCCACTCTTTGTTGACTAGCAGAGTCACCCCAACGCACGTTGGTCCAAATAAACCTCTTGCTTTTGCAGCAATTAAGCCCCTAAGAGTTTCCTTTGGTCGCCTCCTGGAAGTTAAGCTCGTGTCGGGCTTAACAATAGCACACTACAAAGTATACCCTCAATTAGTTAAGTTAAAAAACGTTTAAAACAAGATTAAGATATTCATTATACAGAAAACAATAAAATAACAAAAAAGCTAAGGCGTTAGGCAGCATAACTTAAGATATGTCTTTTGCTTGGTCCTCATTCACCATGGCTCTTAGTTTGTGTCATCTACATGTCTTTCTCCATGACTGACACTGATCTGCAAAAAATAACAAATAAAATAATAACTATAATTATAATCCTTTACCCATTACAAAAAGAATATTTGCTATTTGTCATCAAATTAGGGTAACCTTTTATTTCAGGATTTGGCTTTTAGCCAAGCACGGTGGCACGTACTTGTAATCCCAGCACTCATTGAGGCAGAGGCAGATGGATCTCAGTGTGCCTGATGCCAGCCTGGTCTACAAAGTGAGTCTAGGACAGCCAAGGCTACGGAGAAGAAACCTATCTTGAAAAAAAATAAAAACCAACCAACCAACAAACAAAAACCAAAACAACAATAAAAAAGATTTGGCTTTTCTCTAAAATATTTGACTGAAATCCAAAACAGCAATACATTATTTTTGCTTGCATCTACCAATACATTTGTGATTATTCAGGTTTATTAAAGTAAAACTGAACTTCCATAAGAATTCTTGCCACATTTTTCTGTAATTATTAGCCAAGTACTGCAATTTTCTGTGTTTGTGATTCCACTGAAGTTTGTTCCTGTTTGTCCTCTGGTTGTTTGCTTTTGTGTCATTAGATTATAGCAAAAGGGAAATTTTAACCTTTTTGGCTTGATATTGTTTTGTTTTCGTCATGCTTTTCTATTTGATTTTGGCCAGAACTTGTAGGTTGTGTTCAATAAAATCTGTCCTATTTAGTAGAAGCATGGAGACTCTTACATCCTCTGCCAGCTATTAAATACCCTGTTTATTAAACACCATATTTCTACTAAATAGGCATTAAAATAAATAATGTTACCATATGTAATATGTATATATATAATATAATACAGTACACTATAATATATTTTATAATAAAGTTATTAGATATCATTAAAAATATATTTTATCTAATACATTTGACCACATGTTCAGCCCACTTCTCCACCTACTTCATTCTCCTGCCTCTTCCATCCCCATCTACTACTCCTCTGTTTTTTTTTTTTTTTTTTTTTTGGTATTTTCAGAAAAGAGTAGGCCTCCTGGGGATGTAAAACACACATGACACCAACTTGTAGTAAGATTAGGCACACCCCCCACCATATTAAAGTGGGACAAGGCAACCCAGTAGAAGGACTAGAGTTTCCAAAGCAGGCAAAAGCCCTCTCCTTCTGTTCAGAGCCCTATAAAAACAAGTTATACAATTATAGCATATATACAGAGGGCCTAGGTTAACTCCATGATGGCTCCTTGATCGCCAGTTCAGTCTCAGTGACCTCCTATGAGTTCAGGTTTGTTGATTGAGTGTGTTTTTTTCGGTGTCCTTGACTCCTTTGGCTCCTACAATCCTTCCTCAACTTCTGCAGTAGGATTCCCCAAACTCCTGTTTGGCTGTTTGGCTGTGGGTTTCTGCATTGGCTTCCATCAGTTGCTGTATGAAGCCTCTCTGATGAAAATTGAATTAGGCACCAATCTATGAATGTAGCAGAACATCATTATCTATCATTTCACAGACTATTTCTTTTGCTTTTCTTTCCTGTTTTATTGTATTTTTCCAGTTGTGGCTGGTTCTCTCCTGGGTCTCTGGTCATCTGGCCATCTGGCCTCTGGTTTCTGGTCCTCCAGGCAATGTGAGAGACGGGATCCTTCTTGTGGCACGGGTCTCAAGCTGGGTCAGTCATTGGTAGCCACTTCCCCCAATTTCTGTGCCACCTTTATCCCAGAACATCATGCTGGCAGCACAAATTATAGGTCAAAGGTTTTATGACTGGGTTGGTGTCCCAGACCCTTCTCTGAATGTCTTGCCTGGTTTTGGAGATGGTCAGCTCTGGCTCTGTATCCTCCATTAGTAGGAGTCCTAAATAGGTTCACCCTAATAGATTCTTGAGAGTTTCCATTGTGCTAGGTTTCTAACTTTCCCCTGGATTGTTTTCCCAGTTTTGGTTGTCATTCCCAGTACCCTATCCTTCCATGTCTTCCCACCAGATCCCTTTTATTCCTGCTTCCTCCTGCCCCGAGTCCACCAGCAATATTGATTCTATTTTCTCTTCCCAGAGAGATCTGTGCATCCCTCCTTGAGCTGTTCTTGTAACTTAGTCTCTCCTGGTCAATGGATTTTAGAATGGTTATCTTTTTCTTTTTCTTTTCAGGTAATAACCACTTAATAAGTGAGTACATATCATGTTTGTCTTTCTGAGTCTGGGTTATCTCAGTCAGATTGTTTTGTTTTGTTTTTTTATAGTTCTACTCATTTGCCTGAAAATTACATGATGTCATTGTTTTTAACAGCTAAGTAATACTCCATTGTGTAAATGTACCACCGTTTCTTTATTCTTTCATTGAGGGACATCTAAGTTGTTTCCAGTTTCTGGATATTATGAATAAAGCTGCTATCAACATAGTTGAGCACATGTCCTTGTAGTAGGGTGAAGCATCTTTTGGGTATATGCCCAGGAGTGGTATAGCTGGGTCTTGAGGTAGATCAATCATCAGTTTTCTGAGAAACCACCATATTGATTTCCAAAATTGCTGTACAAGGTTACACTTCCACAAGCAATGGAGGCGTGTTCTCCTTGCTCCACATTCATATCAGCATGAGCTGTCACTTGTGTTTTTTATCTTAGCTATTCTGACAGGTGAAAGATTGAATCTCAGAGTCATTTTAACTTGCATTTCTGTGATAACTAAGGATGTTGAACATTTCTTCAAGTGCTTCTTGGACATTCAGTCTTCCTCTGTTGAGAATTCTGCTTGGATCTGTACTCCATTTTTAATAGGATTATTTGCTTTATTGATGTGTAGTTTCTTGACTTCTTTATATATTTTGAAAATAGGGAAAACTGAAGAATTTTTGAGGTAAAGGGATGTAAGTCAATATGTATATGGCCATCATTCTCCCACTGAAGGTGACAAAGTGGTCTACAGAAATCAAAGCAATCAAGGCATCATAAACTACCCAAGTGGAATGAAAAAACTAAACATAGTTCCCAGGAAGATTAAAAACAGAATTTAAATAGAAGTGAGTGAGGAATCAGTGAATACAACTGACTGAGTCTGAGAATGTGAAAGAGAAGTGTTTACAAAGAAATAAATCAAGAGTAGGAGAAGTGTGCAGGACATAATTACTACACCGAGAAGAAGGACAAACATCGCTGCAGGTGTCCTCCCTAGTCTACAGACTGATAGTTTAGGCTTAACATGGACATACAGAATGATAGAATCTATGTATGAGTCAGTCCAGTAAGTAAAATTTCAAAATATGGACTGTGAAGTCAATTGTTAATGCAGAAATAAGAGAAGAATAAAGAAGTTATTTGAAAAATCAAAGAGAAGGTTACATGTTGAGCGACATGAGACATACGAGGAGCTGATTAATTAAGAATATTAAAAATTAGAGCAATATAGCGGGATCTTACATAAAAATATTTGGAAGGGTTTCTTGGTAGAAGGTCTGAGAAGTAAGTGAATCGTGGAGGGTATGCCTGTGTGACATGTGCCTGCACATGGAGGCCTATTGATGCTGAGAATCTTTTTCCTTCTCCACCTCAGATTCCCTCAGGTGAAATGAAACTCATTAGTCTAAGTAACCAGTTTCCCACGGGAATCCTGTCTCTGGAGAGTATATGCCCCCACACCTGTGTTGCCTTTATATCGGTTCCAGGGATTCATATTCTAGTCTTCACACTTGCTTGGCAAGCACTTCATCTTTTTGATTGTTAACCCAGCCCATAAGAATTAATTGTTTGATATGACAGTACCAGTGGGAATCCAAACTTGTGCAGTTTTAAATTAAAGTGTCAGTGGGAACTTACTGAAGTGGAAAGCCTCCGCATTGCTGAACAGTTGTTTCACAAGGTATGGAGTATTTTCAGGCAAAGCAAGACAGTTTTCCAAACAGGCCTCCGGAAAGTTTTAAATGCATTTGTAGTTAGCATTTGACAAGCTTATGCACTCAATGTCATTTAAAAACATTTCTCTAAGCCAGCACTTTAAAGTGCTTTTATTATTTCCCCTTGCCCTCGCCCACATGCCTGGCATACAAGGGTCAATCAGTTTAATAAATTAACATGGTAAAGCTAGCATGTTTCTGGAATAATGCTTGAAAGCTCAAGAAAGTGATAGTTCACACTAAATAAAACAAAAAGTTCAGAATTCCCAAAGGAGATAACAGAGACCATTTTAAACACTCACAGAAGTGCGCCTACTCCAGAGGACATACAAAGGAGGTCCCCAGCCATTTCCTCTATCAGTCTGTCACTGTGGAAATCAAAGCACAGTCTGTTATAGTGTGTACACTAAGAATGCAATGACTATGTCCCTCAGGGGCCACGGATGGCATGGGGAGATGATATCCTTGGGGCTGAAGTGATCGCTCAGCAGTTAAGAGCACTTGCTGCTCTTGCACAGGTCTTGGGTTTGGTTCCCAGCACCCACATCGTGGCTCAAAATGGTCTGTAATTCTGTTTCTAGAGGATGCAAAGTCTAAAGGATCTTTTGAGATAGTTCATGAAAATTTGTAACTTCTTACTCATAGAAACACCACAGAATATGATTTGAATAGGAGGAAAAAAAATGAACAGGTTAATCATAGACTCATTCCATGCAAAACTCACAAAGCATTCAACTCATTGAGTTTTAGCTCATATACATAGGACAACCTCCTGACTCTATAGCCATATAAACTTAAAGATACTGCTTATTTACGGAAAGTTCTTAGGAGAGAGTACTTTCCAACAGTTATGCAAGCTCCTTTCCTTTGTGCTGCTGGGCTGCACTTGCTTCCCGATTTGACTGACTTCATTTGGAATGCTCACTACAGCAGTCCTTGTCTGCTGAAATGACTTTAAGAATGTTTTTCATCATTGCCGTTTTAATTGTTACCTGCTGAATGTCTCTAAACCAGCTAGACCTGAAACTCCAACAAAGTAGAAACTTAATCCCCCTTACCTCTAAATCACCTTCCCATCCCTTATTCAGTTCAGTATCTAGAACAAAAGGGATGCTGGGAGCTGGGGCTATCACCCAGTAGTGTAGTGCTGTCTAGTGTACAAGGGAGCCTGGGCTTCAATCCCAGAATGGGAGACTCAGGTTTATATGAATATACTTTAGTTTTTTTGAGATAGGGTTTCTCTGTGCAGCCTTGGCTATCCTAGAACTAGCTTTGTAGAACAGGCTGGCCTTGAACTCATAGAAATCCATCAACCTCTGCCTCTCAAATTCTGGGATAAAAGATGTATGTCACCACTGCTTGGCTTTAAAAATAAATGTGGATTTTTCAGTTATTTGGGTGAAAAATATAACCCAAAACAAACTGGGAAGAACTGGGCATTGACAATAATGGTTTGTCCCAAGCAGTATGAAAGGTTTTTTTAAAATTTATTTTATATTTATATAATCTGAACTGGAAAAATCTTAAAACCCACTAAACCTAAGAAAGGTAAACATTTTCAACATGAAAATATTGTTCATAGTATATGTTTCCCCTTCCAAAATTTCATTGATTTGAATGGTACATTTCTATGTGTGTGTGTTTGTGTGTTTATATTTTTAGTACATGTATCTATGTGAGTGTGGGCAAACATGTGCTTCTGTACATAGGTGGATGGCAGAGAACAATGCTGGGTGTTGGTCCCCACCTTCTGCCTTGTTTGCATACTAAGCCACTGGCATTCTGAGAGGTGCAGGCTTTCTGAAAAAGGCAGGGCTCTTTGAGCATCCTGGGTGAGTTTTCGAACCCTTGTGTACATTCCAATCATCTTAAAACTTCAGTTTCTTCTTTTGTACATGAAATAGATATGTGCACAAATACATGGAAAAAATGAGAAGACAGGACAGAACACAGGACAGGCTTTCAGCAAATAAAAACATTGGACAGGACCACAGAACATTTTTGCATTCTAGAATGGTATTTGCATTCTAGAATATCAAAAGCATGGGACATTAAAAAAAACAAAATCAATCAACAGTTTTCACACTTTGTTTCACTCTAATTCCAAGTCTTTTCAGCAAATTAGTAAGAATGAAAGAATTCTCGTGGGTCAAGATGTTTGGGGGATTCTCGTAACTCCATCTGGTAAAACACTGCAGGCCTGAGGTTCTGGATACAGAGGCAATGCTGCACCTCACCCTGCAAGCACATACTGCATTTCAGCGACTGCTCAGGATGGCTGTTTTCAGACACAGTGTGCTGAGCTTCCTTAATGTCTGAGATTGCCCACAGGGGCCAGATCACCTAAGATGAATAATACACTGTTACTTCCAACAAAGAGTTTAAACACTTTGACCAGCAACCTGAAGTAAATAAATGAATAAATAAATAAATAAATATATATATATATATATATACATACATATATATATATTTCTGTCTGTAAGACATGAAGGTAATATGATATGAAGTTGACTTATTTAAAAGTTGTCATCATCATTCTGGTTATCCTGTGCTTCTCTTATATGGACATAGCCTCAGAAAAAATTTAAGGCTTTTTCTATTTTTTTTAATAATCATTCAAACTTTTCAATCTAGAGTTTTCCAGGAATGTATTAGCAATTATCCACCATTAAACAAACAAACAAAAAACAAAACAACAACAACAAAAATCAGTGTATCTAGTTGGCCTGAACTCACAAGTAGGAAAGGTTGCCTGGCTAGCTACCCCAGGATCCACACAGCCCTACCTCCCTACCGCTGATATAACAATGCCATTCAACCAAAATTCGTTCCTTTTAACATTGACTCTAAGAACCAAACTCAGGTTCTCCTTTTCACAAGTTGAGCACACATTGCCAGCTGAGCTGCCTCCCCATCCACCCATCCATCCATCCATCCATCCATGCATATATGTTTATAGGGAATGTCCAAAGACAACTTGTAAGAATCAATTCTTTCTTACACTATATAGGTCCTAGGATGGAAGTCATATCCTCAAACTTATCAGCAAAATGGCTTTTCCAGTGATCCATTTTGTCAGCCCCATAAAACCCATTCTTGTACACTTGGCTTTTAAGTCCACTGATAGTCTAGAACCCTATGCTCTAGCTAAGATATGTGAATATTTAGGCCCACAAAATTTCAGACACAGCCATTAATAAATTTTAAGAAATTGTCAGTTTTCTCTAAAAAAATAAATAAATAAAATTAAATTTAAAAACACAGATGAAATTTAAAATCACCCAGTTTAGACATCATGCTTTACTGTCTTTCCAGTCTCCTCTTGGATAATTTCTTCTCCCACATTTCAGATGAGAGGCTTACCTCTTACTGCCCCCTCCCCCCCACAAATGTTCATTTGCTCCTTCCCCTTCATCAAAGAATTCACTTTGCTTCTTCCCCAGGGATCATCCCATGAGGCCAGGCTTCCTGTGAGGGTCCTGTGTAGTAGAGGCCAAATACTTCTCTTTGTAGTTAATTTTCCTACAGGGGATTTCATTGCATTCTTAAAAGCATAACATCTATGTTTACAGAAGGAAGACAAATGTTCTCAAAAGCCATTGAAGTGCCAACACCCTAAACCTTAGGAAAGCTGTTTCCTTTGTTTAAGATTGATTATTCCTGCTCAGAGAATTATAAAATCTATAATTTTATTAAGCATTGTTGAATCATGAAGGAAAATTCTAACCAATCTAGATATAAAATTCTCCAAAAGATGTTTTTCAATCTGCCTTGAATCTGTGTTAAAGCATCTCAGAGATTTCCAAATTAAAAAAATTTTTTTCAGAGGTAAATATACCTTCTTGGCCTATTAGGAAGGGTGAAAGTCCCCCATTAGACTTTACCAACTACTTATTTGGTTGGTGTTGATATGATCTAAGTGGGAGAAGTGTAGTCACTAATCCTCTATTAAACTAAATAACATTTAGAAATATTTCTCAGGAATCAATAAGACCATGGTTGTTATGACCAAATAAACAAATTTCTTGAAAGGGAGGTAGGTTCCGCTGAATCGGTAGAAGACATACCTGGACAACAAATCCTTAGCACAGAGGAGATTCATTGTTTGAGAGGGGCAAGAAAGGGTAGGGAGCAAGTCTGCAGAGGCAGCAGCAAGAACGAAGAGCAAGAGAGCAAAAAAATAAAGGGTGTTTCTGCAGGAGTGGATTTTTAAGGATGAGCTGGCAAATCCTGATTGGACATATTAGCCACATAATAAATTTTGTTTGTTGTGTTTGTCTCGGAAATGAGTGGCCATACAAGGGAACAGACTTTGTGCGCCAGCGTTAGCAAGGGAGAGAAAAAGGAGTTCAAAGGGCCAAACCTGTCTGCAATGTTTACCACGCCAGGGGCTGTCAGTGCTCCCTCACGTCTCTGTGAAGTTTGATTGTTTTCAATAGACTTGAAGAAAATTAGCATTCCCCAATAATCTTTGGTATTTCAGCACTTTAAGAAAAAGACAACTATGAAGAACTCAAATAAACAAGGCTTGGTGGGGTATGCCTGTGAGACGGGAGTATTGCTGCTCGTTCAAGCCTGGCGTGGTCTACAGAACGAGTTCCAGGTTACCTTGGGCTAGGAGTGCTCTGGTTTTTATCTTTTGTTTGTTTTAAAGCGAGATTCATACAATCACCTGGCAATAATAAAACTAGATCTTCATACAGAACAAGAATTGAACATGAGCCCTCTGTCTTTTGTAAACAACAGAAACTTCTGTAAGCCAATCAACTGATTAGAACTTCGGTGATTATGGGAAGGCTTGAATGTTACAGGTCCAGAGACAAATTATCTTGAGTCAGTTGAGGTCTCTGCTTTGCTTTACCCTTCTACCTAATGTTTCCACCAATGTATTCAAAAAATGACTTTTTTTTTTCCTGCTGCTATACACTTTTGATATTGGAGCATAGACTTCAGGGTAGCTTGAGTCTGCGTTTCTGAGTCATGGCCACTCATATTTGGCTCCAGATGTAACTGTCCCTTATTGTTGTTGAAATTAAAATTTTGTTTTTCATGAATACTTTTAATCTACACAGCCATGACTCAATGGTGGTCTTCACAGAGGAAAATTGAGTCAAGAGTTTCTGGAAGTGGTGAACTGTTGTACCCACAGACAAGACCATGTTCAAAAGCCCAAGGGCAAAATCTTTAGGAAGTTCTGGGGCAGATTCATCATGTGAATGCATCTGCAAGAATCTCCCATCTTTCAGGCCAGCTTACTGAAGGGGCTAAGCAAAAACATGAATTATAACTTTGCTTCACGGCAGCAACTAGACCAAGTTATCTCTGAGCAGGGTTCCAGACAGCTCTGCAAACTCAGCTCTTCAGGAAGGAGAATAGATGCCACAAGAGGCCCTTCATTGCTGCTGTGGATAAAAATGTTGCCTATGGGCTGAGTTGGCGATGTTGTTTGGAAGGTTGTAAGATCTTTAGAGCATGAAGCCCCTCTGAAGGAAGTACATCCTTGTGGGGCTGGCTCTGAATTTTTTAGCCTCTACCCTCACTCTTGTCATATCCGTTTGTTATTTCACCAATGGTCCACTCCTCCATGCCCAACCATGTTGAATTGTACTGTAAACCATTAGTTAAAATAATCTCTTCTTCCCCTAACTTCTTTCTTGTTGGATATTTGATAATAGAAATGAGAAAAGTAACTTAGTTCATCAAGAAGCACATATAACAGTTTTAGATATTTACATCTTGCTAGTATTTAGAAATAGTATTTTACCTAAGTCCCTGGCGGTCAGCAGATGAAAGGACTGAGCACATGATTTTGTATAGGGCAAGTCAGCTATGGGACCAGGGGATCCAGTCTAGAGCAAGAGTGAGGTTGAGAAATGTCCAAACCCTAAAAATCTTGACACCACCAAGAGTAAGGATTTAACTTCCCTGTTCTGGGCCTGCATGCTCTGGTGCACATAGTCTTGTGACCACAAGAAGCAGACCTTGAGTAGTAGCTGGTGCCCACATGGCTTCAACAGGAAGCCTCCACACTCTGAGGGCTGTCAGTTTATCTTTTCCACCTTATTTTTGGTTTAGTGATTGTATTGTGTTCAGAAATGTTGAAAGGACAACTGAAGCCTTATGGCCTGGGAACTCTTTGATGTTGGCATAGGTTCTTAAACCTATGACTTATTGGGGTTCAAGAATAGCCATGAACTGACCACTGGGGCACTAGTCTCAAGGAAGATGAAAGTTTATTGAATGCTTAATACCAAAGCTGATCAATCAAGGGTGCAGTACGGACTCAGTAGCCAAGGACAACATTGGTTATCTTTAGGATAGGCTTTTCATAGGAAAAAGAAAAAGAAAACAAACAAACAAAAAACACAAAAAGATGCAGGTTAGCTAGACAAAGCATTCCTAACTGATCTTTAAGCTAATTGGCTGATAGGTCTGGACACTTACCATTCTCCTGGAGTCACATCTGACCTTTAATTTGATTGGTCCTAGGTGGGGCTGTGCTTGGTTTTTTTTTTTTAATTTTTATTTTTCAGAATGTTACTATAGGCCAGAGGACCCATTAGGCGTAGAACCTCAGCTTTTGCCAGCTGCTGGACTGTAAAGAATATCCCAGGGTCTAATCCTGTCACATAGGCTCTGAACCACCAAAGGCATCCTGCCTCCCAGTTAGCAGAGGGAGGAAAAGGATCTCAAGATCTGAGGGTAATAACCAGTTTTGGTAACTTCACAATCTACCTTATAGGTGAGTTCTATCTTGATGTAAGGGTCATGGTCCAATTTCCATCCTGGTGCTCAGGTTTCACATCCCCAATGGTGACAGTTATAATCTCTTGCAGAATAGGTGCAGGTGGACCCAGCTTCAGCTGGGAAAGCATAGTATATATCTTTAAGAGTTTTTCTTCATTTACATGACTAGCTTGACAACCAGTACCCCCTTCTGGAATTTGATAGCGAATACTGCCAAGCCGCTTTGACCCTGGGATTTGAGGATCAGAATAGGGAAGTTTCCAGGTCTGTCTACAATTTATGTAGATCTGTTATTATTTTGGGAGGCTAATAGTCATGATAAAGATCTGTTATGATTTTACCCATCCTAGCATCTGATACTCAATAGTCAGGTTTTATGCCCCAGGCCTATGCATGTCTATGCTTTCAAGTGGTCTCAAAAGGGAAAAAACAAAACAAAACAAACAACAACAACAACAAAAATAACACACATACACAAAATCAAGGCAAGTTTTCAGTTGCAGTCTTAGCACTAATGGGTCCTGTGAATGTCACTGGATTGTCCATCGCCAATCTGGGTCCTGGTGCTTCCAGGGAGTGAACTTTGTGTGAGAATAAGGAATCCAAGCTTGGATCCTGTCAACCTATACAAGTGTAGGTATGTTCAGGGCCCTTCCAGAGGCAGGTTAAGGAGTTCTTCTGGTGGCTTTTGATCAGGACCAGGTCACCAGATTGAAGCAGATGGGGGCTGACCAGAGAAAACTCATGTAGATGTTGTACATATTGGTGGAGACAGGTCTGAACCCTTTGAAATGCCTGGCTTGACTTTAAAATACCGTGGTTAGAAAAATCAGCAAGTAAGTCAACCTTCTTATTAGGTTGCAGGTATCCCAAACATGATCTAGAAGATAATTTTAACAAAAATTTAACACTAGAAGATAATTTTAACAAAAATTTCCTGGCTTTACCTCTGTAAAGTCTGTTTCCCAGTAGACAACTGCAGCCCCTCCTCCCAAAGTTCCTCTTTCCCTTTTGACTTACATTGACAGGGATTGAGTTTGTCACTTGACAAGGGTGACATCTGGTGACGATGTCCTGTAATTCTTTGGTCAGGCCTGCAACATAAAACTTGCAAGCTATTAGCTCTTTTATTTTAGATGTCCCCAAATGAGTGCTTTTTTAAGCTGTTTTGCCAGGATCCCACCTAGAGTCTTTGCAGGGCCTTTCTCCCATCCATTGTATGTTTCTGCCCATTTTTGATGTAAGTGTTGGGTAACCCTGATAATCCAGATAATCTTCTTTAGAATAAATTGATGTCTTAGGTGAGACTGGATCTAGAAGGGACAGGGGTAGGTATGGCAGTGGCTACTTCCTGAGCCATCAGATCTGCTTTAGAGTTGCCCATTGCCTTGGTGTTTGTCCCTTTTGATATCCTGGACAATGTATAGGTGCCTTTTAGGCACCTATAGGGCTGGGAAGAGGTCTAGAATTTCTTGTTTTAATAGTCTTTCCCTCTGCTGTTAAAAGTTTCCTTTCATGGTATGTTGCTTTGTGGATATGGCAGTGGCAAATGAATACCAGCTGTCATTGTAGATGTTGACCACCCTGTTTTTTTTCTCAGATGAAGTGCCTTGTTGGGAGCAATTAGCTCTGCTTTCCTGAGCCAATGTCTTTCTCTGGAGGGGAAAGGCCCACAATGTATGATCCAATGTCACCACTGCCAGCCATACATACCTGGTTCCATCTTTTATACAGCTGCTCCCTTCTGTGTACATGGTGAGGTCTGTGTTAGGCCAAGGATGATCAGTCAAGTTGGGCCAAACTCCATGTATCTGTTGCAGAATCTCTAAGCAATCATGTTTTAGTGGGTGTCTTTCTGCATATGGCAGAAGCCTGGCTTGTCCTGGGACACAGCCTTTGCTCCGCATTTTCTGACACTGGGCTGCCAATTGGGAAACCGAAGTGCATGTTTCTGGAGCAGAAAAGGGTAAGGCACAGGGCCAAAACATCTCAGGGCTCCAAAACCCAAGCCAGGCTTGCTTAGAGCTCCAAAACCAAGAGAGGCAAAAGGCAGAAGTGGATAAAATGGCTGTTTTAAGAACAGCCAACCTGTTGCTCTCTCAGATGGGCATTGCAGTGGGCAGAGCAGCATTAGAAATACGGTGGCAGTTATCTATACTGACAAGCCAGTGAATGGCAGAAGGTTGAGTTGGTCAGCAGCACATGGCTGACTGATGGACAGCCAAGCCCTGGGGGTCCAGCAATGAATTCTTTGGGGAGGAACTCATCTTTCTTCAGAAAAAATTATGAGTCTCAGCTGGTCATGGTAAAACAGATGATGCTGGCCCATTTATTTTATGTGGAACAGGGATTTATAACCTTGGGCAGTGGGAAGGGGGATTGAAGGTGAATGTGTTTGATTCACTGGGGTTAGGAGTGCCAGGGATACTTCATTTACATATAACAATGCATAAGAGAGGGAAAGCAGTACTCAATTATCCTATGAGTGGGGAAAGAACTCCAGGTAAGGTTAAAGGCTATTTGCTGAAAGCTAAGGTCTTCTCATTGGCATAGGGTGGGTGTTTCCAGTAATACCCAGATGCTTGCTTAACAGGTTTCTTATCAGAAAAGGGTTGGGCATATGCTCTCCTGAGGGCTATGTGACACTCCTTAGAAGATCTGGGGTTCCCTAGATCAGGTAGAGAGGGAGCCATCTGAAGAAGGGAGTCTATCATACTTTACTGAGCTCAGAAGTTGTCCAGAAATTCCAGACTTCTACCTTAACGGCAGGGTCCCAGTGTTTGCTCCTCCTCCCAAGGGTCCAGCCAGTGGGTGAGAGCAGGGGGTTTAGGCCAAGGGGGTGAGGGGCATGGAGTCACCACAGGGACACTGGAAGTGGGTGAAATCAAACCAAGGGTTTGATTTATTCAGTAAGAGACAACAGGTTATATGACTTTGGGTGACCAATCAGGTCAGCCAATGGATGTTTGTCTCTGGGCAGTCTCTCCAAAGTCAGGTCATGTACTTTCTGCCTGGCTACTTCCATAGTCACGCCCACGGAAGCTGCCCAGGCCATGAGCCCTAATGGCCCTTTGTCAGGAATGCCCACAGACCAGCGTTAACTTTTGTGCATCCTTGACTAGCAGGGCTGTGGCAGCTATGATCCTCAGCCAATTGGGCCACCTTGTAGCCATTGAGTCCAGTTTTTAGACAAGTAAGCCACTGGGCAGTGCCAGGAGCCTAAATTTTGAATCAATGCAACTTTTGTCCATAAACAAATGAAAGTTTTAGTTACATCCATCAGGGCCAGGGCCCAGGCTGACAGCAAAGCCTGCTTTAAACTTTAAAAGGCATGTTTGGCCTTTCTAGACCATTCAAAAGTCCCCTCTTGACCTCTGTTGACTTCATAGAGTGGTTTAGTGATTACAGCAAAGGCAGGTATCCAAAGCCTACAGAAGCCAGATGATCCTAGGAACTCTTGTACTTGGCATCTGGATTTAGGAATTGGGGTGCCCAGGATAGTTTCTTTGCAGGCCTGGGACAGGCTCTGTTGTCTACCCTTGAGTTGGAAGCCCAGGTAGTTAATATCTGTCACACAGACCTGGGCCTTTTGATCAAAACCCTATATCATAGTTTTTATAAAGTTTCTAGGAGAGCTGTTGCCTCCACACAAGAGTTAGTATCTGAGGTGGCCAAGAGTAAGTCATCTACATATTGAAGTAAAGTTATATTTGGCATAGTATGCATGTACTCATGCAAATTCTGGTATAGGGCTTCTGAAGAGAGTTGGTGAATTCTTGAATCCTTAGAGAAGCTGGGTCCAGGTTAGCTGTCCACTGAACCCATTCTTAGGGTCTTGCCATTCAAAGGTGAACAGGGATAAGCTATTCCTGTCTAGGAGAATGTTAAAGAATGCCATCTTTTAAATCTAGAACGGTATGTACTGAGGGCACAGCTGGGACCTTGGGTGCTGGGGCCAAAGCTGCCCAGGACACCTGGTAAGAGGGTGGCAGGTCATTCTTCTCAGGCCACCAGAGCTGTTCACCAGGAAGAATCTGAGGAAGAAACAATTAGAATGGAGGATCCATTGTGGTCCAGGGAAAGAGGAGTGGTAAAATAGGAAACGAGAGATGCTTCCTTTGATGTGAAAGTAAAGAGCTGGAGAATTTGACCCCTAAGCCACCAAGAGGTGTCTGCTACCAAGAACCACCAGGCAATGACGTACAGTACTCATGGGGGTGTCCAAGGTGGCAGAGAATGATGGCCTGGATAGGGAAGAAATCAGAGATATTAAAGGACCCCTCTGGTACCCAGCTTGCGCCAAAGGAAAGCCACTTAAGCTTGCAGACAGTCCAGAGCTTCCCCGGGGAGACCTGGTTGCCAGATAGATTGGCAGCCTTGTGGAAGTCCTGGAAAAGATAGAGAATCGTCTCGAGAGGAGAATCCAAATAAGAATGAGATTGGCCAAAAGCTGAAAAGTGAAAAGTCAAGTAGAGGAGAGTGGTACAAATGAGCAAAATGCACAAAATGAGATGCAGAAAAGGCAAAGTGCTGTGCTTTGAGTCTTGATTAAGTCTGAAGGGGTGGTACAGTTCCAGAAACCCCTCACCAAGTGGAGAATCAGGATGATCCCGCAAGAAATACTACATCCAGTCCCTCTACTCTTGAGTCACCTGAAGTCTGGACTACTAAAGAATGAAAACTCAAAGAAGGACAGATTTATCTCCCCATGGAGGTGTCAGCTGGCTCTGTAGTGTTCACTGAGGGGTGGTTGAGGGCAGGGGTCTATTCTAGATGAATCCCCAAATGTTGGAGTTCAAGAATAGCTACACACTGAACACTCAGTGACCTGTCTCAGGTAAGATGAAAGTTCGTTGAATGTTTAATACCAAAGCTGATTGATCAGAGGCACAGTAGGTACTTGGAGCTAACAGTGATGTCTGTTGTTTTTAGGGCAGGCTTTTCTATAGGAAAGAAGGGGAGGTCAGATGGATAAAGCATCCCTCACTGACCTTTAAGCTCATTGGCAAGAAGTTCTGGGGACTAAACTTCCAGCCCTCCAGGTGTTGACAAACAAAACAAAACAAAACTTCCTTATTTTTTCTTTATTATTATTTCTCTTTATTATTTTTTCTCTTCTTATTTAAAAAGTAAAAGAAGGCAGAGTTCCACTAATAGCCATCAACATCAGTGGACTCAACTCTCCAATAAAAAGACACAGGCTAATAGAATGGTTTCTGAAACAGGATCCAACACTTTGCTGCATTTGCAACACAGCAACAAAGACAGACACTACCTCAGAGTAAAGGGCTGGAAGACAGTTTTCCAAGCAAACTGACCCAAGAAGCAAGCTGGAGTTGTCATCCTAATAGCTAATAAAATGTACTTTCAACCAAAATTAATCAAAAGAGATGGAGAGGAACACTTCATTCTCAAAGAACCCCCCAAGAAAAATGGAGGAAATGCCACTAAACCCCTCGGCTTCCTATCCCCAGCTGTCTACTATGCAAGAGCTTTGCATTCTATTTGCTTCTGTTGCAAGAGTGGAGAAAACGCCAATTAATGCCCAGGATAACTTTGCCTCCCTACTTAGTACTTCATCAGGAGTCTGGAATTCCAGGCATTTTAAATTAATATCTACCCCACCAAGGCAGGATCCCCCCCCCCAAAGTCAAATTGCCATTTAAAACAGCTCATCCAGCAAGGCATTTCAACCAAATGTACCTCAGCAGGCTTCAAGCCTAGGACAAAGCTGGCCTGCCTTCTGGTTTGCCAGACCGTACCCCAACCACACCATCACACCCCTGCATGCTTCATCTGTCTCCCTTTCCTTGTATACTTTCCAAGGGTTAAACAAAGAGGTACACCCCTTCTAGAGAAGTGGCTGCCACCTCTAAGCCTGTGGCACATGTCAGTGAAGAGGAGGAAGGGCCTGCCAAGCAGGCACCCATTCCTAGGCCACTTTAGGTTGTGCTGTCATGGCGGGCACAACATAACAAGCAAAGGAGTCAGAGGAAGCAGCTGCCGTGGCTGAAGACAACAGTGTGGACTGTTTTCCAGGCCAGGCATGGGTAGCACTAGAGCAGAAAGGACCTGTCAGGTCCGCAAGCACAGCCTAACGGGTGCTCTGACGAGTTAAATTTCCTGGGAAAACCACGTGTATTTGCTGCCTATCAGCTTTTCAGCTGAAGCACAATCAAAAAAATGTTCTGATCCACTTAGACTTTAGCTTTGTGCAAGGTGATAAATATGGATCTATTTTCATTTTTCTGCATACAGATATCCAGTTGGACCAGCACCATTTGTTGAAGATGCTGTCCTTTTTCCACTGAATGGCTTTGGCTTCTTTGTCAAAAATCAAGTTTCCATAGGTGTGTGGGTTCATTTCTGGGTCTTCTATTCAGTTCCATTGATCCACTATTCTGTTATTATGACAATACCATGCAGTTTTTACTACCATTGCTCTGTAGTACAGCTTGAGGTCGGGGATGGAGATACCTCCAGATGATCTGTTGTTGTAGAGGATTGTTTTGGAGATTCTGGGTTTTTTGTTTCTCCATATGAAGTTGAGTATTTTTCTTTCAAGGTCTATGAAGAATTGTGAAGGTATTTTGATGGGGATTGCATTGAATCTGTAGATTGCTTTTGGCAATATGG
>CM053761.1:6548877-6602189 GCA_028658305.1 Pachyuromys duprasi | reverse complement strand
ATCCCAGGGGAGGACATTGCAGCCAGCCCTGAGGACTCAGGATAAGCTGGGGTTGGATGGAAGGGGAGGAGGTCCTCCCCTGTTGGTGGACTTGGAGGGGGCGGGGAGAAGGGAGATGAGGGAGGGAGTGGGAGGGTAGGAGGGACTGAGGGAGGGGGCTACGCCTGGGATTCAAAGTACCTAACCTGTGATTGAGATAAAAATAAATAAATTTAAAAAAAAAGAAAAAGATTCAGAAACAAAACAAAAAAAATACTTGCAAACTGAATCCAAGAACACATAAAAGATATCATCCACCATGACCAAGTAGGCTTCATCCCAGACATGCAGGGATTGCTCAATATACAGAAATCCATCAATGTAATCCACCATAAAAACATAGTAAAGGAGAAAAAACACATGATCTTCTCCTTTGATCCCAAAGAAGCATTTGACAAAATCCAACACCCGCTCATGTTTAAAGTCTTGGAGAGATCAGGGATACAAGGGACTTACCTAAACATAGTAAAGACAATATACAGCAAACATATAGCCAACATCAAACTCAATGGAGAGAAATTTAAATCAATCCCACTGAAATCAGGGACAAGGAAAGGCTGGCCACTCTCTCCATATCTCTTCAACATAGTACTTGAAGTCCTAGCTAGAGCAATAAGACAACTAAAGGAGATCAAGGTGATACAAATCAGAAAGGAAGAAGTCAAAGTATCACTATTTGCAGATGATATAATATACATGAGTGATCCCTAAAATTCAACCAGAGAACTCTATCAGCTGATAAACATCTTCAACAAAGTGGCTGTATACAAAAAAAATCAGTAGCCCTCTTGTATATGAAAGAAAAAGAGCTGAGAAAAAAATCAGGGAAACATACCCTTCACAATAGCTACTAATAACTTAAAGTACTTTGGGGTGACTCTAACCAAGCAAGTGAAAGAAATGTTTGAAAAAATCTTCAAGTCTCTGAAGAAGAGAAGAAGAAATTGAAGAAATTGAAGAAGATATCAGAAGTTGGAAAGATCTCCCATGCTCAGGGATCAGTAGGATTAACATAGTGAAAATGACCACCCTGCCAAAAGCAATATACAGATTCAATGTAATTCCCATCAAATTACCAATACAATTCTTTAGAGACCTTGAAAGAAGAATTCTCAACTTCATATGGAAAAAAAAAAAACAGAATTGCCAAAACGATCCTGTACAACAACAGATCATCTGGCAGTATCTCCATCCCTGATCTCAAGCCGTACTACAGAGCAATAGTAATAAAAACTGCATGGTACTGGCATAGAAACATAATTATGGATCAATGGAATAGAAAAGAAGACCCAGAAATAAACCCACACACTTATGGACACCTGGTGTTTGACAAAGATGCCTAAATCATACAATGGATAAAAGACAGCATCTTCAACAAATTGTGCTGGTCTAAATGGATGTCTTCATGTAGAAAAATGCAAATAAAGTCATATTTTTCACCCTGCATAAAACTAAATTCCAAGCGTATCAAAGACCTCAACATAAAACTATATACACTAAATCTGTTAGAAGAAAAATTGGGGTAGAGCCTTGAACTCATTGGCACAGGAGTCAGCTTCCTGAACACAACACCAACAGCACAAGCTCTAAGGTCAACAATCAATAAATGGGACATCATGTAACTGAAAAACTTTTGTAAAGCAAAGGACACTATTGTCAGAACAAAATGACAGGCTACAGACTGGGAATGGATCTTCACCAACCCTATATCTGACAGAGGGCTAATATCCAGAATATATAAAGAACTCAAGAAATTAAAAAGCAACAAAACAATAATCCAATTATAAAATGGGGTACAGAGTTAACATGAAGTCTCTGCAGAGGAATATTGAATGGCAAAGAAACACTTAAAGAAATGTTCAGCGTCCTTAGCCATCAGGGAAATGCAAATCAAAATGACCTTGAGATTTCACCTTACACCCATTAGAATGGCCAAGATCAAAAACTCAAATGACAATCCGCGCTGTAGAGGACATGGAGAATGAGGACCCTCCTCCATTGCTGTTGGGAATGTAAACTTTTACAACCACTTTGGAAATCAATCTGACACTTTCTCAGACAATTAGGAATAGTACTTCCTCAAGATCCACCTATACCACTCCTAGGCATATATCCAAAATATGCTCAAGTACACAACAAGGACATTTGCTCAACCACGTTTGTAGCAGCTTTATTTATAATAGCCAGAAGCTGGAAACAAACCAGATGCCCCTCAACTGAGGAATGGATACAGAAATTGTGGTACATTTACACAATGGAGTACAACTCAGCGATTAAAAACAAAGAAATCATAAAATTTGTAGGCAAATGGTGGGATCTAGAAAAGTTCATCCCATGTGAGGTATTCCAGAAGCAGAAAGACACACATGGTATATACTCACTCACACGTGGATAGTAGATCTATAACACAGGATAAATATACTAAAATCTGTTCACCTATAGAATCTAAGCAAGAATGAGGATGCCAGGTAAGAAGATCAATCCTCACTCAGAAAGACAAAGACATCGGAAGAGGAATAAAATAGGGAACAGAACAGAAGCCTACCACAGAAGGCCTCTGAAAGACTCTACCCAATAGGGTATCAAAGCAGATGCTGAGACTCAGCCAAACTTTGTGCAGAGTGCAGGGAATCTTATGAAAGCAGAAGAAGATAGAAAGACGTGGAGGGGACAGGAGCTCCACAAGGAGAGCAATAGAACCAAGAAATCTGGGCACAGGGGTCTTTTCTGAGACTGATACTACAACCATGGACCATGCATGGAGACAACTTAGAACCCCTGCACAACTGTAGCCCATGGCAGCTCAGTCTCCAAATGGGATCCCTAGTAAGGGGAATAGAGACTGTCTCTGACATGAACTCTGTGGCTGGCTCTTTGCTCTGCTCCCCATGAGGAGGGAACAGCCTAACCAGGTCACAGAGGAAGACAATGTAGCCAGTCCTGATGAGACTTGATAAGCTAGGGTCAGATGGAATGGGAGGAGGACCTCCACTATCAGTGGATTTGGAAAGGGACATGGGAGGAGAAGAGGAAGGGAGGGTGGTATTGGAAGGGAATGAGGATACAAAGTGAATAAACTATAATTAATATAAAAAATTAAAATTTAATAAAGCCATAAGGATAAAAATGGAAAAATATCCTTATAAATTAGGAAAGTGGACACCCATTTAAAATGTGTTTTTTCCAACCAAATACACCTTTGGGTAAGAAAATCATAATATATGCAACTATTGGGATTTCATTTCAGAAGTGATTCCATGAAAGAGCTCAAGAAAACACAACAGAGTAGAAGAATACTAATAGTATGCAAACAAAAGTAGTATATTATCCATCATTTACACTGCAGTCATCAAATTCATCAAGAAAGAGCAAAGAAATAAAGAAAAATTATCTGAGTAGACTTTAACCTTATTACATCAATAAATTACACATTAGGGCCTACAAGATGGCTCAGTAGGTAAAGTTGCTTGCCACCATGCTTGACAATACTTGGAACCCACATGGTGCAAAATGGGCCAACTCCTGTGAGATGTCTTGCAACTTCAATAGTAATGCCATGACATTCCAGCATACACACAAACACATACACACACACACACACACACACACACAGAGAGAGAGAGAGAGAGAGAGAGAGAGAGAGAGAGAGAGAGAGAGAGAGAGAAGAGAGCCATGCAGGTACACATGTGCATACATACACAAAATATTTTAAATAATTACACATTAAAAACATCAATTGGCCACATTTTTTACACCCAGTTGAAGAGTCAACTTGAGAAAGTAAGATAACTGAGAAAGTGAGTGAGGGATGGGAGTGAGCATAGGCATGCAGTCATTGTGAGAACACCTCTACAGAGCATGTTTGGAGGTGCTAACAGGAGCATGCAACTGCTCATGTGCCCTTCACCTATGACCAGCCTCCTCTATGGGAAAAAGTCATCCTTATCAACTGAGCATGAAGCTTTGGAACTGAGGCATCTGGTACGTTGGAGAAAGAGCCACCACTTAGCCACATCAGCTGAATCTGCCTGGCATGTGAAGGGTGACAGGTGTCACACCAAATGTCCCTCAAAAACAAGTCTTAATAACCAGAAATACTTGGTGCCTTTATCTGTTTATGAACCGATGGACTGAAACTAGGCATGCACCATCTGTGGGAATATAGGAGCATCACATCTTGCAATGGGAAATGAATATATAAGAACGTATATGCAGCCCATTCCAGTAAATGTGTGTGAGGAACACAAGTAGGCTAAAGGAAGAAGACAGGAGAAGGCAGAGAAGGGTAAGTGGAGGGGAGAAAACAGGGAAGGAGGAGGAGAGGGAAGAAGACAGGAGGGGAGGGGAGGGGAGGAGAAAAAGGGAGGGGAGAGGAGAGGAGAGGACAGAAAGGAAAAATGTGAGGGGAGAAGAGGGAAACGAAGGAGAAAGAGAAAAGGGCACAAGGGAGTCTGGGCAAGGAGACGGAAAAGCAAAGGGAAAGGAAGGGCGATGTGAGAGACTTGGTCCATTCTACAACGATGAAATGTTGTGAATCGCACATCACGGCTAGTGCAACTTTGCTTCAGAATTCCCACAAGAAAAAGAAGTGAGGGCAGGGTTTGAACTGTTTCCCATGGCTGGTGTGTGTGTGGTTCTCTTGCCTGGAAAGAGCACGTGCTTAAAAAAGTCTTTGAAAAGACTCTGCAATGTCCTCAGTTTGTGTTAGAGAGTTGAGTATATATCATTGCGTCCATGTACGTTCTGATATGAGAGGAGCTCTTATTATACACTTTGTTGTTGTTGTTGTTAAAGACAGGTTGAGCCCAGGATGTCAAGAGAGCCTGGTCCCTTTTACAGAGGGGGTTTCATTTCACACTGCCAGTCAGTCAGCTGAGATATAGGAAATGAGTGTTAGGCAACTCATCTTCATCTGCGAAAAAAGTCTGTTCATTTAGGCTTAATAAGGGGAGAAATTGAGAAAGGACAGAAAGGAAAAATTAAAGTTTAATTTAAAGGTTCAATGACCTTTAAATTATTGTTATATTCAGCAGTGCTTAGTAGAAGAGTATTCATAAAGCTATCTTAGAGTACTGAGGTTCTAGAACCATGACTCCAAGGGCCTTTATTGGGAAAGAGCATTTGGTAAATGGCCCAAAGTATCTAAATGATATCTGTGGGATGGCTTCGTGGGTAAACTTGCTTGATTCAAAAACTCAATGACCTGCGTTCAAGCCCTAGAAACCAGAAACATATGTAAAAATTTTAAAATACAGAAGTCTCAATCTGTGTCATGCATCTGTAATTCCAGCATCCCCACAGTGAAATAAGAGGAAAAAACCAGAGTTTCTTGGGACCTTGAGGGCCAGGTAGACTGGAGTACACAGGCAGAACAGCAGCAGGAATGAGAGAGGCCTGCCTCAGACAGAAGAGGAAATTGGAGAACTGATTCCACAACATTGTCTTTTGACCCAGGAGCCCACATTCACACACAGAAACAGACACACAGACACACACACACACACACACACACACACACACACACACACACACACACGCAGCCCCTCTGAAGAAGGAAAGAGAGAAAGCTAAATGAAGGAGTTATTTATTACCTCAGAAGAACCATGTACCCGGGTATAGCTGAAAGTGAGTAGATGAAACTGTTAATTGCTGCCAAGATTAAAAAGTATTGCAGTCTGTTAGCACACTCACGGCCCTTGTCACACAGCCCGAGGACCGCAGTTGAGTTTCCAGATGAGCGGATGCAGCTGCAATTGTGAAACACCTGTCAAAAAACAAAGAAACAAAAACCAGTCTCTTATTTAAGGAAGAAAGCATTTAGTATTTTCTACAAAGCCAGTTGGAGCAAAACGGAGAGTATTGGGGCCAATGGTATAACTCAGAGAAAGAGCGATCATCTAGTTTGAACGAGGACTCAAGTTAGAACACAAACACCATAAAATAAATAATACTAAGTAAATAAAATAGAGGTTCCTTGTCCCCTTCATTTTCATCTCTTTTTTTGGTATCCCAGAAATCCATCATAAAATATAAAATGTATATTTTAAAAGCGGTATTATTTTTCTAAACACACTGAGTAAATATGCAAAAATTAGATTATTCTGAATGCACGCCTAATTTTATTTTTATTTGTTTGTTTACTTTTTCTTGTTTATGTGTGTGAATATGCATGTATTTGTGTCTGCATACATACGTATGTATGTGCCTGTGTGTGGATGTGTGTGCCATGGCATACATGTCACAGAATAAGTTATGGGAGTTAGTTCTCTCTTTCTACTATGTAACTCCCAGAATATAATTCTGTTGGTAAGGCCTAGTGAAATGTCTTTATCCAGTGAGACAACTTTAAAACCTGCACATACTTAAAAAGAAATGTATACACATATTACCTAGTGATATGTGCTATGTACTATGTAAAACAAAGTACATTTCAGAATGTTGATGGGTTAGGTTCTTATTAATAAACAAAGCCATGTTACCAAAAAAGTGTTTATTTTAAAAAATAAAGTCAATATGTTTTTTTGAGTTACTATGTTTCTTATTCTGATTACCAACCAACGCTAAGTATTATGACATGTCTAAGGCAAGGGGAAATGCTGGACTCTTTATCATGCTAAGCTATCGTGATGAGGGCTGGGGCGATGGAACAGTCAGTAAAGTCCTGCACAAGCATGAGGACCTGAGTTCTCATCCCCAGCACACCCGTGAACAATGCATGCACAGAGCATGTGCTTGCAACACTGGTGCTGTGCAGTGGACACAGGTGACTCCCTGGGGCTCACTTGCCAGGCAGCCTAAGAGGACCAGCAAATTCCAGGCCAGTGGGATGCTGTCTCAGAAGCACCAGGTACAAGAGACCTGAGAGTCAACAGCTGAGGTTGTCTTCTGGCCTGTACAGGCACAGGCACATACACATGCACAATAAGTCTAATTAACTAATCAATCAATTAATTAAAGCTTGTTATATGAAAAGATAAGTTTTTCTCCACCTCAAGTATAGGGCAATTTTGAGAGCTTCGTGAGGCCCTATCACAACAATTACTGTCCAGAGTAATTTACAGTGTTAACTTTAGTGCTGATGTATGTGTATGTTCTGTATCCGTGTCCACAAACAGGCACATGTGAGTGTCTGGGGAAGGCAGAGGAGAGTGTCAGATGTCCTGCAGCTGGAGTTATGCTGCCCCATGTGTGTGCAGCAGGTGCTCTTTACAGCTGAGCTCTCTCTCTATCCTGTCCAGATGTATAGTACTCAGATCACTTGAATGATGATCTCAGCTGCTTTGAAATGGCAGAATAACACTCAGACTCTGTCAAGGCTTTAGATAATCTGTAAGGATTGTAATGTCAAAGGATGCGAATACAGACTAAATTGAGTTTTTCACAAAAATATTAATCTATTGCTTTTTCAGCAGATGTAGGCTTAGGTCATAGCACATATTAAAGTAGTATACACACATTAGCCCAGACACTGCAAGGGTGTTTACCATGTTGATACCCGTTCCAACAGACTTCTCACAGCCTGCAAGGCAGGCAGACATGTATGCTAGGCCGTTGTCTCCACACACCGGATCCCATGTTTTCGTTAAGCAGCTACACCTTGTGTTGCAGTCAGCAAGGACCGTATTCTCCACATCAAGAGGCTGCTGGACTCTGAAATGGTTTAAAAATAATGTTACAGATATTAAACCCACCTGAGCACTTTATTTTCTTCTCTTCAATTCAGCATGTGTGCGTGACACACACACACACACACACACATATGCACAGTGAGAGACATTATGTCTCCCTCAGAACAGAAACAAAACCATCCAAACATCAACGTGTAGTCTCTATACTGCACACTGAGCTATCTTCTCTACTAGTCTCATGACTGCTTTTTTTTTTTTCCCAATTACTTCAAAAACAAACGTTAAGTGCCTACCCTATAGGAAAATACTGTGCCATCAGAGCTAAAGTGAAGATGGCTTATCTCTCATTGATCTGCATGATGGGAAATAATGAGAGGGATGGCTTGAGCAAAATCTGCAGTTTTCATTTGTAAGATAGACTCTGCACTCAGCCCACAAACAGATTGGTTTGACTAAGCAGCCATGCTCTTCCGAGATATGGAAAGTGACCAGCACTTGCAACGAGATTCAAAGAGGAAAATGTTGAGTCTAAAGGCTGAATTCAATCCTGTTCCTCAAACACAGTATGCAGCCAGCATGAGTGAAAATGGACTTAGGGTGTACAATTCTACCTCGGGGTTGTGGAAGACACTTAGAGTAAACTCACTAATTCCCCATGAGTTTCGATATGTACATCTCCAAAGTGAATGGATAATTTCTATCATAAAAATACATTCAAATCAGATTATATATGTACACTATATGTTATATAATTGCAGAAATAGATCATTGCTTATTTTATATTTGAAATCACTTAGAAACTACAATTTTTAAGAATTTTGAAATTTTACTTTTAATCCCTGTCTTTGTCTTTCACTTTTCCTCTCTCTGTCCCTTGTGTCTGTGTGTGTCTCTCTGTGTGTTTGTGTTTGTGTAAGCATACCTGTACAACAGCACGGATGTGGAGGTCAGAATACACCCTTTTACCTTGTTGGGGACAGAGTCCTCTGTTTTTCACTGCTACAAATGCCAGACTAGCAAGCTCTGAACTTTCAGGGTTTCCTGGCGGTGCCGCTCAGCTCGCAGTAGGAGCACTGGGATGAGAGTTACCCTACCATGTCAAACTTCCCATGGGTTCTGGGATCTGAGCTCAGGACCTCCTGCCTGCTTAGCAAGCAGTTTACCACTGAGTCCTTTCCTCATCCCTTTGAAAGGAACCTACAAATATATACTTTATTTCATTTTAATTGATTGATCTTATAACTGTGTCCTAAATTAAGTTTTAAATTTCCCATGCTAATATAGGATATGACCAGGCAACCCTTAAAATGTAAAATCTAACACTACAGAGTACATGAGATATAACTTTACCAATGACATATATAAATGTGTACATTAATTGACTTATCATGTATTAGATTCTATTATGTTAAACTTGAGCCCATTGTGGAGTACTGTGGAGGCCTGTTGGCCTGTTTACTCAACTTTTAACGCTATCTGTTTGTGGGAGTATAAAATACATAGATAATTTAGGCTAGAAAGCACTAGGCTGTTGTCCTTTATTTCACTTTAAAGCAGACTAGTATATCACCATGCCACCACCAGTATGCTTGTGAAATCATAAACTTACTCACTGGTAGTCTTCAGAACACTTTAATAAGCTTACAACTTGTATGAGCTGGTATAGAATTGATAAGAGGAAGAATGGATCGCTGCCATTAAGTCATTATAAAATGACCTGGTAGTATATAACTCTTGGAGAAAATAGACTAGCAATTGTGAAAATATTTTGATCTTCATTAGGAAACAACATACCCTTCATAAGAGGTAGTTAAGCCAGCGACTGGGAAATTATCACAAGTCATCACAAAGTTACAGAAAGTTAGGAGGTACTCAGTCAAACAGAGGCAGAGCGCTATGTATGCAGCTTTCTTGACAGTAACCTTGAACTTCTTCATAATAAAGCCACCAACCAAATAGCCAACACATACTGGAGGTAAGGAATAAAAACCTATGAATGCAAGCAAAATTGTATTTATAAAAAGCAGCAAAAAATGTTATAAATCTGTACAATACATCTTAAGAATCTATCTCTAATATACAGTGATTCTAACCCTACTCCCTCACTTATTATATAAAAAGTTTTCATATGCCCACAGTGTCACTTTAAAGACACAACTAACATTTTTATTTAATATTAATAAATTAATATTTAACATTTTCAGCAAGTTGTAAACACCTTATGCACATTACACAAACAAACACACATATATGATATTAGCTATTTCTTGTATTTCTTTCCAATATGTCTCCTGGGAATTTGACTCAGCTAGAGCTGATTTTTTTTTTATCATTACAATTTATTCTTTTTGTATACCAGCTGTAGCTTCCTCTCTTATCCCCTCCCAATCCCACGCTCTCTCTCTCTCTTTTCCCCCGGGTCATATTGAGCTAATTTTGAAGGTTGTTGCTGAGTCTGTATTTATCAAGTGTAGAACATTTTGTCTACTGTGGAAGCTGCACAGCACTCTTCCTCCCTGACTCTCTTTACCCAGCCAAAATCAAAGGAGAAAAAGAAAAGGGAAGAGAAAATCCTGGCTGCGCTGGGTTTGCCCCATGCCAGCACCAGGCCTAGAAGAATGTAACCATCCTCCGCAGCTCCATATAGAGGCATTTAGTTTTATACATCTGAAGGTGAGGACTTGGATTTGGACTTTCAGAAATTTCTACAAAAAAAGGAATGCTGGTGTCAAGTGATCCTAAGGTTTCAAAAGTAAAATGAACCCAGGAAAATTCCAAAGTTCCGTTGATCCCTGAGGTTAGTGTACTGACAAGAAAAGCAGAGTGTGGCTGCACAGACTCCTCAGAAAATTAGGAGTATAAGGACAGCAAAAATTGAAGCCCAGAAGTAGTCTGGGAATAATATACAGAATCCCAGTAAGCAACTCTGTATTCCTCTTTGAATTAAAATATTGCCTGTCTGAAAATTGACTGATATTAGCTTCCCCCAAGATTTCTACTATGATGATTTCCATTCCTTATCATTTCTTTATTTTTTTCTGGAGACTGGAATGAAGAAATATCTTAGGAAATTCTTGTAAGATATACTAATTGTAGTCTCCTTGTCACATTATCTTATTTTTTATCATGTCCTTAGGGATAGCTTTATCATGCCATTGTCAGAGGGGGAAGTACTAATAAGTAAATAATGGAAGTACATACCTATGAGAAAGACTGCATCTGCAGTTGATTTTCCAAATTGCTGTTCCAGATATTTAGGGATGAAGATAAACATACTGCTAAATGCATTAATCTGGAGCACACTTATCAGAATGAAAAGCATGTAAATCTTATTACGGAACAGGCTCTTGAGGAATGGCAGAAAATCTGAAACAATAGAATGTAGAGACTATCAAAAGACGTTGGCCTTGCATTTTTGTGTTCAGTGTTCTGCTAAAATCTTACCACAGATTCTTTGCTGTAACACAGAAATATTTGATAAATCTTCAGCCCTTCAGGATAAAGTTTCACATCATAGTTTAAGTCACCTCTGGAAGTTACTGACACGACTGGCTATATAAGAAGCGGAAACCAATTGTGCCGAAAGCAAGATGGATTTAAGTCTTTTTCTCTCCTTCCTCACTGTTAGTATCCTGCACTCACTAGAAGTAACTAGTCTGTTCTCTGGACTCTGTGAGGGATGTACTTCGACGACATTTGAGTTCAGACTCTGATGCTATCCCCTCTTCATGCAAGAATGGATAAGCGAAGAGCTTAGAAAGGGTCAGGAATCATGCTGCAGCCCAGACAACCTCAGCATCTCACCAACACTTCACAGCAGGACATGCATGAGAAGCACCTGGTGATATGTTTAAACAGCTCAACATGAAGGTCTCACGGTAAGGAATGTTGACTCAGTTGGTGTATACCAAGCACCTTCCAAGTGACTTACCCAAAGCTTTCCCTGTTTAGGAAGCTGAGAGTCAAGTTTGGAGCCTGTTTCTAGTGAATGGATTGGATCTCACTGAAGATAATTTGGCTGAAATTCACACCTAAGAGGTTTTTTTTTCCTTTCTTTTTGTGTCTTCATGTTTTGTCTTGATTTTCTAATTTTACAAATAGTCATAATATAACATAATTTTATAGTTAAAATATATAGTTATAATACAATATAATTTTAATATATAAATTTAAAAATTTTCCTTATAAGTTGCCTAAAGTTTCATGGAGAGAAAAATATCAAGAAGAAACCATTTAGAAGTAGAGGCAGAGCACTTTAATGAGAAAAAATGGACTCTCCTGGTTATAGCCATTTTTATGAGTGAGATGTTTGTAGTTGGAATTCCCAGGAGCTTTTGAATGCATTCATGTTTGCTGACAGCCCTGTCCTCCTAACTGTGTCTCCACAGCTCACAGCTATTCCCTGTATGATGTCTTAGTCTCTGCTCAGCTCTTTTCTAGTTTTGAAATTAGGTTGACCTGGCAGACCACAAAGCTGCACAGAGAGATCAGTATTGGCCCTTTCAGGACAATCGCTAACATGATTCTGAGAATGTTCAAGCCCCTGCACTGGCTCTCAGTGTGATTGGCTCCTCAGCATGATCTGTAGTGTTCAAGGAAGTCGTGTGACTATTCAGTGCACATAGGTGTTGGGGGCTATGAGTGATGGAAGAAATGGTAATGTCATCCATAAAGTGTTGACCAGTCTGTGCCAGAACACTCAGCTGTCCCACCTTAGCTTCTCACCATCATAGGTTAATGACATTCCTGCTTATTTCAAAGCAGTTTGTTCTAAAAGAGGAGTTTGCCTGTAAACTATCACATTCCTTCAGATATGGAGGATTATGTCACCAATCATGTTTTCTTCTTTGACCTTGACTTCAAGAATGCTCACTGTTAAACTAATATTTTCTCTTATCAAATAGTTTTTTTATCTTTATCTTGGATTTCTGGTTATTTGTATTTTTGGACTAATAGTTTCTATAAAACAGGATTTTCAAACAGATGGAAAAATATATTTGCTCATTGAGTGTTCACATTGACTTGAATTTTTTTATAAAGTCTAATCTAAGGTAAGTCAAGTTCCCTATCATGCCAGATATTTCAAGTGCTGACTGTGGAAGAAGTATATCACGTCTGAGAAGGGATGATTAGTGACAAACTATCTTAACTCAGCACAGTCTGACAAGTGCCCACTGACTGCAGACCCATCTGCACCAAATAGAGTTTAAATTTTTCCTGTTTGCCTTTAGTGATTCCACGTTTCTCCTCTTTGGATTTTTCTCTGTATTTCTCAACTTTGTTGTTTTCAGTTTTGTCCACATTATCCTCTAGTCCTTCCTTTGGGAGTGTTTTTGGAAAAAAGAAAAACGGGATGCTGGTCAGGATATTCACTCCTGCACAGATCAAAAAGCCGATCCACCAAGCTCCAACCCAGCGTGTATCAGTGGGAGCGATGGTCAGGTCATCTGTAAAGAAATACAGATATTGTGTTAGCTTGCACCATTCTTTCTTGTGTAAACTGTAGAAAACCATTGAGGTCCATAAATTCATGTAAACATAAAATTTGTATATCATGTATTCACTATTCACACATTTGTTCTTTTTTGTGCCTTGAACTTGTGATCTTCTGTGTCTTTTCCCAAAATTCTGGGATTATAAACATCTACCATACCACTGGGCTAGTTTATTCTTGCAGAAAAATTGTCTGAGGTTGCTCAATTTGCTGAAGTTCAAATTAACTGAGAAGAAATGTTTCTGGAGTGCTACATGGAGAAATAGTTAAAACTACATTTCACGGATAGAAACAAGATTGGAGACATGTTTAAGGAACTAGCTTTAGCCTGATGCATTCATGTCTCAAAACATCACAGTTGGCAAGGAAGAGGACAGGTGAGACAGTTCAGTGGCCAAGAGTATTGATGATCTTGCACAGGTTCTGAGTTCTCCTCCCAGGACCCACTTACAGGAAACTTCCTGTAAATTTGATTTCAGGAAATCTGACAGCCTTTCTGACTTCAGCAGGTAACCTCCTCCCAGACATAACACATATATGTAAATAAAACTACTAAAACAATATGCATGGTACCCAATTATTTTTCATTTCAATAAAAAATACTATTTTGGGGAAGAGATGGGCAAGCGAACAGGAGGGATGAGGTGGGGGGAGGATGGAGGGAGAGAGCATTAGGAGAGACAACTGGATGGGGGGGGCAGCTATCTCTGGGATGAGATAGAAACCCAGGACAGTGAAAATTCCCAGGAATCTATGAGGGTGACCCTAGATAAGACTCCTAGCAATGGGGAATATGGAGTTTCAACTGTAACCATCTCCTGTAAACAGGAATAACTTCCAATGGAGGGATTGGGACACCAACACAGCCACAAACCTGAGATCCACAACTTGTCCTACCTACAAGATATGCAGGGGTAAAAGATGGAGCAGAATTTGAGAGAAGGGCCAACTAGTATCTGGCCCAGCTTGAGAATCATGCTATGAGAGGGAACACACCCCTGGCACTGTTAATGATATTCTGCTATACTTGGAGACAGGAGCCTAGCATAACTTTCACCAGAGAGGCTTCACTCAGCAACTGATAGAAACAGATGCAGAGACCCACAGCCAAACATTAAGTGGAATTTTGGGAATCCTGTGGAAGAAAGAGAGAGGAATTGAAGGATCTACAGTGGTCAAAGGAAACAAGAAAACCTACAGAATCAGCTAATCTGGGATCATAGGGGCTCATAGAGACTTAACTACCCACCAGAGAGCATGCGTGGGACAGACCTAGGCCCTCTGCACATATACAACACTTGTGCAGTGCAGTATTCATGTGGGACTCCTAAAGCAGGAGCAGGGCTGTCACTGACTCTGTTGCCTACCTTTGGATTCTTTTCCCCCAATTAGGCTACCTTTTCTAGCCTCAACAGTCTTACTGCAACTTGATATTCCAAGGCTGGTTGATATTGATGGGAGGCCTTCCCTCTTTTGAGGAGAAGGGAAGGAGGGGTGGATGGGGGTGCTGGAGAGGGAAGTGAGAGAGATTGGTTGGAAAGAGAGGAGGGAGGGGAAGCTGCCATCAGAATATAAAATAAATAAATAACCTAACTAATAAAAATTAAGGAAAATATTTTTATATAGCAGTATGCAATGATATATTTTATAGAAGTAAATGAGCTGTTCTGCCTGTCATATGAAAACTTTTATAAATTGGTGGTCATCACATAACTAAAATATCTGTTTTGTTACCCACATCGATTGCCTCACTGGAAACAACCTATGTAAGTAAAAAATTTCAAAACAAAGGTGTGGCTGAAATGTGGTTGGAGAATGGTAGATTTTGAATCAGAAAGTGGCATTTTATCCTTACCTCTGCTTCCCTTAGGTTTGCCATCTCTAAGTGTTGTTTACCTAACAGATGATCAAAGGAGCATTCTCCCACACTCTAGGGACGGGACTGTATAATAAAATGCATTTTTTGTTACCTGTATCCACAGACCCAATATCTACATAAATCCTTGCACAGAGAGATCCCAACAGAAGTCCAGTTACTGGGCCAAACATCTTTCCCATCTCTATAATCCCTGGAAGTAAACAAAGACAGAAATTTACATAATCACACATGATTTTTCTTACACACTCACACACACACAAGCCTTCAGATTGAATTGTTTATTATCTTATATTTCTTTTCCTAATGCCATAGGCTAGATGAGAGCTGTACCATTGACATACACATTACACTACCTCAGATATTTTTACATATTCAACATAAACAGAAATTAAGCTTGGTATTTATATTACATCTACATATATATGTTACATGTACATGTACTATTTTCTACAAATATTGAGAAAGAAGCTCCTACTATCGTTTCAATATTGAATGTCTCCAGAAGATCACCTGTTATAGAATTGTTTCCCAGGAGGACACCACTTGAGTCTGATAGAACCCTTCCCATGCAGGGCATGGTGGTGCATCTTCAGGCCATGTAGGATAGAACTATAGCCCTTTCCTCATTCTGTTTTGCTTCCCAGTCACAAGATGGATGGTTTTACTACACTCATCTTTCCACCATAAGGAGCTTCCTCATGACAGGCCTCCAAACCACATAGTTCAGGGACATAGACTAAAACCTCCAAATATATGAGCTGAACAAATCCTTTCTCTTTATAATAATCTCAGGTATTTATTAAATAAATAAAACAAGTTGACTGACACAGAAACGTCATTACTCAACACCACCTTCCAAATTCTCTTTTATGCTGAGTTAAAGGCAAAGCTATACTATCACAGGCAAATCCATCAAAACCATGATGTGAACAAAGTCCTTTGATGAGTCCATGGCCATGTTTTCAGAGCGTCTCTGTGATTCTTAGCTTTAATTGTCAACTTGACACAACCTAGAATTACCTGGGAGGAGAGTCTTAATGAAGTACTCTCTATATTGGGTTTACGTATGGACATGTCAGTAGGAGATTGCCTTAATTAAGTTAATTAGAAGTGAGAATACCGAGCCCACTGAGGGCAGCATAATTCCCTAGGCAGAGAGTCCTGAACCGTGTAAGAGTGGAGAAAGAGCTGAGCACAACCATGAAAGCAAAGACATAGCATGCATATATGCATTCTCTCTGCTCTTGTGGGTGTGACCAGCTACTTTGAACTCCTGCTAAAGTGACTCTTTTGTTGTGATGGAATTGCAACCCAAATGAACCCCTTTCTCTCCAAAGTTGCATTTTCTCACAGCAACAGAAAGGCCACTAGCACAGTTTCTAAATGAGCATGTTAAAATAAATGTCTTGTAGTGCGTCCTCATCTGAGCTCCACTCTTAAACTTCCTTCCATGGAAAGAATTTGTCCTCATTACAGCACATCTCTTTGATATTATCTTGGTCTTCTCATTATACTTATTTTCCTTTATTGGTCCCTTCCAACCACACCTGGCTTCTTTGAAACCACTTCCAGTATCTTTCAACTTATTTGTAGTTCAGAATCTCTTGAGCCATCCCTACCACCAGATACCCAGATATGAACAATTTCAATGTCCAACCTTCTTTCCACTTTAGATTCGGTCATTTCTTCTTTGTCTGTGGATCTATTGGTTATTTCTCTTCTGTTACCCACAGACTCCTGACTCCTTAATACCAAACCATTCTATCTTCCATGGTGTCTCTCTGCTATTTGATATCCTCTGTGCAATGATACCTACAAGATCTCCAGACTCCACTGACTGCAACCCTGCCCTACATTGCCTGCCTTGACTACTTGCCTCTCATTCTGCTCATGTGCTTTCTGATTTTAAGATGCTGTCTTGATACCACCAGTGACCTCCACCAAAGGTCACTTTTTGCACTATTTATCTTTATTCTCTTAATTTACTTGACATTGTTGGCCAATTCCTCTTTTGTCTGCTTCCTCCTAACACCTCCAAACTATATGTTTACTGTTCACTTTGTTCTGATGGATGTTCCCTATTTGATTTTCCTTTTCTTATTCTACCCACTAAATAGAAGAATCTCCCAGTGTGTGGATCTATGGATTCTCAGTATTTATATGTCTTCCCAGGTCAACCTCTTTTCTTTTGTATTTAAATTATTGTCTAACATAGGTAACTCTCAGTTTTCTATATCTTTTCAGCTACAGAGCTATATATGAAATAATAGTCTCAATATCCTTTTTTATGGTTATTTGATTATGTACATACACACAATATTTATATAATTATGTAGGTATTCCCTTAGGAAACTGTGCTTTTATGTACTAAGCATAAGATATATGAATCACGTATCTTCTTCACTTTAATATAATTATTATATTATATATAAATTATATATAATTTGTCACTAAATTTCTGATAAAGGGATCCATATTCTAATATCTTATCATGAGAGAGCACTTGTATTTTTTCCTTAGATATCTGTGAAGGAATCTAAAGAGAATGACTACATTAACACTAGAAAAAATGACTATTAAATTAATAAGTCTCCATAAATGGATAAAAGTTATGTTTTAAATTTAATTTATCTTCATTAATCCTAAGCCTTTTTCTGTGTTCTCTTAGCCTCATTGTGTTTTTTCTGTTTATTTGATTTTATTTAATTAAAAAAATATCTCTATCTACCAGTGTTTCTCAACCCTTCTTATGCTGTGGTCCTTTAATACACACAGTTCCTCCATAAAATTACTTTGTTCTTACTTAATAACTGTGATTTGTCTACGGTTATGGATCATAATGCAAATATGATTCTTTAAGAGGTGGACAACCACAGTTGAGAACCACTGCATATACAAAATTATGGGTTTATAATCAACTAGAGATGGATTTACTTAAGAACATGAGAAAATTACTCATAATAAATCCAGATCATTTAGGAGAAACATAAGAAGGTGGACACTAAATTTACTGTTGCCTGGGAGATGCATAGATTTTCTTTTAAAGATGATTTAAAGGAATACACGGAAATAATTTTTCCAGATATTTGTTAAAATGATGAAGAAACCTGTCTTGTCTATAGGGTTTTAAGGAAGAAAACGGTACCATTAACTTCACAGAGAAGCAGGGTGCAGAGCCTCGAGTAGTAAAAGAGAGCAATAAAGACACTTCTCCAAGCATGGCCCATGGACCCCAGTCCAATTCCCAAGCCAACTCCCCAAAGCTGTCTTCACGTCTTCTGACCAGCACATTGACATGCAAGTACACACATGTATATACACACACACACAGACAGAGAGAGTTAAAAAGGAAAACTGTATTTTAAAATAGCTCAGGCACAAAATGGTGGATAATGAAGTTTCAATAACTTATAGATGAAAAAACGAGAACCCAAAAATTACAAAAATAGAAAGAAAGAAAAAACCCAAACAACTGAATCTAAGGAACATTTTCCAGAAAATGTTGGTGAATTTCTTAATGGTTTAGAAGACACTGTGGCAGCATCAGAGGACTGTTGGTCCAAAGATCAGAGGGCTCTCCAACAGTGAGATGCTGCTTGATTAAGGGCTTATCTGGAGCTACTGGTTAATGCCCTCGTTGAACAATCTTATGACCAATGGTGCTGGAGCACTGTGCTCAATCTTTTCAAAACCACAAAGCATTAAAATCAACAATTACTTTCTACCTTCTTGAGGCTGATTTTCAAACTTACCAATGTATAAAGGGGAGTTTTCTGATTTGGCAAAATCTTCTATGTAGGAAATACCCAGGGGCATGATGGGAGTTTCACCAATTCCACGTATAACATTTCCTACCATTACATATATCCACATAAATGATTTGCTTTTCTTCATACACTCTGCATTAAAAAAATGAAAAAGCCACATGAGAATTTGATAGTCAGAGTTATTGAAAGTTAATTTAAAAATTTCTGGAAATGATTCTGAGGTCAGTGTTTTATTCCAGCAACAGAAAATTAAGCTACTCCAATCACAGAGATCACATTGTGTGTCTAAATCCATCTTTCCAAGCCATTTTTTCCTTGTGAGACTAGCTCTAGAATGGTGCTGGAGTGGATATCTTTGGCTTAATTTCAAAATACCCACTTTCAAAACCAAAGGAATCATAATAAGTATATTGAAACTCAGGAGGGAGAGTATTCTAAATTATTAGACAACTTCCTTCCCTGAAGAGGGAAATAAATTTTGTTCATTTGGCTCACATGTCTACTATACCCACTGTCATATTCAAAGCCTTTCATAAAGGAGTATTCTGTGGCTGAGTCTCTGAGCAGAAAGCCCTAAGAAGCACTAGTCAACCTGCTGGGTCTTGCGTTGGCGTTAAGCTCTGGGTTCTGTTTTCCATACACAGGAAGCTGTTTGAGGACAAGTTGCTTGTAGGTGAAATCGTTGTTTCATATTCATATCTGTGTGGACAAAGGAAACATTCACTGTGAGGAGCTGAGTGCAAGGAGAGCATCTGCAGATTAGTGACCCCTGCTTCCCTGAAAACACAGCATCCAGAGCCAGTAAAGACGATGTGTTTCCATAGCAGTCACTCTAATCATCTTAAATCTTATGGTGGGGCCAGTGAGATGACTCTGCACAAAGAGCACTTGCTGCAAAAGCCTGATGACCTGAGTTCAGTCCTTGGAACCTACATGAAAACATAAATGCAGCACACCTGCACACACACACAAACAAGTAAGTAAATAAATAGAAACAGAAATCTGTATCATTAGGCTGGGCATGTAGCTCTATATTTAAACATTGAAATACATGAACTAAATATAGAAGCTCATGCCTGTTTCCTTAGCACCAGAGAGGTAGATATAGGAGCATGCAAAGCTCAAGGCCACCCTTGGCTACACAGAAAGTTGGAAGCCAGCCTTCGAGTCATGAGAGCCTGTGTCAAAAAAAAAAAAAAAAAATCAAGCAAACGAAAAGCCACCCAAATGAAAAATAACAAGTAATCAATATTATCAAATGAAGTTGGTAAACAGCAAAAATATGCCTCTTCTTTACAAGTCTCTATGTACAGGTGATATAGCTTTCAGATTCTCTCTGTGATTGCTACATGACTATTTCTAAGACTAATTGGTATGAAATAAAAACAAAAAAGAGAATAATGTAGAACTAAGATAAAGTTTTAGAGAGACACAAACAACACAAAAGATCTGTTCTGAGTTCTCTGAGCTGTGGTTCTACCTTTCCTTTCTGAGAATTCAATCATTATTTCATGTGTTCAATAACTTCAACAAAAGAAAAATCCATACACTGTAACAAGATGTGACAGAATGCACCACCTGGCAACACACTGTCATGGGACCAAGAGTGCTAGTAAACTGTGGTCATTTAATTTGAACATATCACCAAGGATCAGCTTGTCCTAGAAAGAAAATGACAGAATGCAAACATAGAGAAAAAGTGTGTCCAGCTAAATGTCTCTCCATTGAAGAGTATGAGAGATTCATTTCTAGGACTTTGATAGATTACAAACAGCCAGAGGAAAACATGGGCAGCTGAATTCTGCATTAGTAGGCAGCTATATAGTTGCCACCACTCTAATTGCTATGCTGTATGATATAGAACAAAAGTTGGAATAACTTTCCCTGAGAAATGGCCTGAATGTTTCCACAGAGGTTGCCTGTAAAGTGTGGACATGGGCCTATGTCTCCCTCCTTATTATCCCATGAGAACAAGTCAGTTTCAAAAATTTATCACCTTTGCCAGAAAGAGGGAAAAACAATAATAGCCAAATATTTCTTGGCATTGATATGAATAGAATAGAAAGTAAAAACAAATTATAGTGATATTTAAAAATTTTATTCACAAACTTTAAGTTACCTTCAAAAACATGAGAATATAAATAACCTTCATTTGGTTCATCATCCACTTAAAATTGAATTGTGTATTCAAGGTCCATTAATGGTCCCAAAGGACAACAAGATGACAATAAGATTTCAAAACAAAAAAGGGTAAAGCCCACTTCCCTAAAGACAAATAGATCTAGACAGAGACATGTAATTCAGTTGTTCACTGGTACCTGGCAAGCCCCCATCCTAACATTGATCCTGAGCACTCAACAAATGCAGGCGTGTTGGGAAATGCCTTCAATCCCAACACCGGACAGATTTACGAAAGAGGATCGAAAGCTCATGAATATCCTCAACTACAGAGTTGGAGGCCACCCTGAGCTATGTGAGGACGTGATTCAAAAAGTTAAAAGAAAGAAAGAAAAAAGAAGGCTCCGGAGGTAACATATGCCTCCCTCAATAAAGATACCTATATGCAAGCTTAACAACATAGATTCCAGCCCCAGGTCCCAGAAGGTAAGTACAGAGAATCAACCCCTAGCCAGCAGGGCATGGTGGCACACATTTTTAATCACAGCCCTTGGGAGGCAGAGGCAGGTGGATCTCTGTGAGTTTAAGGCCATCCTGGTCTACAAAGTGAGTTCCTTGACAGCCAGGGCTACACAGAGAAACCCTGTCTTAAAAGAGAGAGAGAATCAACTTTTGAGCCTCATTGTGCACACACATGCACACACACACACACACACACACTATTACTATAACATACACAAACAAAATAGCCTACAAGATGTGCAGGGATAAAGATAGAGCAGAGAATGAGTGAAATGTCCAACCAAACCAATGCCTGGCCCAACCTGAGACCCACCCCTATGGGAGAGAGCCAACGCCTGACACTATTAATAATACTCTGCTATGCTTGCAGACAAGACAATAGCATAGCTGTCCTCTGAGAGGTTCCACCCAACAGTGGCCAAAACAGATGCTGAGACTCACAGCCAAACATTGGGTGGAACACAGGAAGTTGTGTGGAAGAATGGGAGAAAGACTAAAAAGACCCAGAGGGGACAGGAGCTACACAAGAAGACCAACAGAGACAACTAATCTGGAACCAGAGGGGCTTATGGAGTACCAACCAAGATCCATGCATGGACTTGGCCTAGGCCCCTTACATGCATGGAGATGATGCGTAGCTTGGCCAACATGTGGGTCCCCTAGATAGGGGAGAGGGAGCTGTTTCTGACATGATCTCTGTTGCCTGCTTTTTGATCACTTCTCTTTGGTGGGTCTGCGTTGCCAGGCCCCAAGGAAAGAAGATGTGTTGCGTCCTGGTGAGACTTAATGTGCTGTTTTGAGTTGGTAGCAGGGACGCTCACCTTATCTAAGGAGTAAGGGAGAAGGTAATAGGAGGAAGTGGGAAGGAGGATGGGAATGGGAAGAGAGGAGGGATGGCCTACCATCTGAATATAAAATTAATTAATTAATTAATTAATTAAAAATTTAAATGTAAATGAGAGATTGATTGTGTGGTCAATTTAAGGTTTATAAAAATTTGAGATTGGGATGTGGATAAGCGAGGTCTGTCCCAGCCCATCTGTACCCAATTCCCCCAGCATGTTCCTAGCAACATCTTCTAGGTGCACTCCATTTCCCAGGCCACATCTCCACCTGCATTCTTGAAGACAGGCAACCATTGGGAAGCAGCAGCTACCATTAGGGATTAGCAGAGACCAGCACCCATCAGAGACAAACAGCATCTGGCATGCCCATTTCCTGGTCCTCATCTCCACCTGCAATCCCAGAGACCAGCAGCCATCAGAGACTACCAGTTCTTCCTGTATCCCCAGAGATCTGTAACCACCCAGGAAAACCAGAGAACTGTTACCATTCAGGACCACCAGCTATACCTAAAATCTTAGAGACCAAATATCATCAGGCACCAGTAGGCTTGCTAACACCAGGGACAACCAAATGGCTAGAGGTCAGTGCAAGAACATAAGCAATAAAACACAGGGCCATATAACACCACCAGAACACAGCTATCCTGCTTTAGCAAGCCCTGAATACTCCCAAAACACATAAAGCACAAGAAAATGATATTGAATATGTTATGAAATGATAGAGACTCTAAAAGAGGAAAATAAATCCCTCATAGAAATACAGGAAAATACAATCAAACTGGTGAAGGAATTGAAGAAATCCCTTAAAGAAATGCAGGAAAATACAGGGAGAAGGAAATGGATAAAACTCTTCAAGACTTGAAAACAGAAATAGATCCAATAAAGGAAACAAAATCTGAGGCAAGGAGATGGAAAATCTAGGGAAAAGAACAGGGGCTACATATATAAGCATCACCAAGAGAATACAAGAAATGAAAGAGGGAAACTCAAGTGTAGAAGGTACAATTAATGAAATTGATGCACCAGTCAAAGAAATTGTTAAATCTAAAAATAATTTTGACATAAACATCCAAGAAATCTGGGATACTATATAAAGACCACACCTAAGAATAATAGGAATAGAATAAGGAGAAGACTTCCAGCTCCAAAGCCCATAAAATATTTTCAACAAAATCATAGAAGAAAACTTCCCCAAACTAAAGAAAGAGATGCCTATTAACATACAAGAAGCTTACAGTACACCAAATAGATTGGACCAGAAAAGAAAATCTTCCTGTCACATAACAATCAAAACACTAAATGTATAGAACAAAGAAAGAATATTAAAAGCTGCAAGGAATAAAAGGCCAAGTCATATATAATGGCAGACCTATCAATATTACACCTAAACTCTCAACAGAGTATAAAAGCCATAAAGGCCTGGATCCTACATGCACTAAAAGACCACAGATGTCAGCCCCTACTATACCCAGCAAAACTTAATCACCATAGATGGAGACGACAAGATATTCCAAGAAAAAAAAATTTAAACAATATCTATCCACCAATCTAGCCCTACAGAAGATAAGGAAAACTCAAGCAAAGGGAGCCTAACTACACCAGGAACACAGGAAATAAATATCAGCAAAAAAGGGGGTGACACACACATACAAGGCACAATACACTCTCTCACCACCACCATCAAAACAACAGGAATTAACAATCATTCGTCATTAATATCACTCAGCATCACTGAATTCAACTGTCTGATAAAAAGACACAGTCTAACAGAATGAATGCAAAAACAAGAGCCATTAACCTACTGCATACAAGAAACACATCTTAGCAATAAATATAGACAATATTTCAGAGATCTCAGAGTAAGGGACTGAAAAAGATTAACCAATCAAACAGACCCCCAAAGTAAGCTGGAGTAGTTATTCTAGTATCTAATAAAATGGACTTTCAACCAAAATTAATCAAAAGTTATGGGGAAGGATACTTCATACTCATCAAAGGAAACATCCACCAAGATAAATTCTCAATACTGAACATTTATACCCCCACATGTAAGGGAATCACATTTGTAAAAGAAACACTACTAAAACTTAAACCACACATCAAAGCCCACACATTAATAGGTGACTACTTCAACCCCCTATTCTCAACAAAGGACAGATCATGAAGACAGAAACTAAACAGAGAAATAAAGAAACTAGACAACATAATAAATCAATTGTACCTAACAGATATCAACAGAACATACCATCCAAACAAAAAATAATATATCTTCTACTCAGCTACTCATGGAACCTTCTCTAAAATTGACCGGATACGCAGATAAAAAACACACCTCAACAAATACAAGAAAATTGAAATAACACCAGTATTCTCTCAGACCACCATGGAATAAAGCTAGATTTCAATAACAACAACAAAACAACAACAGAATGCCTACAAACTCATGGAAACTGAGCAATTCTCTACTCAATGACCACTGAGTCAGGGAAGAAATAAAGAAAAATATTAAGGGACTTTTAGAATTTAATGAAAATAAAGGTACAATGACCCCAAACTTAAAGGATACAATGAAAGCAGTGCTAAGGGGAAAGTTCATAGCACTAAATGCTTTCATAGAGAAATTAGAGAGTTCTCACATTAGCAACTTAAAAGCACACCTAAAAGCCTTAGAACACAAAAAAGCAAACACCCACCCCCCCAAAAAAGAGTAGACAACAGAAAATAATTAAACTTGGGGCTGAAATCAATAACTTAGAAAGAAAAAGAAAAATACAAAGAATCAATCAAACCAAGAGCTTGTTCTTTGAGAAAATCAACAAGGTAGACAAACCTTTAGTTAGCCAACCTAACTAAAAGGCAAAGAGATGATGTCAAGATTAACAAAATCAGAAATGAAGAGAGGTACATAACAACAGACACTGAGGAAATCCAAAGAATCATTAGTTATTAGTATAAACCCTGTTTTTCCCAAAATTGAAAAATTTAAAGGCAATGGATGATTTTCTTGACAAATTTCATTTAACAAAGTGAAATCAAGATGAGGTTAACAATTTAAACAGCTCTATAACCCCTAAGGAAATAGAAGCAGTCATCAAAAGTCTCCCAACAACAATAACAACAACAACAAAAGCCCAGAAACAGATGGTTTTAGCACAGAATTTTACCAGACTTTCAAAGAATAGCTAATACCAGTATTCCTCAAATTATTCAACAAAATAAAAACTGAAGGATCATTACCAAACTCACTGTATGAGGCCACAATCTCCTGGTATTTAAATCACACAAAGACTCAACAAAGAAAGAAAATTTCAGACCAATTTCCCACATGAACATTGCTACAAAAATTCTCAATAAAATACTAGCAAACTGAATCTATGAACACACTGAATATATCATCCATCATAATTAAGTAGTCTTCATCCGAGGAATGCAGGGATGGTACAACATATAAAAATTCATCATTGTAATCTATCATATTAACAAACTGAAAGAGAAAAGAACACATGATCATCTCATTAGATGCAGAAAAAGCCTTTGACAAAATCCAGCACCCCGGCATGATAAAAGTCTTGGCAAGATCAGGGATACAAGGGCTAGAACTAAACATAATAAAAGCAATATGCAGCAAGCTAATAACTGACACCAAATTAAATGGAGAGAAGCTCCACTAAATGGAGAGAAGCAATCCCACTAAATTCAGGGACAAAACAAAGCTGCTCACTCTCTTCATAGCTCTTCAATATAGTATTTGAAGTCTTAGCTAGAGCAATAAAACAACTAAAGGAGATCAATGGGATACAAATTAGAAAGGAAGAAGTCAAAGAATCCCTTTACACTGATGATATGTGACCATATCATCAGTGTATGATAAAATTCTATGAGAACTCCTACAGCTAATAAACAACTTTAGCAAAGGGGCAGGATACAAAATTAACTCAAAAAGAAAAATCAGTAGCCCTATTGTATACAAAAAGAAGTGAGCTGAGAAAGAAATTAGGGAAACAACATCCTTCACAATAGCCACACATAAGATAAAGTATCTTGGTGTAACTCAAAGCAAAGAAGTCAAAGAACATTTTGACTAGAACTTCAAGTCTATGAAAAAAAGTTGAAGAAGATATCAGAAGATAGAAAGATCTCCCAAGTTCATAAATCAGTAGGATTAGTAAAAATGCATTCTTAGCAAAAGCATTCTATATATTCAATGTAATTCCCATCAAAATACCAACATAATTCCTTACAGACCGTGAAAGAATAATTCTCAACTTTCTGTGGAAAAACAAACAAACAAACAAAAAAAGAGAATTGCTAAAACAACCCTGTACAATGAAAGAACTCCAGGAGGTATCTCCATCCCTGATCTTAAGTTGTACTATAGAACAACGGTAATAAAAAACTGCATGGTACTAGCATAGAAACAGACTGGTGTATCAATGGAATCAAATAGAAGACTCAGAAATAAAGCCACACACTTATGCACAGCTGGTGTTTGACAAAGATGCCAAAACCATACAATGGAAAAAAAGATAGCATCTTCAACAAATGGTGCTGGTCTAACTGGACATATACATGTAGAAAATGCAAATAGATCCATATTTATCACCCTGCACAAAACTAAGCCCAAGTGGATCAAAGAACTCAACATACAACCAGATACACTAAATCTATTAGAAGAGAAAGTGGGGAAATGCCTTGAACTCTTTGGCACATGAGACAGCTTCTTGAACAGAACATCAACAGCTCAGGCTCTGAGATCCACAATTAATAAAGTGGGACCTCTTGAAACCAAAAAAACTTCTGTAAGGCAAAGGACATTGTCAACAGAACAAAATGTTAGCCCACAGACTGTGAAAAGATTTCACCAACCTCATGTCTTTCAGAGGGATAATATCCAAAATATATAAAGAACTCAAGAAATTAAACACCAATAAAAACCCTATTAAAAATGGGGTACAGAGCTAAACAGAGAATTCTTAACAGGGAATTGTTAATGGCTGAGAAGCACTTAAGGAAGTGCTCATCATTTGTCTGAGATGCCATTTTACACCTCACGTGATAGCACATGTGGGCTGAGGGTGTGGAGAAAGGGGAACCTTCCTCCATTGCTGGTGGGAATGGAAACTTTTACAACCACTTTGGAAATCAATCTGGAACTTTCTCAGAAAATTTGGAATAAGTCTACCAAAAGACCCAACTATACCACTCCTGGGAATATACCCAAAAGATGCTCAAACCTACAGCAAGGACATTTGCTCAACTATGTTCATAGCAGTTTTATTTGTAATATCCAGAAGCTGAAAACAACCCAGATATCCCTCAACCAAAGAATGGACAAAGAAACTGTGGTACATTTACACAACAGAATACTATTCAGCTATTAAAAGCAAGGAAATCATGAAATTTGTAGGCAAGTGGATAGAACTAGAAAAGATCATCCCAGACCCAGAGAAAAACACATGTTATACAGTTCTCTCAGTGGGAGCTTGGGTAATGTTCTTCATTCAGTGGAGTTGTTGGGAGCTTGGGTGGTCCCTGATACAGGGCTGTTGTCTGATGTTCCTTGTTCTGCAGCTGCCAGGCATGGTCCAGTGTCTGCCGGGTTCTGCTGGGATGAATGCCACGCTGGAAACCCGTGCTTTGGGAGGAGAATGAGATCAAAGATCTGGGTCTCTCAGGAACAACTAAGTGCTTTAGGATCAGGCCCCTGTACTAAGCGATGCTCCAAGTGTCACTGGGGGAGATAGCAATGAGGGTTATTTTTTTTTTGAAGTTTTTAAAAAAATATATTTTTTAATTTTATTCACTTTATATCCTGATTGTGAAAGATTTTAAAGATAGCATTGTTGGTATAATGTTCCTTTGGAATGTAAACACCTTTCTCTTGTTCATTCAAATGCTGATTTCTCCCCCTCCCCTCTGGTTTCAATCCAGATATTGTATTGTAATACTTATTCTAAGCATCCTGTCTCATCTTTATGTAAACAAAATAAAGCAACTAGACACAATGTTGAGCTGGGAGGAGCCAGAGGGCAGGAAATGAGTGGGAGGAGAAAAGGCGAGAGAGAACTTAGAAAAGAGCTAGGAGAAGGCAGAGAGGAGGAGAGATTTTGGAATGGTGAGGAGAGATGGACTGGACCTACTATATCACTAAAAGCAAGGACAATGTGGGAAATCTAAATGCTAGGAAACTATGACGGCTTGGAGGTTAAGGAGGGAGTAACTATTGCCCAGCATTATGTTCTAGGTTAACTGAATGAACCCAGTCTCTGTGTGGTGATTTGATTATACAGCTATTTAGGACTAACAGCAGCATTACTAAAAGATAATTATTAGGAAATATTAAACACCATTTACAACATAGCATGGAGAAGAAGAAGGGGCCTTTCCATTTGTGACATCAGCTTAATAGGAAGGTCAGCTGGCTGCTTTCTCTGTTTCTGTGACCTAGTATACTTTCACTCCAGCATCTGGCTTCTGAGTCTCTATTGCTCAAATTGAATGCCTGGGATTTTTTAAAATATTGATTACAGTTTATTTACTTTGTATCCCAGCTGTAGTCCCCTCCATCATTCCCTCCCAACCCCACCCTCCCTTCCATCACCTGAGATGCCCCTCTCTAAGTCCACTGATAGGGGAGGTCCTCCTCCCCTTTTATCTGACTCTAGCTTATCCGGTCTCACCAGGACTGGCTACAATGTCCTCCTCTGTGGCCTAGCTAGGCTGTTCCTCCCACGGGGCGTGGGGAGGTCAAACAACCTAAATTCATGTCAGAGATAGTCCCTGTTCCCCCTACTAGGGAAGCCACTTGGATACTGAATTTCCTTGGGCTACATCGAGCAGGGGTCCTAGGTTATAACCATGCATGGTCCTGGGTTGGAGAGACAGTCTCAGACAAGCCCCTTTGCCTAGATATATTTGGTCCTTGTGGAGTTCCTCTCCTCTCCACTGGAATATAACAATGAGGTTAGAGTTAGCTCTTTTGAACGAGATTGTCGGTATCAGACAGCAGTACAAAATCAGGAGCTCCAAAAGCAGGTGATGATACGAAAGTGTTACAGTTCTTTGGCTAAGCCAATGTATTAATGGTGTGTGGGGAGGAGGGATATGAGTGGGCAAATGCCTTTGGCTGGTCTGTTTGTAGCTGAAACATAGGCCTGGCTAGGAACAGGCCTGGGGGCTGGGAGGTAATCCCAGTAAGGTATATGCCTGCAACTGAAGGCAGGTAAAGGCCCTACAGGTGTTTTACTGGAGGTCAGCAAAGCTCATGGAGGTCAGGCAAGCTCTAGCCAGCCTGGCCAGCAGCCAAGCCAGGGTAGTTCAACTGCAAATGTCTAGAATTCTACCAGACTTGCAATGAAAAGCTGGTACTAATACTCTCGAAACCATTCCATAAAATAAAGAGGAATCTCAGTTAGCCATGGTGGAAAGCTGATGGTATCACACAGCTTGCAACACCTTTATTTTGTGTGAAATCAGGAATTTATAAACCTTGGGCACTGGGAGAATGTGTTTGATTCAATGGGGCTAGAGGTGGTAGGGATACTTGATTAACATGTAGTGGTACAATACCTCATTTACATGCAGTAGCCATGTCATCCTTCTTGTGATCCTTTCACAAGAAGGAGAACATAGTACTTAATTATTCTATGGGTGGGGAAAATATCTCCAGGTACAACTGAAGGTCATTTGCTTAAAGCTAAGATCTCCTTAGAATAGGGTGGGGTATTTCAAGGATTCTCCGGGTGCTTACTCAACAGGTTTCTTATCAGGGAAAGGACAGACCTATAATCTTCCCTGATGGCTAGATGATGCCACTTAGAGGTTTTAAGGTTCAGGTAAAGAGGGAATCCCATTGAAAAAGAGCCCACCATTATAGAATGAGCTCAAAAGCTATCTGGAAATGTCAGACTTCAACCTTAACCAGCAGAGTCCCACAATGGCATCTACTAGCTTATAAGAAGATATTAGCCATATAATACAAGATAACTGTACTACAATTCACAGACCCAAAGAAGGTAAGTAACAAGAAGGGCCCAAAGGAGGATGCTCAAATTTCACTCAGAAGGAGAAATAGTCAGTATAAGTGGTTGAAAGAGGAAACAGGATTAGTGAGAGAACAGTGATAGAAATGAGGGTTGGGATCAGATATGGGGAGAACAGGGTCAGGAGGACAGAGGGCATGGAGAGAGAGAAGAAACCATGAGTCAAGGCATCTCATAGACAAGTTGGAGACCTGCAACCCAGTGGACACTGGGAGGATATGTAGGTGACCTCAGCTGAGACTCCTGGTAGTGGCGTCATGGACACTGGAGAGGCCACCCTCTAACCAGATAGGACTCCAGTGGAGTGAAGGGAACATCAACCTACCCACAAAAACTTCTATCAAGAATTTACCCTGGTTAAGGGGTGTAAAGAGATAAAGATGGAACAGAGATTGAGGAACTGTACAATCAATGCCTTGCCCAACCTGAGATCCACTCCACGGTAGAGAGCCAACTCCTGACACTACGGATGAGGACTGTGTTTGTAGACAGGAGACTGGCATGATGTCCTTGGAGAAGCTCTGTTCAACAACAGAACAGAGTAGAGCAGAAACTGAGATTCACAGCCAAATACTGTGCAGAGAGTAGAGAACCTTGTGGAAGAATGGGGGGAAGAACCCAGAGGGCACAGGAGCATCACAGGATGACCAGCAGTTCCAACAATCCTGATGCTGGCAGAGACTGAAGCACCAATCAATGAATGTGCATGGACTAGACTTAGGCCCTCTACACATACATATCCAATGGGCAGCTTAGCCTCAATGTGGGCACCCTAGAAAGGGATCAGGGGCTATCTTTGAAATGGTCTTTGTTGCACACTTTTCAATCAGATCACTTCACCCTGGCATGGCTGCCTTTTCAGGACACTGAAAGAGTAAGTACACAGTCCTGATTTGACTGAATGTGCTGGGCTGGGTTTGTGGGGGGCTCCCCTCTACAGAGAGGCATAGGAGGGGGTATAAGAGGATGAGGGAGGGTAAAGGAGAGGAACTAGAAAGAGAGTAGGGAAGGGGCTAAGATTGAGTTCTGATGTGAATAACTAAATTTAAACTATAGATAGATAGATAGAAAGATAGATAGATAGATAGATAGATAGATAGATAGATAGATAGATAGATAGATGATAGATTTTTTTTCTCTATAGCATGAATTGTAGGGGAAGTAACAGGAAAGCAGAGGGTAGACTGCTCCTCCAGTGAATATTTAATAGCAGGGTAAAAGAAAAGTAGTTGTAGAGGCTCATACTTGTAGTACCAACAGCTGGAAAGCTGGAGCAGGAAAATCACCAATAGTCTGAGGCAAGCCTTAGCTACATATTAAATTCTAGATAAGACTAGGCCGTATAGCAAGACCCTATCTCCAAAAGAAAAGAAAAGCAGGACTGGAGAGATGGCTCAGCGGTTAAGGGCACTTGTTGCTCTTGAAGAGGGCTTACATTGATTTCCTAGGGCCAACATAATGGCTGACATTCATCTGTAACTCCAGGTTCAGGGGACCCAACTTCTGATCTCTGTGTGCACCAGGCACAGGCATGGTGTATACACATAGACACACATGTGTGCATCTGCACACATACACGTGCTCTCTTTCTCTTGTGCTCTCACACACACTAGATGAAAGATCTTTTTTTTAAAAAAAAAAAAAGGAAAGAAGAAAGAAATAACAACAACAACAAAAAAAACCAACCAAAAACCAGGAGGGGAAGGCAGGAGAACAAAGAAGATGAGGGAAAGAAGTAAGACAAATTCATAATGAAAAGATGGAGAATTGCAGGAAACGGTACAGAGCTGACCTAGAAGTTTACAGTTGATAAACACAGGAACACAGCAGAAAACAGTAAGAGGCAGCCTCAGGACAACAGTGAAGCCGCTGGCCTGTGTTGAGGGATGTCACTCTGCCCACAATGAGGGGACTGTGAAACAGTGAGAGACATAAAGAATGTTTATCAAATAGGAAACAATGAGCTTAATATTAAATTTAGATAAAAATTGAATCTATAACAAAGAATGGCATGGTGGAAGCCATTTTTATAGTCATGCTAATGTAAATAGTACAGTTTATATATATTTTGACACAAACAACACATGCATGCAAAAAGAACTGTAAATGGTTCCCAGAAGGCAGGAAAAGGAGTAAGAGATAATTCAACATAATTTCTCATTTCTTACAATTTTTGGTGTAAGTTACTTTGGTAAACATGAAAACAAAACCAGCCTTGACATTGTTCTATCTCTTGGTGACCCACAATTATGTCAAACTGTAGACCCCCTGTAACCAAAGTGTCAATAATCCTGATGAAGAATTCAGCAGAAGGGTCGGCACATTCAAAGAATCCATTCATGTGTCTTAGCTTTATGAAAGGGGTGTCTCAAGTCTCCACCTCTCAAATGGACCAGATGGGATCTTGAATATACCCAAGTCCACAGATTCACAAATCATATTGGCAGACTGTAGGGCACATCTTCTTTCCATATTAGTCTTCTGTACTTTTGGGGGCATTGCTCCTCCTAGAGAGGAAATCTGAGCCTTATTTCCTGTAGGTAAAAGTTGAACCTAAAACATCAAGGACTGGAATGAATACTCACCTTCCCATGAGGAAATGAGGTAGTGATATTATGAAACATCCTAAGCCCATAATTGCACATCCAACACCAATCATGATAGGTCTGTGAAGTTTTGTTCCGAAATAACTCACAAAAATAATCAACAATAGGTTTCCTGGGGGTAGGGGACAGATGAAAACAGTTATTTCAATAAAGTATTAGCAGCTGTTAGTCAATAACCTTTTCATCATTTGGACTCAAGGGTCCATTGTTTAACAACTACTTTAATACAGGGGTGGGTACATAGGAGGTTTGTGTATTGTTTTAATATGTAAAGAAATTGTAATCCTGAAGGAACGTTCTCTTCCATTCTGGAGAATATTGAAAATTCTATTCAGGATTATCTTGTTTTGGGGATCGGATACAAAAGCAGGTGTCAGCCTGACCTCTTCACTCATGCCTACTATCTGTAGAATCAAATGGTTCATTTCTTTTAAAACTTACTAATGAAAAACATGTTTCTTACACAGCATGGCCCAGTTGGGTGCCCCCTTCTTTTGTCCCTTCTCTCCTAAATCAGATAATGCTGCTAATCAGAGATATGGTAAACTTACCAACTGGGTCATAGGTCTAGATGGTAGGAGTCAAACTAAAATGTCGCCTTTGTGTTTTAGTAGAAACTCATTGGGAAGCCCTGCTCTGACAGAGAGGTCTTTGACAAACATGTTTGAATAAGATGTTGAAAGAATAAGGTGGGCCTGTCAGCACAGAAGTGTCATCCCAGCTACTGAGAGGCCAAGAGAGGGAGACTACAAGGTCCAAGTCAGCCTAGGGTACACAGTGAGTTAGCCTGGGTTCCTAAAATAAATAATAAATAAGTAAAAATAAAAAAGTAAACAAGCAGGCTAGGGATAGAGTAAGAAAATGCTTGACTAATGTGTATAAGGACACAGGTTCAACCACTAGCACTATTCACACAGAAATGTAAATGTTTGCCCTGTTATCTTACACGTAAAAGAAAGATCAGAAAAATCAATCATTGTTCCTTGATGACTTAAATAATCTTAGCTTTTTGAAGGGTGTCTGAAGACTTTGTTTTTCTTCCAGTTTTATTTCTTTCTAGTCTATCTAAGGAGAATAGATGTGCTGTTATTTTTAATGGCTTATATCCCATCTCTATATTATTATTATCCTTATTGCAGACTGTCTTTGCTTCCAAAGACCTTGTCACCTAGGGCATGATGCAGAATACTCACTGTTTGATCTCTCTGTGGATCTATCTAGTTTATGACTGTGCCAACGGCACCCCATCCCCACCCCGAATGCTCAAGATCATGTCTGAAATATGTATTGAAAGGAAAAACATTTTCTCCTCACATTAGTGTGAGTTAACATTTTACATTGCCTTGTGTTTCTCAAATAATCACTTGGAGAGCCTGGTGAGAGAGGTAAGGTGTCCAAGTTCATAGGAGGTTGCTTGCAAAACTATTGGTGAAATGCTCACCAAATGCTGCTTTCACTGGCCAGTGTGAATTCCTCTCACAACTATTTCTGCTTAAGACATTCCCTTAAGTCACCTTACACAGCCAGTGGTGGTAAAAAGATGCAATATTTGACTTTTAACAAGAATTTGTAATCTTTAGTTTAAAAGCCATGGAATTCAGAGAAATTAGAGGTTTTCTGTGAACTTGAGTGATAACTGTTTTCAATAATCATTAACTGTGCATTAGCATTTCTGTCCAAGGTAAAGTAAGAAGCAGTAGTTACTTGAGCAGCCATGGTTTGGTCACCAATAGAAGTATAAGTGGTGGCTTATAACATCATGGTTGTTGTAATACTGCAAAATGTCATGGAGCCAATAATTACTTGAAAATCAGACCTAGTTAATATGTACCTTGTTAAAAAGCACAAATATTTCTTCCTGACAGGCTGTTTGAATGTTCTAACAATTTTGTTTCAGTGGCTTCCTTTTTGTCTATATAGTGTAATTTTTTGCAAGTAAAATATTACCCTGAAATCAGATGTCACTGGGTTTTCAATAAGAGTTCTCAGCACAGAAAGATCAATGTTCTCTTCCAACCCATACTGGCCACTGAGAGATAAAAGACACACTCCAGACCAACCCACAGTCTCTATGCATTTCTCATCTCTGCACATTTCTCCAGGCTTATGCTCTAACAACTTCCAACTTCCCATAAAACTGAGTTGACTCCATCCTTGCACAAAACCTTGGTGCTTCACCCTCTGTATAAATCTCCCCTTCACATTAACCTGTCCATTTCTTTGCCTGGAAAAGCTTACCTCCTTCAGGACTGCACTTGCTGCATCCAGCACATAGAACGTGAGCAGAATCTGTGTGAGGTTTGTGTAAGGCATTTATCCTGCCTCAACCGAAAATCTAGGACACAGGCGCAACAGTAAGCACTGAGGAGCTTGGCCCTGAGAGACAGGACAGCGCACCCTCAGTGTGGGTGAGCTTCTTCCCAATCCCAATTTTCTTTACTGTTTCGCTTAAATACATTAAAGTCAATTTCACAACGAAGAAGGTAAAGACTATGATTAAACTAGAGAAGAGAGTCACCAAGACTTCCAGGTCTTTTGTTTATAAAGGAAATCTTTCCCTCCTTCACCCTTTGCATTCTCATATCCCAGTTCATCATCCAAAAGCAGGAGCTGAAGTTCATTCACTCTTTTTAGAAATTGTGTCTGACACAACTCAGACACAGGAAAGCTTCCTCATCCTCTCTAGTGACTAGGAGTGGAGAGCTGTCACTGTCACAGACACCGGAGGGAAAGAAACGTCTGGAACACAATTTCCTCCAGGCTCCCACAGCAACATTCTAAAAAGCCAAGGAAAAGCGCTTAGCTTCTCTTTCTGATCAAACGATAGAATTAGATAGTAATACTCTAAATCTTTTGCCACTTCTCAGAGAAAAGGGATTGTGTCAGGGTATATGGCAACGCTTAAGGGCTATTACGAGAATATGTAAATAAGTGGTTTCTTCACATCAAACTCAGCTATTCAACCAACACCTGGAAGTATGTAACTCACAAGATCAAACAGTCTAATGCAGGCAATGAGAAAATATCAATATATAAAAGTAAGTATGTGTAAAAATAACTCACCAATCTCAAAGCTCCCACTAATAAATCCAACAGTAGATGTGGGGATATCAAATTGTCTCTCGATTTGTGTGAGCATGGAGCCCATATAAGCTCCTGATATGGCTTTGGTTAGATATGCCCATGTTAATGCCAACAGAAACATCTAGGAAGAAAAAAGTATTAAGAAGAAAAAATGAGAACTTTGTTTTCTGATTATATATATGTTTTCTACTGACCAAATAGCCTCTACCATGAGATGTTGAATTGTATCCAAGATAAACACCCCTTGAATATGCAAGAAATTTTAAAGTGTAATCTCTCTGCTGTCTATCACTGTCCTCACTCTGGACATGTAGTTAGAATAGTTCTGTAGATAGTTCTGACTTTTCTCTCTTATTGGCATACCTTAATCATGCAGAAAGACATGGAATTGTTCCATGTAAAACACAGTTATTTATGATTCATTTGGCATTATACTCTTATGTGCAGAGCAAAAGTTGTCTTCTTTAAGAAAGGGAAGACAGAACACAGAATTACACCAAGCCATCATTTCTGCAGCAAGCCTACTGTTCTCTCTCTCTAGGAATGACAGGTCTCTGGATGTTCTTGGCCACTGCAACATTTAGTCCTCTCTTTCTGCATTCTTGGGCACAACACTGGAGGCAATGGTCACAGCAAAGTGACACTGTATGTTTTTTTTTTCTTTCTTTGTGGTGCAATATTTTTTGTGGTACTTTATCTCAGCAGTCCAAGTGGTGTTTATGGCATAGAAATTCAAAGGAGAAGAATCTAATTATTTTTAAATGGTTACCTCAGAATTTTGTCATATAGACTGGTAGATTGAACATTTCCCCATAACATTTACACCAATATCTACAGTTATTAAACTCCAAAGTAACTGTGGTGGTTTGAATAGGAAAAACCCTCATAGGATTGTGGACTTGTCTGTTTGGCCACCAGGAACTGACATGAATAGAAGGTATGGTCTTGTTGAAGCAGGTGTGACCTTGCTGGATGAAGTATGTCACTGGGGATGGGTTATGAGTTTTCAGAAATTCCAGCCAGGCACACTGTCACAATATCCTTGCTGCCTGTCAATCTTGATGTAGAATTCTCAGCTCCTTTTGTATCAGCATGTCTACCTGCATGCCACTGTTATTCAGGCCAGGATGGACTAAAACTCTGAACCTGTAAGCCAGTCCCAATTAAATGTTTTTGTAAGAGTTTCAGTGATCATGGTGTCTCTTGACAGCAATAGAAACTCTAACTCAGGATGAACATTGAGAAGTGGTGTTTATGACAACTGATGACTTTTCCCTATAAATGTTATCTAGTAATCACAATACTCATCATTACCCAAAGACCTGAAGCTAGAGAGGTCGCTCAGTGGTTAAGATCACTGGCTGCTCTTGTTGAAGACCTGTGCTAAGTTCCCAGCACCCACATGATGGTTAAAAACCACCTCTAACACTAGTTTCAGGTGATCTAAAACCTTCTTCTGTCCTCAAAGTATACAAGACACACAAATGCTAAATCAACATACATGAGGACAAAAGATCCATATATACAAGATAAAACATAAATTTAAGGAAATTAAAACATATTAAAGGTGTGGGAGGAGATACAGATCAGCAAAAAAGAAGCTGCCTCGTGTGTATGAGGGCCTGGGTTAAACCCCTCATACCAGTAGTATGGGTTAACCCAGAAAGGTAAGCATACACACACACACACACAGAGGTTTCACAACGTTTTTTAAATCCCCAAATGTAATACTACCATTGCCATTTTCAAATAAAAAATGCTGAAGTATAAACAGGTTGTGTAACTTGTACAAAATGGCACATCTAGTAAGCATTTGGATGAGGTCAGGAGCCAGGGGCCTGGGCTCCTCAGAATCATATGAAAACTGAAAGGAAATTTGAGGGGTTTGTGGTTCCAATAATTTATACATCATTGCAGGAAAAAAACACCTTTCAGGGTCAAATCTGAAGCCTTGTTTACATGAATATATGGATTCCACTACATGTGAATAAAGGTAAAATGACCATTTAATAGAATGAGTTAGGATGCAGTACCATAGAGAAGAATGTCTAAAGGAATATGCAGAAACTAGGCCAGTTGTCAAAATTTGTGGGTTAATAGAAGTTCACATTTTATAATGTAAAGATATTGTTGGAGCTATGAGAACAATAGTTGTCTCTAAAATACTAGAAACCACTCAAATAGCTAGCAGAAAATACCGTTTTCTTACAAACAATGATTATTATATTGTTAAAACTTGAAAAAATATTTTTCTAACCAGGTCCTAAAGTCATCATTTCATATTAATAAATAGAGCACTTCTGATGGGGAGCTGATTTATAACTATAACCCCTGACCTTTGGTCAGGACCCTGAAGGCTGAACACTAGATTGACCTCTGACTTCAGAGCAAATTCCACCACAACATAATATACACCTAAAACATATTAAACTCCATTTCTCTTTAAGAACCTTTAGAACAGTGGTTCTCAACCTTCCTAATGCTGTGTTCCCTTAATACAGTTTCTCATGTTGTATTTGACCCCAGCCATATAATTATTTTTGTTGCTACTTTGTAACTTTGATTTTGCTACTGTTAATTTAAATATCTGATAAGTAGGGTATCTGATATGCACGTTCTATAAAAGGGCCATTTGACCAATAAAGGGGTCCTGAGAACCACTGCCCTGAGTCATTCTAAGTTTCCTGAATGAGTAATCCTGGTTAGACATCCCTAATTATAAAACCAACTTTTTTAAAACAAGAAATTAACAGCACATTGAGTACAACAGCATTTATACTGAAGAACTTTGTGACCTGAGCAATGTTACAGGCACTTTCAGTGCTTGGTAAAAACAAAGACAGCAGCAACAACAAAAACTCTGATGCGTATATGCATGCATACATAGACACAATCCGTACCTTGATCTTGGAAAAGCGCCTGACCCCAGGGGTTGCAACCCCTTTCTCAGTTTCTCCCATGTTGTTCTTCTGTTTGTTGCCAGATGTCTATGCTTTAAACCTTACTACTATCTTTATAAGAAAACAGAAGTTAATTAAATTATGTTCTGAACTGTAAGAAGTCATTCAAAATATCTCTTTTAGGGAAAGGGTGTCTTAGTTAGAGTTTCTATTGCTGTGATAAAATACTAGGACCAAAAGTAAATTAAAAGAAAGGGTTTATTTTATCTCAGAGTTTTATATCACAGTTCATCACTGAGGAAGTCAGGTCAGGAACTCAAGGAAGGAACCTGTATGCAGGAGTGAATGCAAAAGCCATGGAAGAATGCTGCTTACTGCTTTGCTCCTTGTGGCTGGTTGGGCCTCCTTTCTTATACAACCCAGGACTACCTTCAAGGCATAGCCACACCTACCGTGAGCTGGCCCTCCCGGATCAACAATCAGAGAATACACATCATAGTCTAGGCCATAGTCGATTTCCTGGGACATCTTCTCAATTGAGGCTCCCTCTTCCCAAATGACTCTGGCTGATGTGAAGTTGGTATAAAACTTTGTAGCACCACTGGGAGGTGGCTCAGTGGGTAAAGGTTTGACTACTAAGCTTCAGGTCCTGAGTTTGCATTCCTAGTAATGAAGCTGGGCTTCTCTACACCTGCTGTAATCCCAACACTGGGAAAACCCTGACAGCAGGATTGTTTCAGTGTGCCAACCTGGCACTGTAACTGAATGAAACACCAAGTCAACTGAAGAAACCCCATTATAAAACATAAGTTGGAACATTCTACAGGAAGACATTCAGACTGACTTCCAGCTTCCATAATATGCACTTGTGTACATATACACCTGCACACATACTTATGTATGCATACAAAGCCATACATCTAAACCCATAAATACAGACACACTGTATACACACACACAAATACACACACACACACACACACACGCACATACGCACACACGCACATACGCACACTTGAATAGGAACAATTTAACCAGTACCTGGAATGTTATAACAATGCCTAGGAAGATTTTTTTTCTTTTACTCTGACTGACCTTGTTAATAACTACATAGGGTAGAATTGGGTTTGTGTGATTTCTATTAAAAAAGCCAATGCAAATAACTATGCTCATTCTTTGGTAATATTAAAGATAGCCTTGGAACTTGTTATTCTATGACCTTAAACTAATTACAATGTGGTTAAAAAAAACTTTTCAATTCTTTATACAAAGCATATGAGACCCAAGTGATGCCCTCTGAACTCACTTGAAGGTTGCCACCCTTAAGAATGGGAAGACATCTGTTGTGTTTGTGCTAAACGTTCTCGCTGAAACATAGGCTCTTTGACCAGGCTTCCTTCTTGAGTTCTTTTCACTCCAAGAGTTCCCTGGAATTTCAAGAAGAAAAGCACTTTCTGTGGCTCTGTTGATTCACAGAAACCTGGGGAGACACAGAATCATTTTAATCATGAAAATAACCTAAGTAAAAACAGCCTATGATATAGAGAAGAATCCAACAATTCCAGGTTTGAAAATGCAGGGTTTAGGAAAAAAAACAAACCAGGTACCTAAGTAAAGACCTGTACATGGTTTTTTATGACCTACATATTATGAATTGGGAAACATGTCCCTCTCCCTAAATCAAATTTGGCCTCAATAGTTAATCTAACGGGGTGTCTAACTGCACTGTATATCCTAATTATTTGGGACTTTTACAAATACTGGGAGCAATCATGAAAATGAAAAGGGACTCCCCATTCCCCATTTCTCTTTTCACCTCTCCAAGCCCGTTTGTTTGTTTTTGTATGGTCTCCTGTACCCCCACATGCCACAGGGTCCAAATATCCTGTCTTTTAAGCTACCTTTGATGAATCAGTAAGTTTATTGCAAAGAAGGAGCAGGAAGGTAGACCTAGGAGCAGGCCCAGAAAACAAAGGAGTAGGGCCAACTGCAGCTTGCACCTGGCTCCCCTACCCTGCCCCCGCCCCCACACAGGCTGTTTACTGGCTGGTGTATCTCTCTGTTACTTTCTGCAGTGTCCTCTGTCTATAGCCAGGCCTCCAAATTTCCGGTATCTAAGCCTTGTTTGTTCATAGCTTATTGGATTCAGGTTTACAGGGATTTAGGCGCCTTTTAGGATTTAGGTAGGAGTGGTAGACTGTTGTGTTCTGTTGTCTCACTTCCATTCAAGGCTGACTCTGGATTTGGGGTATGGCTCACCCTCCTCTAAACCCAAGTATGCTTGCTTAAAGGTTTCTTCCAAATTCTCTCTCTCATATCAGGTAAGCCACCTGACTATGTGACAGAGAAAGGAGAACAAAATAAAACAAAACGAAACAGGACAGACTTTTCCCTGTGGGCACTACTGCTACACACCTCATATTCTTTTAGTTTGGGTTTAACTCTAGAACTTTGGCTAAGGTATAAATCTTAACTCAAGATTTTTAAGCATTTTGGGCATGATTAAAAACATGTAAATTCTGTAACAAAAGGGTTAACCGGAAACTTGTAACACCAGGACTGAGAGTGATACCTAGGTAATCTTGGAGGAAACACGGGTCTTGTTACCATCTTAGAAGCTGTCCCCCGAATCGGAATGGCGGCAGCCATGTGGCTGATATCTTTGCTCGAGTGGATTTTGCCACACTGTTTTACTCCCATCTTAATTAAAAGTGAGCACATGACATAAGTTAACCAGGGAAAAACAATGCCTCTTAGCTATGAAGCCCAAACCAAATGATTCCTCCACTAATTCGGATCATGCTAATCAATCTCCCTCTTATTGGCCTCAATCCAAAGTCCCTTCTTTCCCTCTTTGGCCTCCTTAGTCTTTCCTTTCTTTCTCCTCAGTGATAGGCTACCCAAATTAACCCTTTCAGTCATCCATTCAGCCTAGTTACAGCCCTTAGTCCACCAGGTCCTCTGCTCCACAGTGGGGCTCCCTTTACCTACCCTTACCTGGCCTCAACTAGCTATGGTTCTTTTGTCGAGGTTGCTAGAGTGGAAGGCTTGGTCATAGTACTTGTCCCCTTGTCATTAAACAAACTCTCTAAAATAGAAAGGAGATTGGTGTCCTAAACTGCTAATTCTTCTACCTTTATTAAAAAATTCCAGTATGTTACCCAATACTACAACCACATTTTCCATGATGTTTATATGATTCTCACCAACAATCTTGTTGCTGAGGAGCACAGATAATTCTGGAATCAGGTTTGGGTATATGCAGATGAAATCCACCAAACTAATTCTACCCACCTAGCTGGGATTGGAGCAGTCCTGGGATTATCATTGTTAGAAAACAACTTAATAGTTACCAAGCCTCTTTTAAAGTGGTAAACTATGAAAAAAATCCAAGTCATTCAGGATGAACAGGGAGACCCATCTTAATATCTAGACCACCTTACAAAGGCTCTCTTGCTATATATAAATCTGGATCCAGAATATCCAGATGGAAAACAACTTCTTATGACTTACATCTTCTCCCAGAATTTTCCTGATATTAGACCCAAACTTAAACATCTATAGAAAGGACCCTTGACTCCACAGACAGAAGTCTTAACTGTGGCCTTCAAAATATACATACCATTGGAGAGATGAAGAAGTACCCCCCTCCAATAATTTAATGCTATCTAAGGCCTTTCAGCAGGCCATAGCAACTGCCCAGTCTCCCAAGGCCCAAGAACCTCCTAAACCTCTTTTCAGATAGAATCGGGAGGGCCACTGGGCACTGAGCCTGTCCAAATCCTCAGAAACCATTCCAACCATGCTCATGCTGCTATCAAGAGGGACTTTGGGCCACTAAATGTCCTCATCTACTTCAAAGCATAAGGACATTAAACCCAGATCATCCTCCAGGCCTCTCAGGTCAGACTAGGGACAACTGAGGAGTCCCAGATCCCCTTGGTCCAACCACTTCCATATCTGACAGTGAGCCTCAGGTAGTCACGTCACTGTCAGGCAACCTGTCACCTTTCTTCTGGAATTCAGGGATACTTTTTCTGCTTTGACAGAGTTTTGGGGATCCACCTCTCCTTCTACTTTCTTTCCTGCCAGATTAGGGTGATAGTCTTACCATACTCACCCAAACTCACCACTAAGCTTTATTTTAGATGTTTTCCCATTGCCTACTCTTTCCTAGTGGTACCAACCTGTGTCCCCTTGCTGAGAAGGGACTTCCTACTTAAAGCAGAAGCCTCTATTTTTTTTCTCCCTGCATCCTCTTGACTCCAGACTGGCTAGCTGTCCTCCCCCTTTTCTTCTTCAAACCACACAATCTGATACACCTTTCTTCTTATCAGCTACCCAGATGGATTCCCAGATGGGGTATGGAATGCCCCAAGCCCATCTATAGCCAAATATCATTCCCCTCTTAATCCCCCCTCCATCCAGTGCAAAGAGCAAGATGTAGCCAAGCTGCTTGATCTGTTTGTTTGGAAAGTTATGCCTGTCTGTTTTCTTTGTGCAGATTGTTCTGTGTTTTCTGCTGTATCTATAAGTGTCAATGTGAGTAATGCCACTGCGATTGGAAATTGGGCAGTTGAGTGCATGAATGGTAATGGCCACTGCATTCTTTGTCTCTGAGTGGTCTTTGAGTGAATGAGTTTTCTGTGTTCTGTGTTTATTGGCTTTGATTTTTGCTTTTTCTGCTGCTGCCAGCACCAGCTACTACTTGCTATGGGTGTTGTGATGGCCAGGGCTTGAAATCAATCTGTGGCCTTTCTGGTCACTGGGTTTAGTTTATGAAAGATAGACTGTCAAAGGCCAACTCAGGCCCCCTACAGCTCCCTATCCATCTCTCCTTCATCATGCCCTTTTCCTTTATGACCAAAAAGAAGATTACTGTAGAAAGTGGCAACAAACTTGAAGAGGTGACCCGCATTGTTCCTGAAAACACTATGGGACAAATCTGGGCCATCCCGGTCACATATCAGCTACTGAATAATTCTCTGCTTGGCAGCATTGGAGAGTGCTGGTTGAGTCCAGGTTAAATTCTGACCAGCATTTGTGCCTCTCGCATTGGATTGCTAGACTTTCTCATCTCACCTTTCATTACTGTCAGTTTTCATAAAAAATTCCTCTGGTATCTCCAATGGGTGGCTCAGACTATCCTTTTGCTCCAGGGATAGATAGACTGACTGCTCATCATAGTACTACAAAATCAGTGAGGATTGCATTTACTAACAGCAAGGGTGCAGGCTGTGTCTTTTCCTCAGGGAGGAATACTTCTTCTATGTTAACCAATCAGGTATTGTAAAAGACAGGATCTAACGATGCCAGACAGATCTCCAAAAACGTAAGAAAACTCTCCATGCCTTTGGCCAATGGCTCATTGAAAGTCCAACAAGGAGCTGGATACTGCCTTTCTTAAACCTCCTCCTCCGTTTCTTAACCTTACTAGTCATACCCTGCCTTATAAACTTCTGTCTAGATTTCTTCAATAAAAAATCCAAAAGATTTCTAACCAGACTTTTAATTAGTTGCTATTATAGGTTTACCAGTCTCAAGCTATGAAGCCAGAGGCTGGGGACTCCCAAATATACCCTAATGATGTAGGTCAAGTTTGTCCCAAAGACTTTGATGCCCTCATTCGGCAGGAACTAGTCTAATTATAAACTATTTACATCCTTTTTGGACCCCTGATTCTTTAATTATCATAAATACAAAGGGGAGGAATGTAAGTTGTACTAAATTCCCTTCTGAGTTGTGTGGTGCTGTGTAAATTTGTAGTATTTCTGGCTCTTGACTTTCTTCTCAAAGACATACCACTTACACACCCTACGCATCAGTAAGAGAGAACTTGCTCCTCTCTGGTGTCAAAGCTGTCTTCACTTTCTTTAGTGACTTAAAGTATAACACACATGTATATATGTTAAGAGAAACTGAAGTCAGCCCTCCGAGGATCCCTGGATATTTCTTTTCATGACTGCCAAGTAACTATATGAGCAGTTTTTATCACCCTCTTAAAAAAAAAAAACTTTGGAGAGTGATTGGTTGAGTCCAAGTCAACCAATACTTTGAAGATTTCTTTCAAAATGCTTTTGTGTGTCAGAGAAGTTTTACAGACATGTGTCTTGGCTATAAATAAAGCATATAAAACCAGACACTTGAAAATAGATTAAATGTTACTAAATTAACCCACACCTTCCTCTAATGTGACAACCTTTCCTATGGAAAAACATTATATTTTTTAGAAACATTTTAAACATGTCCATAGAGGCAAAGAAACATGTGTGTTTCACTGATTCAACAAAACCTTATATGACCTGTATAAACCAATATTGAACGTCATACTCCTCCATTTAGCACTTTGAACCTAAATAAGAAATTTATGAAGAGTAAGTTACAGCCACACACACAGTGTTCCTTTGTTAGCACAGGATTGTTTAAACAATGACATCTGCCCTCAGGATCACGCAGAAGTGATCAATATCAATCACCTGTCAATGCTCATGAAAACAGCATATTGCACTTTTATTAATCAGAGCAAACGTTGTCATGTTTTCTCCTCTTTAGCATCCACTTGAGGAGTAGGGGTACACCACACAATCCTCAGACAAAAGTGACCACGTTTGCTCTGTTTGTTTTATTTTAAAGATGTATGATAAAATGTGTGCTCTTTTTAAGAATACAGTGCAGCATTGCTAAGTAGGTAGGTAATTATATTGTAAAACATATCTCTAAAACAGTAACTATCTTGCAGTACTGGTGCTCTAAACTCATTGATCAGAAATCCTTGCGGGACCCTTTAGTTGGTGGGCCTTAATAATGTCGCAGTCACAGGAGACTACAATCCTGTACACAGTGAATAAACATGCTTACTCACTCTCAGTATCCACAATCTGTGATTATCAAAAAGTTGCATGCTGTTCATTCCACCTACTCTGCATTATTAAATTAAGGAAACAAAGGCTTTTCTTTACCTGGGCCGAGCAAGAAGGGCATACATGAAGAAGCCTTAGAGATGGTCCTCTCTGGTAACAGAGAAATAAAATATGCATGGGAACATACAAAGATATTTATATATATATATAAAGATATATATACTGTCACAGTAGCAACAGTCTTATGAAAAGCACCTTTTCAGATCCTCAAATTACCTCTAACTATGAGAAACAGCCTATTGGGTGCCTTCCCTCTGAAAAAGTTTCAACAAATACCAAGCCAAGGATGGACACAGAGATTCAACAACAATTTGTTTGATCCCTGGAAAATTGTTTTACTTTGATCAGCTTCTTGTAATCAAAATTAACAGAAGAAAATACTAAATTCCACCTGTTAAGCTTGACATATATAAGCATACTTTTATTTCCTACAGTCAAAGCATCTAGAATATGCTTCTCTGGAGAAAACTTAATCAAGAACATTTCCCGTTCATGTGTTTTTACCATGCAAAACAAGACTAGAGCACAGACAATCCCTTTACTAGAGATTCAGCCAGTGTGTGTGTGTGTTTGGATGTGTACTAAGTCTACACTGAGAAGCAGAACAGGAAATTCAAAACATGAGTTCTGCTTTTAAGAGCACCAGCTGTTAATGGCATCGATGTCACTTCCTCTGTCAAACATATCTAGAGAAGAAGATAATTTCAGGAGAAGACAGATTTCCACATTTGAGAAACTTGCTTTGACCTCAGTCTTAACAGGCAGCTTTAGATTCCTTAATGCACAGTCATCTTGAAACCCTGTTTGATCCCATTTATCTCCTCTGTGTACTTTGTCCTTTGACTGTTTGCTTTTGTGTTCACTAGCTTATTTTGTAATAACTTTTTTCTTGATTGATCCTTTTTCATTTGATTTTGGTCATGTTTTCCTATTTGCTTTGGGCTAGAACTTTAGCTAGATTGGTTTCAGTAAAATACTGCCCTTCCATTTAGTAGAGATATGGAGAGTCTTACCTCCTCCCTCAGCTACTAAACATCCTCTCTGGTATTAAATACAAGGATGGTTTGCTGTTTAATTCTCTCACCTACTAGTAAGATATGCTGTACATACACAGCTCTTTGTATGTTCCCATGCATATTTGTTGTATAAGAAGAGTTAGTAGGCTATGTCAGAGAAAGGAAGCTGGGACGGAGAGATGGCTCAGTGGTTATGAGAATAGCTGGGCTGACAGAGTACTAGTGTTCAATTCGCAACATGCTGTGTTATAACCTTCTATGACTCTAGTACCAGGGGATCCAACACCCTTCTCTGGCTTCTGAGGTCACTATACACACATGACAGACAGACAGACAGACATTCAGGCAAGATACCCATATAATAAAATAAATAATAATTTTACAAATAACAATAAGGGGGAAATGAAGAAATTTTGAGGTAAAGGGATGTAGAGAACATGTATTATGGCCATACCTCTCTTACTGAAAGGAATCAAGCGACCTACAGAAATTAAAAGTGATCTAGTTATCATGAGCGATAATCCCAAGAAAAAGAAAAAACTGAATACAATCACTGTGAAGATTAAAAAATAGAAGTTCAATAGAAGTGAGTCAGGAATCAGTGAATCCTATTGATTTTTGAGTCTGAGAATATGGATGAGATTTGTTTGCAAAGAAGTTAATCAAGAACATGAGAAGTGAACAGGAAGTTTTTAGTTGACTGGACAGGAGGAGAAAGGTGAATGCATCTGTCCACCTCAAACTACAAACTAACAATTTTGGTTGAACATGGACACACAGAGTGAATAATATCTATGTATGGGCCCAGTAAGTTAAGACTTCAAAATAGCAATGGTGAAGTCAACCGTTAATACAGTTGAAGAAAAGAAGAATCAAAGAAGTTATTTAAAAAATCGCAGGATGTTCATTGAGAGACATGATATGATAAGCTGATGAATTAAGGTTATTGAAGAATTACATTAATATGACAGAATTTTACAGAAACATATGCAGAAGGATTTCCTAGTAAAATGTATGAAAAGTAAGTAAATTGTGTGTGTGTGAGTGTGTGTGATCACATTTGTGTGATCATATGTGTGTGGCCACCTGTGTGTGATGCCCCGTGTGGTGGTGTATGTGTGTGTGGATGTGGAGGCTCCATTGATGTTTTGAATCTTGTCTGTGGTTCTGCCCTTGGTGTGTTGAGGCAGATTCTGTCATGCACAGCCCATCACTACTCCAGCCATGCAGTTTGTCAATGTGGTCCTCTCTGTCTAGGGATTATATGTTACCCCACCTGTCCTGCCTTTTTACAGGGTTCAGGAAACTCAGACTCTTCATGTCTTCATACTTGTTTGGCAAACACATTATTTCCTGAGTTGTTTCCCTAGCTCAAAAGAAGCAATTGCTTAAGATGAAAAGCCCAATGGAAATCCAAACATGCCTTATGCCTTAATTAATTAATTTATTTATTTATTCATTCATTCGTTCGTTCATTCATTTATTTTTATTGAAAATGTCATTGAGAAGTCATGGATGTGGAAAACTCAGCATTGCTCATGATTGAACAATTGTTTCATAAGATATAGGGTCTTTGGGACACAACAAAACAGTTTTACAAACAAGTCTTTGGAAATTTTGGATCATGACGTTATCATTTGCCAAATATAATTATTATTTGACAAGTTGTATTCTCAACCGCAATTTAAAAAGCCAACTTTTTAGATTGCCTTTATACTTTCCTCTTACCTATTCCCCATGCCTGGCATACGAGGGTCAGTCAAAGTTTAATATTTAGCCACAGTAAAGCTAGCATGCTTCTGAAATAACTCTTGAATGCTCAGGAAAGTGATAGTTCACACTAAACAAAACAAAATATTCAGAATTTCTATAAAAGTTTAGAATTTTCAAGGGATATAATAGAGAAGAGACCATTTCAAACACTCACAGATGTGAGCCTGCTCCAGAGGACGTACAAAGGAGGTCTTTGACCACACTCTCCATCAGTCTCTCACTGCAGAAGTCCAAGCACACTGTCTTAGTGTGAGTATGCAGAGAACTCAATGGCCCTTGGTGGCCACAGATGGCACAGAGAGATGCTATCCTAGGGGCTGAAGTTATGGCTCAGCAGTTAAGAGCACTTGCTGCTCTTGCACAGGACTTGGGTTTGGTCCCTAGTACCCACATACTGATCATAATGGTCTGTAACTTCAGTTCCAGAGGATCCAATGCCCCCTTCAGGCCTCCACAGGTACTGCATATGTATGGTACACAGACATGCATTCAGGCTAAACACCCATATACATGAATGAACATAAATAAATTTTTTGAAAAAAGTATTCTAGGACAAGACTCTATGAGACTCAAGTGAAGAGTTAAGTCTGAAAAACAATAGAGGGTAGAGGATAGCTGGAAACACTTAGCACAAGGAACTTGGAGGAATTATAACAAGCATCAAGGTTAGCATTTTGGTCCATATATTGCTGCCAATGAAACAATGCAATGACTATCAGGTTACTATTTTAGAGGTTTATTTTGGTTCACTGTTTTTGTTCAAAACTGTTGGCTTTCTCCTAGAAAAAGACCGTTTTTTGCTGGTGGAGTGCTAGCAACAGAAGGAATCACACAGTGAGAAGTACTGAGGGTACTGACCTAGTTAAAGCAGCATTTATAACAGTTACACAGACAACTTTCATTAACTAGAGTCATGAATTGATCCATTTAGATGGGAGGAACCCAATTTAGTGACTTCTCTCAGATCTGACATGATACCATCCCTTACTAGCTCATGATGGAGAATTATTTCCATATAAGATGTGTATGGAACAAATCACATTCAACCCCCCGCAGCCAGTGTATTTACCGGTGGGAGATGAACTTCAGAAAGCTAGAAAGGCAGGGTGTTGAACCTGAATGGGTACCAAAGATACTTAGTCTATGCCCTCAAGGGACTAAAGAAGGAGTATCAGGAAGCTGGGAGCACCATTTGTGATAAGAGTGCTTTGCTCAGTTTCCCTATCTGAGTCATAGTTTAAACTGTAAACTGCTGACTGAAGAGAGTTCCTTTCTCCTTTATTAGTACATATGTTCCCTCCAATCCTTGCACATAGATTGTATTGCCACTTCTTGTGGTCATATATACAGGAAAGTAAAATGCTGAAACATCTCAAGAACTAGTAGCTAGGGCCTAAGTTAACCTGACACTCAGAATCCATAAAAGTCAGCCCTGTAGAGCCCTGTTACTCTAAGCGTGTTATGGGAAGGTAGTGTTCTAATCCAGGTGGATCCACAGACACTGATACAGCCATTTCTGTGTCCTCACGGTAATTAGTGACATATTTGACAGATGGTAGAATTCTTACATCTAGTCACTGACTTGTTGAATAAGGACTTTCATACAGATATACAGAAAACATCTGAACTTATGAAGCCATTACTCCCCAATAAAATCCTACCTTTCATATTGTGAACCAGTGTGATCTCTGCATAAATCTGTAGCCCCAGAATGACGCTGACAGATTAGCAAAACCTCAAGCTTCTGGTTCCCTTTGAATTGATGAGGTAAGGGCTGATTATTTTTTTCCTAAGGAAAAATTAACATAGCCCAGACTGCATGTTATAAAGCTTTCATGTGGATTTTGTATTAATTTCTACAACAATTGGAAAAATATAAAATTAATTCCCCTGTCAGGGGCAGAGTGCGGGAGGAACAGCAAAACAGCGTTAGAAATTGTGAAATGAAGCCCACTGATTAACACAATTTCCCCACTGATTTTCCTTGACACGGCAGAGCCCCAGGGACTAAGTGTCCTGAGGACTTCATGCTGTTATGGGGCTCTGCTTGCTGCCTTTGCGGTCTCCACATCCCTCATAAGACATAGCTTGTATGAGAACTGTATGGTGGCTTCCAGCACCTCAAGGGGTGCTATCACTGGCACTCACAATAGCAACACTGGACCTCTTTAAGGCATTGCTGCTGGAGCAAATTAAAGATCCAACCACCATCCTTGAAAACAACCTACAGATTTAGATCGCTAGCAATGACCTTAGAAATAATCTGGAAAAATAGATTGTTTAGCAAAGTTAGCTAAAGAGAAAGGTTAGGTAAAGGGCAATGTTAGGTAAAGATGTTTTTGCTAGTGATTCTGATGTAGAAATATCTTAGAGAATAGTTTGACGTTCAGGAAAGTTAACTCATAATAGTAAAGCCAGGGACTTGCGGAGGTTAGTGAGCAAGAACAATTTGCCAGTTAGCACTAGCTGATGTGACTCACCAAAGCTGGGTTTCACGGTGATTAATTTCTCATACCAATTTTTGCCCTTAGATTCCTGATATTACTTAATAAAACTTATTAATAAGTAGATGTACATCTGAAAGATTTAAAGTAGAAATAGCTGATTTTCACATAAAAGTTTAGGTTTGCAATTCTTTTAAGATTTGTATAAGATTACCTTTGAAGATAATTGATTCCTTTCTTTGTAATCACAAATCGCAGCCTGCCAGTAAAGAAAAGCTGGCTGAGATATTACCTTGCTTGCTCACTCCTTGTTAATATATAACAAGTTCTTGGGAATAATTTATTTTTCATATTTGCTTCTCACACGTAATACTTAAAACATCTGCTCACATGAGAGTGTTGGGGAATATGTTTTTCCTGCATATACTCCTTGTAATCTTTCACTTAAAGAAAAATAGAATGTAACCACTTTGTGATTTTTGTGCCACTTGAAAGATCTGGGATATGTAAGCTGTGGGATAAATAGTAAAGTTGTTGCAACTCAGTCCTTTGAATTCGTTCCATCCACCAAATATGTGTATACCTGTATATGTATAGTACCTGGCGAGGTTGGAATCTTTTTCCATCTACAAAGATGTGTGTATGTGTATATACATATCTATGTAAGGTTGGGTTGGAACTTGCTGTTAGGAGTTTGTTCTATCTACCAAATGTATATTTGTATGTATGTGTATATGTACAGTAGCAGGTTGGGTTGGAACTCACTCTCTGAACTTTGCTCCAGCCACCCAATGTGTGAATGTGTATGTACATATGTATTCAAGTATAAAGTAAGAGAAGTTTAAAGAATAACCTTGTTAGAACCTCCTCCCTGGAGTCTGTCTTACTTCAATATCAAGTGTGTGTGTGTGTGTGTGTGTGTGTGCGTGTGTGTGGTCTTTTTATCTACTTCTTTCCTTTCCTTTGTAGATGCTTGCCACCACCAGGGGAAGTCACTGCTAAAAGCCATCAGCTTTAGCCCGTGCTTGCCACAATGAAGTAGAAGCTGCCTCCAGGAAGCTACCAGTTTTGGCCTGACACGCCTTCAGCTTACCACTATTAGTGGAGCCCATTGTTGCTTACCTTCAAAGAAAGTCTATTGGGTGATCAACAGCCACTTCACTATGCCCTGACTCAGTGATTGATGTTGGAGCTGGACTTAGATATTCACCTTTTGATGGGGTGTGGGGGTGGGAAATGAACTACAGTCACAGAGATGTGAATGATGGGGAAAGAAAATATGTGCAGTTTGTGCCAAACTTCAGTGTGAGAATCACAGTAAAGGACACTGGGAATCTAAGGAGCATGCTGCTTCAACTACTAGTCCCTGGAAATGATAGAGTTACAGATCAGCATACACTGGGTGAACATGTGGCTAGAACTATCTACTGTGACCTGGGTACTGTCACGTTCACCAAGTATAATAGAGCCAGCAGTGATCAATCATAGGATAGAAGTTCTACACCAGTGTCATATCATAACTGTAACTTCAACTGTGTTCTTTAATCTCAGATGACAGAGGAGACAGATAGGACTGAGCACTGTTAGCAGGCAGGTGAGCTGTATCTGTGAGCAGGAGGGTCAAAGAGTCCGCCATCAAGTTCATGACTGAAACAGTCCCTGTTTCCCTCACTAGGGTCTTCAGTCCAACAACGAGCTATCATGGGCCCCATCTGAGCAGGGGTTCCAGGCCACTTCCACACATGGTCCTTGACTGTAGAAACCATCTCATACAAGACCCCTGTGCCCTGCTCAGTATGGTCTTTATGGAGCTCTTGTTCTCCCCAAGTCTCAACAACTCCCCCAGATCTATCATTACTTCTTGCCCTCTGCCAAAGTCTTGATCGCGAGTCTTAATATCTGCTCTGATACATCGCTACATTGATCCCCCCAGAGGTCCTCCTTGGCATGCTCCTGTCCTGTTGCTTGTTTTCTCCTCCACTCAATGTCCATCCCATTTGTTCATCCAAACAAGCATTGATCATACCAACCTGGGTCCTCCTTCCTGTAAATCCTCTCTAGGTGTGTAGATTTCAGCTTGATCTTCCTATCCTATAGGTCTATATAAGTGAGTACATACCATATGTTTCTTTCTGCTTTTGGGATACCTCAGATCCCAACGATCACTCAGGATGATCGTTTCCAGGTCCCACCATTTGCCTGCGAATTTCATGATTTCCTCCTTTTTAATTGCTG
>CM053761.1:6504455-6548377 GCA_028658305.1 Pachyuromys duprasi | reverse complement strand
GATTCTCTCTTCCATCTCTTGTATTCTATTGTTGATGCTTACCTTTGTGGTTCCTGATTTTTTCTCTAAGTTCTCCAGTTCCAGGTTCTTCTCCCTTTGTGTCTTCTTTATAGATTCTAATTCTGTTTTCGTGCTTTGTACCGTTTCCTTCAACTGATTTTGTCTCCTATTTTGGTTGTTTCCTCTCTGTCTATCTTTGAATGTTCCTCTATGCTGGCAGTTAATTTCTTTTCCATTTCTTTGAGGGCCTTGTTCATTTCCTCTTTTTGTCTCTCCTCTTGTTCCTCCAATATCTGCATAATCAACGCTTTAAGATAATTTTCCTGTGTCTCAGCTGAATTAAAATCTCCACTGCTTTTGGGTTTTTTCTGGTGGGGCCATGGTGTCCTGATTTTTGTTGGGTGAGTTCTTTCGCCGATTTCTGGGCATTTGTTTATATATAATCAGGGAGCTGTTTGTGTTTTAAGGCTGTACTTCAGTCTGAAACTGTCAGTCTCTTGTGTCAGGAGTATTTTTCAAGAAGATCAGGGATTTCCGGTGCTTTGTTATTGTTTGTTGTTGTTTCAGTTGAACTCTATTGTGGGCTCTGTGTGCCCGGCTTCGTGCTCTGTGCTAGAAGCTGTGAGCTTTGCAGGCTGGTCACCCTTCTGATTTGGAGGTCTAGCTCCTCAGTCTTTTGAGATGTCATCTGGGCACTTTGCCCTCAGCCCTGGGCTTGTTGCTAAGGGCTCTCCCCTGGAATGGAGATTTGGCGCCCCCTTCTGGGCCAGGGGCTGTGCACCATGGTCTGAGATGATATTTGTGGCACACACAATGGGTTTGGGTTGGTGTGCCTCCGCTGAATGCAGGCCTGTCTGAAATGGTGCCCGAGGCCTTCTCTGTCTGTCCTGTGGACACACACAGGGACTGAGGTTTTTGCTGGCGGATGTGTGCAGTGTTCGCCCTCAGTGTGAGGTCTGGTCAAGATGGTCCCTGGACCTTCTCAGTCTGGGGTGGCTCTGGTGATCAGTGCACGCCCGCATTACACCCATGGGTTGAAGCAGAACTCAGGTCCCTCCCAGACTTGCTGGCAGACTGGCACACAGACTGAGTTTTTGCTGGCGGAAGCGTGTGGCGCACCCGCAGAGTGCAGACTGGTCAAAACATCCCCTGACCTTCTCAGACTGGGGTGGTTCCGGCGATCGGTGTGAGCCTGTAGCACACCCGTGGGTTGAAGCAGTACCCGGTGCAGTGTGCGCTCACAGTGTGCAGGTCAGTGAAAACGGTACCCGGTTCCTCCTCAGACTGCCCGTGAGACTGTGTGATCCAGTCTATTATGGCGGGTGCGGGCGCCCAGCACGGCTGCTCTTCCAGATCAGAGCTGTGCGCCGCTGGTCACCCGGAGATTTTTCCGGGGAATAACTGGGTGTCCCTAGGGTTTTCCCACTTGATTTTCTCACCGTGGGAGTTCTGCTCACCTGGCAATCACGAATGCTGGCGTTTTAGGTCCCAGAGTTCAGTCTCCTGGTCGCTGCATTGTTTCTGCTGTCCTACTCCTCAGACACAGTGTCCTCTCATGGCAGCCATCTTGGATCTCCCAACAAAGAACATTTTAAGTTTAAAGCAGTTTAGACTTCATTCAGGGTAAATGTAGAAAGTGGTTATGGGCAAGATGACTTAATGTAAGATGTTTATGGGTGGACTGAGAGAAGATCTAAGATGATTTGGGTGGAGCAGAGCTGAGCTTTTAAGGTGAGAGTTGGTAACTCCTGGAGCTGGGAAAATTGAGGAATGAGGCAGTGTCCGATTAGCTATTGGAGAGAGAAAGACTATAAAGGAGGAGGTCAACTGTATAATCAGGGAAAAGGCCAGGTCTAGTGCATGCCTAGAAGGAGACCATATGGGTGGGTTGCTGGGACAGAAGGCAATATTTATGTTCTGGAAAGAACGGCTCTTTTAGTAAGTGAAGAGGACATGAGAGAATGAGGAGAAAGGCATAGGAAAAGGGAAAGCCTCTGAAGGAGCAAGTTAAAGGTGGAGTTTGGAGGGGTCTGGAGGACTGACTGTGTACTCTGCCTATGAGTGGTGGAGAGGGTAGAGTAAAATGAGTGAGGAATGGAACAAGGCAATCTGACACAGGAAGTAAGAAACTGAGCCACTGGAGAGAGTTTGATGTGGGTTTATGTTGGTTAGCAGTATCATCACAAAGGATAAATTATAGTACAAGGTGTGATCTAAATGGCCTATGCATCAATTAGAATTACAGAGACTTTTTCATCACCCAGACAGTTGCCCTGGGCTCCTGCAGTCTTGATATTCAGGCAGTGGTGGTAGGTCTTCATCTCTTTTAGAGAGGAGTAATTCATTGGCTGTCAGATCCAGGTCTAAGGGAAATTATTCCTGTAGAGGAGGATCGGGGGAGAATTGTCCATACTTTGACAAGGCAGAGTAGGGAAATCAGGCTGAAAATGTGTGCAGTTTGAGCTGAGCCCTGGCAGCAGGCAAGGCATGAGGCAGTTTTACTCGGTGGTTAGCAGTACCATGAATAACCTAGATGGAGTCATTGCCGTGCCCAGTAAGTCTTCTTTGGAGAGCCTGGGGTTTGTGTTAGACATGAATGTGTCTCTCAGATGGGAACCTGCACATTTTAAATGTATGTTCAAGAGAAATCTGAGGAATTTGAGGACCATCTGTCTAGTATGTTTGATTTTAGGATTAACTTTGTAGGTTTGTCCAGTCCAAGGAGGAAGGAAGAGTGTGGGAAAAAATGAAATTCCACTGAAGGACAGAAGGATAGAAGAGAGTTTTGGCAGTGTCAAGCAGAGTTAAGATATAAGAGATTTTGGGGACCCTGTGTTTGCTGTAGGAGATTTGTCACAGGAAAAGAACAAAGGTAGCTCAGGACAGGAAAGAGTTAACAGGAGAGCTTGGCTGAAGAGGAGGGTGATGGCAAGGCCTGAGGTAAGCTAGAGCTGCAGGGGAGGAGCAGAAAAACTGCTTGGTAATCACAAGTGGAGAACTTGGCTCCAGGAAGGGAGGAGTTGCAGAGGGAGCTGCTGCTGGCTGGCTGTTCCAGCGACAGCTGAACAGTGGAACAGCGAGGTGGGGCTGGCATCCAAGAGTGTGGACAGAACAGCAGATGAGCACCAGTTACGTGTAGTGGTGGATGGCGGGGCGGCTGTTGGAGCACTGGTAGACAGGGCACCTGCTGAAAAGGGGGAGAGGGAGAAGTCCAGGAACAGGGCTTCAAAAAGCCCAACGTGGGAGGTTGTGGGGAGGAGGTGGGGCTTTGGCAAGTTACCAGAGTTCTGGCATTGGGCTGAAAGAAGGGGGCACTTCTGGAGCAGTGGCTTTGGGAGAGGATTTCTGGAGCTCTAAATCCAAGGTGACTTTGCCTGGGGGAGGAGTCATGTGAAGGGAGGCAGGGCTGGCTGAGGGGGTGGCTTCAGAGCTTTGGACTGTCTGACTGACAAACAGTGTTTCTCTGGAGCTGCTACAGTGGTTTGGATTACCATCAGGAGAACAGAAAGTACAAGGGAAAAGTTGGGCATCAAGGAGGAGCAGACAGGACAGGCAGGGCTGAGTCAGGGATAGGCTGAGGCATAGGACCTTTCATGGAGTGGAGAGGTAAATCTCCTTTCTCTGCTCTGTGCCTACAGAACTGTAAAGATTATCTTTTTTATATATATAGGGAGTATAACCTTTATATTTTTAGTGTTGGGTTGCATCAGTATTCTTGGATATGTTTTGGAGTTTCCATTTGGGATGGAAAGAGTGGATTCCCTTTGCTGCCGGTGGCCATAAGCCATGGTGGAGAGCCAAGTGTGACCCCTGGCTTCCAGTGGAGCTAATGGCTTCTAAGAGGGAGGGGTCATCAGCAAGGCTCTGTCACCAACAGGAGGACACAGTAGGTCCAAGGAGAAATTCTAGTCCAGTTGACAGGAATGTTGGATGGCTAGCAAAGGGCATCAGATTCTGGGTGAATGGCAACCAAAAAGAAAGGAATACTGCCAAGCAAGCTGAGCTGAACAGAAGGTGCTATCATTGATCTATGGGAATCCACCATAGCTGCTAAAAGCCATGGTGTGGTGTGTTCTCCCCACTCTCACATGATATAGCAGCAACATTCAACTGTCATCACTTGATGTCTTCAGGAAAATTTGGGGTAGGTGTTTAGGGAAAACTCACCATAGCCATATTGGATGAAGTGCACGAGTATCAGCAGCATGGGGAATGCAAGAACTGGGCTAAGGATCCTGTAGTCTTTTCCAAGTCACAGAGGCACTGAAAGGGAGGTCGACCCCGGAAATCAGTACAGGACACACGCAGACACCAAATTCTTAGCACAGAGAAGATTTATTACCCTAGAATGGCAGGGGGTGAAGGACCTGCAAAGGCAGAAACCACAGAAGCAGCAGCAGCAGCAAGGAAGAAAAACAAAAGAACAAGAGAGGGCATTTATAGGGGAGTTTTTTGTTTTTGTTTTTGTTTTTTTAAGGGAAGAAAGGAGAAAGTCTGTGTTGTTAAGGTGAGTTGGTAAACCCCGATTGAACATATAAATGATGAATTTTGATTGATTGATCTTGGTGTTTTGTTCAGGATTGAATCAGTACCAAATAAGGGAATAGACCTTGTGGAGTAGTGTTGGGAATGTAATGAATGGTATTTAGCAAGGGAGAGGAAAGGGGTAAAGGAGCAAAACCTGTCTGCAATGTTTGCAGTGCCCAGGACAGTCCTTGCTATGCTTGGAGTTGCTGGAGTGTCTTTACTTCTCTGTGAACTTTGAGATTAAGATTGACCAATAATCTTTGGCATTTCAGCACTTTTAAAAATATACAACTATGAATAATTAGGGGAAAAAATTCTTATGGAACACGCCTGCAATTCTAGCACTCAGGAGCCAAAGACAAAAAGATTTCTGCTTGTTCATGCCTGGCTTGGTCTACATAGTCAGTTCCAGCTTATCTTGGGCTAGCAGGACTCTGTGTTTCTTTCCTTTCCTTTTTCCTTTCCTTTCCTTTCCTTTCCTTTCCTTTCCATTTTCTTTCTTTCTATTGTCTGTTTTTTCAAGACAGGGTTTTTCTGTGTAACCTTTGCAGTCCTGAAACTCACTCTGTAGACCAGGCTGTCCTCACACTCAAAAATCTGACTGCCTCTGCCTCCCAAGGGATTAAAGGCATGTGCCACCACTATCAGGCCTCTGCTTGTTTTTTTTAAAGGGGGTACTGATACAATTAAATAGCAATAATAAAACTAGATCTTCATACAAAACAAGAAAAATTGAAAATGAGCCCTGTCTTTCATGAACAACGGAAATTTCTGGAAAGCCAATTGACTGCTTACATCATTAGTCAGTGTCTGTGGGGTGAATGAATGTTGCAGGTCAAGAGTGAAATTATCTTGGACCATTTTTTACCCTCTGAATAGACACTTAAAACAGTCTTCTGTGCCTAGTCCGTCAACTTTGTGGCCATTGGATAATTGATTTGAAATTTGTAGAGTACCAGATTTACAACCAACCAAAAATCTAGAAATACTGTCAGAAAACATTCAAGTCTGCAACAGAGGTGTCTCTGCTTTGTGTTAATCCTTCTACCTAATGTTTTGACCAATGCATTTGAAAAGTGATTTGATTTTATGCTGCTACTATAAACTGTTTGCACATTGGAACATGGACTTTGGGGTAGCCTAACTCTGTGTTTCTGAGCCATGGCCAACCTTATTTGGCTCCAGAATAAACAATCCCTACGCCTGCTGAAATGAGAATTCTGTTTTTGCATCAATACTTTAAATCAGTAAGTCTAACACAGCTGTGACTCAACAGAAATCTTCATAGAGAAAAGTTGAGTCAGGAGTTTCTGAAAGTGGTGAACTATTGCACAGACAGACAAGACCTTGCTCAAAAGCCCAGGGAAAAAAATTCTTAAGAAGTTCTGGGGAATATTCATCATGTGAATGTCCCTACAAGATCAGCAAAATAAACATGAAATAACTGAAAACTAAAGTGCAAACATTATCTTTTTAAAGCAGGGAAATAGAGCTGGGCAATATGGTTCATGTGTGTGATCCTTCTTTCTTTTTAAAGGTAATTTGTTTATTTTTATATTAATCATAGGTTAGGTACTTTGTATCCCAGTCATAGCCCCCTCCATCATTCCCTCCCACTCTCCCCATCTCTCCCTCATCTCCTCCCTGCCCCCCTCCAAGTCCACTGATGGGGGAGGACCTCCTCCCCTTCCATCCAACTGTAGCTTATCATGTCTCTTCAGGGCTGTCTGCAATGTCCTCTTCTGGGATCTAGCTAGGCTGTTCCTCCTGGGGGTGGGGGGGGGAGGGTCGAAGAGCCAGCCATTGAGTTCATGACAGAAATAGTCCCTGTTCCCCTTACTAGGGTACCCAGTTGGATACTGAGCTACCATGGGCCACATCCAAGCAGGGGATCTAGGTTATATCCATACATGGTCCTTGGTTGGAGAAACAGTCTCGTAAAAGACCCCTGTGCCCCGATCCTTCTTTAAAAGGCTGATGCAGGAGAATTATTGGAGCCCAGAAATTTGAAGCTAATGACTAATGTAGTGAGTTCCTATCTCATCAAAGAAGAAAGAAAGGAAAGAAGGAAAGAAGAAGGAATTAATAAGGATAGAAAGGAGAACAGAGAAAGATTGTGAAACAGATCTGAAAAGATATGAGAATTTGGTAAATATATCTATTAAAATAAGATAAATCATGCATGCAAATATTTTCTGCTTGTTTATCAACAACACTGAATAACCTGAGAATGATAAATGGACCTCTGCAAGGGAAAAAAAAAGTGTGTTTAACCACTGAACCATCTCTTCAGGCTTATTTAATTTATTTTATATTTTATTGATTCCTTGTGAATTTCACATCAAGCATCCCAATCCCACTCATTTCCCAGTTCTTCCATATCCACTTTCCACCCTTTTCACCTCCCCCACCAAAATAAAATTTAAAAACTCTCACAGTCGAAGCTGTTGTGTGTCATGAAGTATATCCTTTTGTTCAAACAGCTTATGCAAATGTTTATTACAATGAGTCATTGGTTTGGTCAAGGCCTCTGGCTCCTGCTGCGCGATCAACTCTGGACCTTCAGCAAGACTCCTCTCAAATACCCTGCTGTTTCCCTGAGTCATAGAGATCCCAAAGCTTTGGTTCTCCAGGACCAGCTCCTGTGCTCATTTCAGCATCTCATAGGTGATGTAGGTGTTGGGGTGAACCAGTTCAAAGCTCAGGATCTGGGCCCACCTGGTAACCTAGTTAGTCAGCCTTCCAGCTGTCTTGCACCCTCACCAAGGAGGTCTGCTCTCCCCAGGCACGGGGCTTGCTCTTCCGTACCTGTATTATCAGGGCCAGCTCTCCTGCACCCCAGGAGTGGTGCCCATTCTACTGATTGCAGCACGTGGGGAGAGTCAGGACTAGCTCTCCTTGCTCACACCACGGGGCCAGGACTCCTGTGTTGTTATAAAGCTGTAAAATCCCAATCATTTAACTTTACCAATGAAGACCCAGGAGCCAGATACTGATGCAAAAACCTATGTCAGAGAGGCAGAGAAAGCATACAGCTGATCTTTCTACTCAGCTAACACCCCAGAAGGAAAAACCCAAAACCTCTTTTTTCTTCTCCACACTGTCTTATATACCCTTCTCTCAATGTCCCTCCTTTCTGTTTAATCCCTGTCAGCAGATTTCTTGCTCTGCCTCTTCACCTAGGCTTGATGTCATTTAGCTCTTCATTTAGACTTGATTAAGGTCTGTGCAGGGGCTGAGCCAAAACCACAATGACTTGTTTACACTAAATAAAGTTTTTGGATTAAAGGTGCGTGCTAAGGGTGAGCCACTCCATAACTAGAAACAATTGTTTTACAACTCACAATCTTGGGATTCACAATGAGATCAAATATCCTACGACACTCCTGGGTTGTGGAGGTCATGGAGGAGCAGGGTCAGCTCAGTACAACACTTCAACATCAATATGGCCTAAATTGGCAGACCACACCAAGGGCATTCACATAGCCTTTGGTGTTAGCAAGGGCATTAAATGTCAACACACACAACAGCTTCCATAGGGCCAATGGAACCAAACATAAGACTCTGCAGTAGCATGGGGCCAGGTGTCACCATGGCCTGAGGTGGCAGTTCAGGCCACTGAGATAAGTATGTCCCCTGGCAGCAGCATGGCCTTCAGACGTCCACATGATCTCAGGTGGCAACGCAGACCACAGACATTCACATGTCCTTTGGTGGTAACTAGGGCCACGGGCATTGACACAGATTCTAGCTATAACAGGCCATGGACCCAGAGATGACCCTCATGGAAGCCAGGGTCAGAAACATGATCATGGCTTTAAGTGGCAGCAGTGGCCACTCAGTACAATTTGCCAACTTCCCCCCTGTCAACATGGCCCGTAGATGTGGGACTGAAAAGCCATATGACTGGGAGAGACAGCCTGGAGCAAGAGTGATGCTGAGATGTGTCCAAACCCCATAAATCTTGAGACCAACAGGAGTTGGGTTTCTTCTTTCCTGCTCTGGGCTTTCATGTCCTGGTGCACATAGTCCCACCTCTGCTACCTTTGAGACAGTCACATAGCCTGGTGGCCATGTTACAGGTTAAATTTCTTTGCTTTTTATAAGGGCAGGTCCAGTAAGCACCTGGAATTCCTCTTCATTTTACCAATCTGTGAAAAATACTGTTTTCTCCTTGACTTCAGAAGGACAATTTTGTGACCACAGCTTTTAGTTGACAGGTCTTATTACCCGTTCTCTCAACACTTTGAATACATCACTCAGCCTCCTTTTAACCTGAATGTGCTGTTGAGAAATGTATACACTGGGCAACTTAAACAACAGCAATTCATTTTGACCGTCACTGGAGGCTATAGTCAATGTCCCACCAGAGCCAGGTTCAGGTGATGGCTCTCTTTCTGGATATGTAGGTGAATTTCCTCGGACAGCATCCTCATGTGATAAAGCAAGAGGACCAAGCACTCTGCTTCCTCTTATTATAAGGTCACTCATTATAGTGCGAAGGTTGCACTCTCAAGAACCGACAACCTCCCATTGGTACAAACACTACATGTGACTTAGGTTTTAACATAGGGATTTGGGGAAACACAAACTCACATTCCATAACGTACTCACATGTTAATATCAGAGTAAAAAGAACTTGCTTATGGATGTGGATTTGGGCTGGGAAAGAAAAGTGAATCAAAGAAAAATGAGAAGAAAAGAATAATGAACCAACAGCATTTTTCTTCTTTGTTTGTTGTTTTCTTAGAATAATAGGCATTTTATGTATTGATAACCTTTTCACCTGTGGTATATTTAGTGAGAAGCCCCACCCCTGCACAGGCTCGTGTATTTCCATATTTGGTCATCAGTTGGTGGAAGCATTTGTGAAGGATGAGGAAATGCACTGCTTTTGGAGGAGGTGTGTTACTGGGAATGAGTTTTGTGGTTTCAAGGAGACCATGCCATTTCCAGGTGATCTGTCTTGGCTTTTTGAGTGCTGTCTCAACATCCGAGCTGCCAGCTACTGTTCCAGAACCATTCCTGCCTACCTGTGGGTCGTTACCATGGTGGCTATGGACTAACTCTCTAAAGCAGTGATCAAGCCCTCAGTTAAGTGTTTTTCCTTTTAATTTCCCGCTCATGGTGTCTCATTACAACAATAGAAAAGTAGTCAAGAGAGAACCTTTGATCAACGGTCAGTAATTTGTGTTTTCTGTTGGACTTCTACGAAAGCCATTTCTTTGAATTCTAACCTGAAATTTTAATTTAAAATGGAGGGAATCAGAGGGAATTGGTAAGTTACCAAAAACCTAATTAATGTTAATTACAGTGGTTCTGGGGACCATATTTCAAGGATTGCCTGGACTAAGAGAACAAGACCTCTTTCAAACATATAACCAACAAAAAGTAAATCATTGAAACACTTTTTGATAGTTTATGTTGATTTTCATTTTAACAGGACCCCGAGTCGCGCAGAAGGCAAGCCCCAGAGCACGTCTCAGAAGGATTGGAGATATTAGGTTAACTGACATGGGATGATCCCACCCCAAATGTGTGCAGAACCATTTAAAGGGTTGGGGTTTTAAACTGAACAAAAAGGACAAAGCAAGCTGAGTACTCATCTCTCTCTGCTTTTTGACTGAGGTGCTGTGTGAACAGCTACCACAACCATTATCATGACTTCCTCATAGAGATGCTTTGTACACTGAAACTGAGAGCCACACTACAACCTCCCTTTCTAAAGCTGCTTTTGTCAGGGTATTTTGCTGAAACAACAATACAAGTGATTGTGACAAAACATAACCCCTTGGGAACCTTTTCAAGTTGACTTTGAAGTTAAAGGACCAGTTCTCAGGTGTGGCTCTTCTTAATTCTTTCTCTCTTACATTTCGCTGCTTTCTTTTCTCCATTCATTCCAACACAAGGGACAGTCTGTGCTGGAGCCAGCTGTGCTGCTTGGTTTGTAACAGGGGATAGTTTAGTTTTCAACAAATTTAGTAGTTTGATAACAGCCATGACCATTTTTTTTTTACTGTGAAAATTTGGAAATACTAGAGAATAAAGTTTAATTGGCTACCCAAGAATGATCTATTGCACAAAAGACACCATGATATCGATGACTTACAAAGCTCAGCTACATGCCGTGGCATAAAAGACACAATTACTGTTTCTCCTTTCTTAATTTTTTTCCAGGTTCTGTGTTTTTCAAGTTTACTTTTTAACTTCTTGTAATGTTGGTTACTTTGATATGCTGTTATGCATTCTGTTCAATTTAGACACATAACAATGCTAAATAGAAAACAGATTCATCTCCAGGTCTCCCTGCCTCTTCCCTCCTTCTCTCCTGCATACCTGTGTGCTGTGCCATGATCACACACTGATGAGAATAAAGCTCAGAACCCACCTTCCCAGACCTCATGGACACCATGAGGAGATCCCCAAGCACTCCAGTGCCTATGTATTTTGGACTGCTTTCTCCACTATGACGTACCAAGGAAGGGCCTGTGCTCTTAGAGTGAAAGACTACCCCTTCATAAAGGGGTGAGGCCCAGGCACTAAGCATATGCCTGTGAGCACAAGTACCTGGGAGTCAGAGGCTTCAGATCACCCAGAGCTGGGGTCACATGTGCCTGTGGGTACAGGGAGCCAGACTCAGATCTTGAGCAAGAGCAGTACATGCTTTTAACTGCTGAGCCATCTCTCTAACCCTATGAAACTTTCCTTTTATAATACAAACCCTACAATTCAGTAAATTCTAACAACCTAAAAGATAACTGAAAAATGCCTTTCAGTTAGGTAGTCTTCTTTCTCATACTATTGATTTGGGTTTGGATCATCTCCCTATGCCCTTGGAAGAGATATTAGGACCCAGGCCCCTTCCAACCCCTCTCTCTTTTCTTTAACATATATTTTTTAATTTATTACAATTTATTCACTTTGTATCCCAGCTGTAGCCCCACCCTGTCCCCTCCCAATCCAGCCCTTCCTCTCTCCCTCTTCTCCTCCCGTGCTCCTTTCCTAATCCACTGATAGTGGAGGACTTCCTCCCCTTCCATGTGAACCTAGCCTATCAGGTCTCATCAGCACTGTCTTTCATAGTCTTCCTCTGTGGCCTGGCAAGGCTGCTCCTCCCTCAGGGGAGGTGATCAAAGAGCCAGCCTCTGAGTTCATGTCAGAGACAGCCCCTGTTCCCCTTACTAGGGACTGGGGCATGTATACCACAGTATAGCAGTAGAGGACATAGGACAACTTGTATCAAACCCACCTTGTCAGGGTTGGTGCAAACATCCCTTTCCACTGAGCCATCTATCTGGCCCCTCTTTAAGGTTTTAGAATAAGATGATTTTGAAAGTTAATAGCCATATGCTCTGAAGACACATGAATAAAATGAACACTGGGCTTAAAGGCCTCCTGAATTTGAAAAAATAGACTTTTGAGAACATCTTATACTACATTCTAGCTATGATTTATTTTAATTTTATTTTGTCAGTATTTTACTGTATCTTGGGGCTTAAACCAAGGACACACACTTAGTAGGCAAACATTTTAATACTAAGATAAAACCACATCTCTACAAAGGGCCTTTAAAGGATTGGCTTTCTGGTGTGCTTTCTTCTAAGAAAGAGTTTTGTGATTAGCTTTGAATTGCCAAGGGGAGAAAAATCATACAACAATCTTTGCTTTGTGATTTTTTTAAATTACCTTATTAAGTTTGTCAGTACTCTATAAATAAAATGATCAAATGTGTGACATGAGTAATGAAAGAAGGGATAGAATACAAAAAGAGACACAGTGAGAAAGCTAATCTTGGAAGCACCATGCCTAGAATAACGGAGCTAACTTCCTCTATGTGGATGCTATTTCAATGTGATACAACTGCAGTGCATATTTTTAGCTCTAAATATCTCCAATATCAAAATACAAGTTCAATGGAGTTAGTGTTTCAGAAATAGAAAAGTTTTGAGCTATTTAAACATCTATAGGAAGCACAAATTTCCCTTGATTGGGTTAAAAGAGAAGATGCTGTCTGAAAATGAAGGCAGCTTTACAGCTCAGTGTGTGGGTCACCTTAGAAGTCTTCTCCGTGAAAGTCTTAAGTGTTATCCCAAAGTCCTGAAAATGCTATCAGAAAATATTTTTATCATTAGAAAAATTAATTTTTGAGGTCCTTAAAGACAATAGTTCCTATAGTACCTTGCATCATTCAAAGCAAGTGAAATATATATTCTGTTCATGGGCTTCTGAAGCGCAGAAGAAAACTCACTACAGCTTGGTTTTCAGTTCTCCGTCATTGTCAACCTCAGGACTTCTGTGCACTTCCACGCACTTGCTTTCCTCTTCTGTGAGCCTCATCTCTACAGGTTTAGTTTCTGAAGAGGTGATTTCCTCAGGGAGTTGCAGCTTCCTCACAAGTATTAGAATGAAGAATGCAGGGGGGAAGCATGATGCTTTTAATGCTGCAGACAACCCAAGGTAGATGTACCTATTGAAAAGAGCTGATCTGTATTAAATCTTAATGTGTATTCAATCTTATTTAAATCTTAATTTGTATTAAATCTTAATTAAATATAATTTTGTATATTCTTACAGATTCTTTATTCTTCCAGGAAAAGCATCTGGTGATAATTATGCCTATGTATTTTATATAATCTACTTTGCTGAGTTATTAATTTTGTTTGTTAAACTGTCAAAAAATTTTCACTATAAAATTTTAGATATATTTTATTCATGTTGATTATGGCTCATTTCCATTTGGAAATGACTGGATTTAGGATCATTATAGAAATATATCTCTGAGTATGTCTGTGATGGAGGTTTCAGAAAGGTTTAGCTGACACTGAATTTCCACTATGAATGTGAGAAGCACTGAGTGCATCCAGAAAGACCATTCAACCTGATTAGCCTCCTCAAACTTTTCTTCCATAACTCCTGTGGCTTTACCTCACACATTGCCACCATGCCTCCTCTGTCCTTTCCTCACACTCTGACACCATGCCTCACCTGTTCTCTGAAATACTGAGCCAAAAAACCCTAAATCAGATTAAGGGACCTCTTCTTCTCTGGTCGTTTTGCTCAAATTTTGATCACACATGTATAAAACATCATAAAGTCACTTTTCAAGTTGTTTCTCCTCCTTAGCATCTGTACCCTGTCACAGCAATAGATTTTTGTGATATTGAAATCCTTGTGTGTTTAAAACAAAGCAAGTCCTATTAGTCATTTTATATGTTAATCAATTCAACTTGTTAATTTTTATACACACAGTTTTTTTATGTACAGTAATCAATTTATCTTATAATATTTTTATTACTTCTAGTTATGTGTATGTGTTTTGTCTCTGTGTAACTATGTGTTCATGAGTCCTGGGAGTTATTCCATCCTGGGAGTTGGAGTCAGAGGAAGCTGTGAGCTGTCCAGTGTGGATTACAGGAATTGAACTTATCTCTCTGACAAGAGCAATATGTGTTCTTAACCCCTGAGCTATCTCTTTAGCTACTAATTCTTTTTATTTGAGGAATATGCCCAGTGTAAGCATGAGGGTTTTACAAGCTTGCTGAAACTAATTAGGTAATTTTTCCTTTCACGGTTTCTTAAAATAACCTATACACTGTTATAAGCATCTGTTCTTTGTAAGTTTGGTAAAATATGCCTTAAGGTTTCTGGATTTCATGTGTTTAGGAAATGTATATTTTTGACATAAACATTCTAAAATAACTACAAAAGTAGTCTTTCCTATTCTCAACATGTTTATAGGAAACACATTGTGATACACAGTGTTGTCAACTTCACACAATCTAGGATCTCCTGGGAAGGAAGTTCCAGTAAAGGCCTGTGTAGATTACGTTGGCCTGTGACTATGTCTGTTAAGCATTATTTTGATTACATTAATTGAAGTGAGAAGACACAGCGCAGAGTTGGGGGCACCATTTCTTAGGCAGGAAATCCTGGAATACATAAGAGAAAATGGAGCAAGGGCTTGTTGTTGCACACCTTTAATATCAGTACTTGGAAGGCAGAGGTAGACAAATCTCTGAGTTTAAAGCTAGCCTGGTCTACAAAGTGAGTTCCAGAACAGCCAGGGCAGTAGACAGAGAAACCCTGTCTTGAAAAACAAAAACAAAGAAATTAATGAAAAAGAATAGAGGAAATTGTCATGACTGTTCCTACACAGGAAAGTATAAATATAGTATATAAGTGTAGATGCATGTTACATCATATATAACAGTCTAGAAATATGTTTTTCTAAATAGATAATAGATTTATAAATATCTTAATTTATTTTCCTGCCATTGTTATAAAAAAACTTGACAAAATAAATTTATGGAAGAGGGGTTAATTTGCCCACAATTCCGGGATACAGTCCACCATTCTGGGGATGCCAAAGAGCTGGAGCTTTAACACACAGAGAGCCATGCTGACAGAGTAGGTGAGTCCTTTCACTCTGTTACTGTGGCTGTTCCAGGCTGGGGATGGGATCTCAAACAGCCGTAGTCAGACACACTCAGGACAAGGCAATGGCTAACAGTTTCTCTTCCAAAATTATTTTTAGCATAATGCTCACTCGGAAACAGAGCAGGATTGGGTCATACCTTTAGAGGGGCAAAATTCTTATTGGATGAAGAACTTTTAGGAACAGAGAAGAGTCTTTACTACAATGCAGTCTGTATCAATCAAAGTTTCTCTGTGGGATTCTTTGGAAATGCTGCCCTAGAGGACAAGGAAGGTAACAGCCAGAGTCTGGTTCAAGGTCAGCCTGGCATGATGCCTGGGGGTGGGACAGCAATGGACCCACAGTTCTTTCATTGTGGTGTTAGTGACAGGCACCAGCTTAGCATGAACATTGGTGGGGACCATGTAAGTAATTATTCCTAGCCCAGGCAGCAACATGAAACACCCAAACTGGAGACACCCAGATCTCAAATAGCAGGTTCCTTGGTCTCCTGGTTCTTGAGGGTAATGGCCCCAGGTATCTATGTGTGGCAACCTCCTCTCCCTTGCAACACTCTCAGTGGGTTTGTACCACAATCACTCTACTGAGCCAAATTGTATTCATGAGGCAGTTTACCAGCAAGTCCAGTGGGGCATCTATGGGTTACCAGAGGTGAGAATGTCAGTCCAATTTAGAGAACAGGACACTTCTCAAGACACCCCTGGCTAAAGCACCTGGCATGTTTTGCTAACTTCATAGTACTACATAGATTTATTTTTTATCTAGTCAGGCTGCAAATATGATAAGACTGTGAACTTTGCAGGACCTAGAATGCCAAAATCTTTGCTGCCTGAATGTGCTGGGGCTCTGTCATCCCTGTTCCTGCAGAAGAAAGGAATCCCTCCTTTCTGTCCATAGGTATAGAGTGGTAGGTGCTGAGAGATTTTGTTCTCATATATAGCACAATTGTTCCAAGTCTCATTATCTTGCTGTCTTGTTTATTGCCGGTGTCCTGCCATACTTGCTCAGTTCAAGATGTGGCTCGTCCCTGCTACTATTCAGACACCTGCCCCCTTTCTGAAATATTTTGAAGAGTTTTTAGGGAATCCATAGATGTCTATATGTTACCATCCATGCGCATTCTGAAAATGAAGCTATGTGTAATCTTACCACTCAAGAAAATGATATATATGAAAGGGGTCATTGTATGCACTACAAAAGTAGGTCATAAAAGTTATCTTTACCTGAAACTATTTATATCGTACAACCTGCATGCCCCTGGCTCACCACATTTCAGAGTTCCCCAACGTAAACATGTTCTGTCTATCAAAGCACCAAGGTAAATAGGTGCCGGTATGCCAGCTGCAATGAAAAGACAAACAAACAAACAAACAAACATAAAACCCAAAACAAATGAAAAAAATCCCATTGACAAGAAGAGAGAAAAAGGAGAGATGTGTTATTTTATTTGGAAGTATTTCAATTTCCCTATTTAAAAACAATCATAACAAATTATGAATCAAATGCTCTAAACTTACTTTTAAGAATTATTTTAGGCAAAGTTTCTAGATCACAACAAGTAAAAACTATCCATAAGATGCTATAAAGATATTTATTGAGTTTGTAACCATGAACCTAATGTATTCTCTGAAATGTCTTTATATTCAACTAACAAAACCATTTGGCTTTTCATTTTATTCTTGAGTCTACTAAAAGATGAAGTTGTAATTAAGTTCAAGTAAAATCTTTTAAAGACAAGGAGAAACATTTTTCAACTCTATAGTTACTTCATTCTCAGACTAATTACAAGTAGCCATTACCAAACACAAGTGCTTGTACACTGAAGATCAGCAAAAAGTGGGCAGAGCACACCTATGTGAAAGATGCTACAAGGTCATTGGAACTTCCTGGGTGTAGGCAATTGAAATATTGGAGATCCAGAGAAAAATTATCTTTACCTCTCTTATTGATCATTCATTGCCTCATTCCAGCCTCTGACCATGTATGCATGTGACTCTTACATGAATCTTCAGTGATGTATTAACCTAGGAGGTCACTGGCTTCTACCCATCCAAACACTAAGAATGCCATCAGATGGTATCTGAGCCTATAGCAAAGAATTCTCTGCTTTGCTGTAACCAAGCTACCTGAAGTCCCCACAGATATATTTGAGAAGTGCCTGTTCATGGATCCCTTTGTTTTCTAACTGTAAATATTATCACAAAACTGGCTTCCTGTTGGAACATGTTGTGGATGACCAGAAGCTGTGTGCCATGTCATGGTCAATCATGTTTGATTCCAGGAAAACAAACACACAAAAAAATCAAAGAAACAAACAATAAACCCTCTTATTCATTTGAAGGTGAGAGTTGTGTTTTGGGTTGACAAGATAGTTTCTATCTTTTTATACAAGAAAAATTAATTAAACACTTAATGTTGGTCTTATATGTTGGAAAGATTTGTTCATACCTAATATTCTTGTGCAAAATGCATGTAATCCAACTCCAAGTGACTTCTCTTCAGGTTTGATACACCTAAAATACATAAAATAAAATTAATCATGCAAATCATACATCTGACATATCAGCCTTCCAAAGACAGTGGTAATTCATTATTCTAATGCTTAAGCTTTTCATTCCGAAGTGAAAATTGTACAGCTCTGCATCTATTAAGCCCACATAGAGCAAGGACAGTAAGGACTTCTGAAAGCTGGCCTCCGACCTCTACACATCTAAAGCCGGGCTGAGCCCATTAACAGTTAAGAGATTGTTTGCTATCCTAGATCAAGAGTTTCATGGTTATCATGACAACCACCATGCTATGACCAACATAATAAACCAAAACCTTTGAAACCACAATCAAATAAATCTTTTTTCTCTTAAGTTGTTTGCCAGGCATTTTCTCATGTTTGTAAAAGAATATAACACATGTCACATAAAAATCCAAGGTGTGGTTAAACACAGTCTCACAGGTAAACAGAGAATGGGCCCACTATACATACTATAACATTGAGAAATTATTTGTTATATGGATTTTAAATACTTTAGATGTTCTTCTTTACTGCTTATGCTGTTTCCCTAGATACATCTGTGACGTTCCATTTTCTTCATTTATAAGTATATTTTTCAGTTTATTCTTATGGCTTTATAGGTCTCCCTTTTGAATGCAATTCTCAAAACTATCTCAAGTCTATTTCTGTAAGTTAATTTCAGAAACTAAGATAATTGAGAAAGTGAGTGAGGGATGGAAGTGAGAATAGGGATGCAGTAAACACGAGAACATGTCTACAGAGCATGTTTGAAGGTCCTAACAGGAGAGTTCAGCTGCTCATGTGCCCTACATCTGTGACCATTTTCCTCGATGAGGAAAAGGCAGCCTTATCAAATAAGAATCTGGCTTTGAAACTGAGGCACCTGGAGTAGTGAGGGAGAAATGAGATACCACTTAGCCACATCACTGAATCTGCCTGGCAGGTGATAGGATGAAAGATTTTATAGCAAAATGTCCCTCACTTGTAAAGAGTCTTAAGAACTAGCAATACTTGGTGCCCTTATCTATCCCTGAACCTATAACTGAAAAATGCCATATACTGTATTTATTTAGTAAGTATAAAAAGAAAGCACCTTAAAATAGAAACTGAATAAATAAGATCAGATATCTAGCCTATTCCAGTGAGTGTGTGGGAGGGGTAGAAGCAGGGGAAAGATGAACAAAGGAGAGGGAATGAAAGGGTTAGCAGACAGAGGGTGAGAGAAGAGGAGAGGGCAAAAGAGAAGGAGAGGACAAGAGACAAAGAAGAGGAAAGAGAAGAAAAAAGAAGTAAGGAGAAAAGAGGATGGATAAGGGAGGAAGGAGAGAAGAAGGAGAGGAGAGAAGAGAGGATGAGAGAAAATGAGAGAATCAAAGGATAAAGAAAGGAAAAGGCTATTTGGAAAATAGGAGAAGGGGGTACAAAGGGAATGTGGGCACGGGGAACTTGAAAAGTACAGGGAAAGGGAGAACTGAAGAATCACACTCCAGTTTATAAGGATAACATGTTTTACACATAACAGAATTACACATCATGGTTAACTCAGCTTTGCTTCTGAATTCCAATGAGACAAGAAAGGGCATGTTGAACTGTCTCCTTATTATTAGTGTGTGTAAAGTTTGGTAGGCTGGAAAGAACACCTGCTAACAAAATAAACTTTGAAACGTGGCTCTGCAACATCCTGGTTTTATCTTAAAGAGCTGAGCATCTATCATTGCACTCATGACCCACCTTGCTCCAGAGTATATATTATTGCATTATTGTACTTCCTGTTAGAGAGTCTATGTCATTGCATTCATGTCTTTTGTTTAAGACAGTTTCAGCCCTGGTTACTTTTACAAAGGGTTTTACACTCAGTCAGTTAGCTGAACATAGAAAATGAGTGCTACACAATTACTCCAAAACGTGATGTCCATTTATTTAGGTTTAAGATATAAGGGGCGGAAATAGGAAAAGGCAGAAAAGAAACATTTCAAATTATTGTTAAATTTAGCAATGCTTAGTATAAGAATCTAACTGAAGGTATCTTAGAGCATTGAAAATCTAAGAACCAATAACAAGGGCCTTTCTTGGCAAAAGAAACTTTAACAAATGACCCAAAATCTAAATGACAGCTGTGGATTTGCTCAGCGGGGAAATGTTCTGACCACAAAGGCTTGGTAACCTGAATTCAATCCCCAGAACTCAGGAACATACATAAAATATTAAAATAAAGAAGCCCAAATGAGTGGCATGCTTTGTTATCACAGTAAAATAGAAGACAAAATCAGAATTTCTTAAGACTTTGAGGGCAAGGTAGGTTGGAGTACACAGGCAGAATAGCAGCAGAAATAACAAGAGAGACCATGCTTCAAAAAGAACATAAAAGAAGAGAACTGATTTCCTAACATTGCCCTCTAAGCTTCCTGTGTTCTTAGTGGCACACAGAAAATCCCCTCCCTCATACACACACATTATACCTTTGCATATGGACACATTATGAAGAAAGAAAGAAAGAAAGAAAGAAAGAAAGAAAGAAAGAAAGAAAGAGAGAGAGAGAGAGAGAGAGAGAGAGAGAGAAAGAAAGAAAGAAAGAAAGAAAGAAAGAAAGAAAGAAAGAAAGAAAGAAAGAAAGAAAAAGAGAGAAAGCTAAGTGAAGGAGTTACTTTTTACCTCAGAAAAACCATGAATCCAGGCACGGCTTCTAGTGAATAGATAAAACTGCAAATTAATGAGATGATTAAAAAGTACTGCATCATGTTATCACAGTCATGACCCTTGTTACACAACCCAAGGACTGCAGATGAGTTTCCTGATGAGCGAATGCAGCTGCAGTTTTGAAACACCTGTCAAAAAACAATGTCCTATTTAAGGAAGAAAAATGTTGGCCTTAAACTGTCAGTATTTTCTACACAGTTAGTTGTATCAAAATGGAGAGTATTGGGTCAGCCATACAACTCAGAGGAACATACATCTAGTTTGAATAAGGACCTAAGTTTGAACACAAAACCATTAAATAAAAAAATACTAAGTAAATAAAATGGAGACTCTTCTCTTTATTTTCATCTCTTGTTTGGTATTTCAGAATGCTATCATAAAATATAAAGAGCCAGAGATGGCAAGGATACAACAAGAAAACCCACAGAATCAATTAACCTGGACCCACTGAACTGCCAACCAAAGAGCATGAATGGCTGGACCTAGGCCCTGTTCACATAGCAACAGTTGTGCAGCTGGTTTTCATGTGTCACTCCTAACTTGGGAACAGAGGCTATCTCTGACTACATTGTCTTCTTTTTGATCCCTTTCCCCTAAATGATCTGCCTTGTCTAGCCTCAATAGAAGAGGCTCCTAATATTACTGCAACTTGAAATGCCAAAGATGGTGATGTATATGGGAGGCCTCCCTTTTTCTGAGGAGAATGACAGGAAGGGCAAATGTGGGGAGGAAAGAGTGTTGTGTGGATTTTACATCCCAGCCCCAAACTCCTGGACTCAAAAAAATGTTTCCAAATACCTAGGCCATATAGCTAGACTCTTCTCTGACTAGCTTATAACTTAAAGTAACCAATTTATGTCAATCTCTATTCTGTTATATGGCTGGTTACCTCTGCTCAGGTACTATACATCTGTCCTCCACACATTTTGCTGTATGAATATCCCATGCCTGGCTCTATCCCAAAATCCCTTTTGCCTACTGTACGTCCCTCCTCCTATTTTCTACATTATCAATAGGCCATTACATTTTTATTGACAAGTGACAAATGCTTCTTTATATACCCACGAGAGTCCTTCTACATTTCCCCCTTTAGTCTAATAAAAGGCTACTTCCCTTACAAGAACAAAATATATACATTAAGAACCATTATGAAAAAATTATGAAAATTCCAAGGTATGGTATACATTCACAATATCTGGTTCATATGTATTTGGCAACTTTGAAGAAAATATTTTACTATCTATTCTGTCTTGGTGAGTTCAGAGTCCTGGCCCTAAATTATTTTCTATCATGACTTGCATTACCAACCTAAAAATATCTTCTAGATCTAAAAAATATCTTCTTAAAACTTAAACAACTTGATCTTAATAGTAAGACTACAACTCTGTAACTATCTAGTTTTCAAACCCAACAGAGACTTGAGAAGTAAATAATATTACTTTAGTATATAGGAAGTACAAACAAGCAGCTTCTAAAATAGAGAACTGACAGCCAGCCAGCTGCCTGGACAGTCACCCAACATTTCTCTGTAATGTTGGAGAATCATCTTCAGCCTTCTGGCTCAGAGTATCTGATAGACACACATGTGAGGCAGGATGTATGAAGGACTTGCTTACCCTGTCCTGGCAGAACTAGGCAGTTAACTTTATCTGCATCCAAGTTTTATGCATTTGGACAGCATTCTGTCTGCAATTGAAGTAAAGGCATTTTCTTTGCTTGGTAGCTAGCTTGCTACATATGAAGCAAAATGCTAATGGAGGTTCGTTATTCATCATCTTCTTTCAAGTAAAATGGGGTGCAAGGAGGAGCTAACATGTCTCAATGCCAGAAAGTCTTTAATAAAAACATAGCTAAATGCCATATTTTGTAGATCTCTGAGTTTTTCAAAGACCACCTATTTATCTATAAACATTTATAAATTGTATAATCATTACCTAGTAAATCTGAAAAAGTACGTGTTGTTTGTTTCTAGCTATTTACTATCTGTTCAACCTAGGGTGTATATTTTTGTGATAAACTAGACTAGTATCTAACATGACCATGAGTCTGATTGATTAACTATTAACTTACATTATTTAATTATCCTAAACGGTTTGTAATAGCAGCTTTTAAAAGGACCGGAAGTAAACCTTGATTTATAAATGAGTTGCATAGGCCCAATACCTTATGCAGGAGTTGAAACATAATAACTGTGTAAGAAATTATCTTTAAATTTGTATTAATATACAATCATATAAACAAATGTATCAAAAATTACCTTAATTATGTATTAATATACAAAAAATCTATACTAATGTAAGTAAAATCATCTTATTTTTATATCAATATACAAAATCAATACCAATATTAGATTATAGGCTTATAAGATGTTCTTTGGTTCAACAATTTACCCTTTTCTCCTATTATTTCTGTATTACTCCTATGTGCTATTCCTATATCTTTCCACTTTTCTTTTTAACTCCTTAGCTTCACCTAAGCAAGAAAGAATAAATTAAAAGAAAAGGAAAGAAAAAAATACCTGAGTCTAAGTCCCTTTATCTAATTTCCTCCATGATCAAGACCAGTTAATAACTTGTAACCAACCCCTGTTTAATGACAAACATCCATCACGCAATAGAATGACCAAAACCTGTTCATCTTAGTATATGGGAATGGGATTCTGGGAAAGAACCAAGTGCCAGTGATTCACCCAGGTAGCTTGGTGAGCATCAGACTCACAGGGCTGTGGGTTTGTGCCATGTTGGGCATCTTTAAGTTGAGGGGGTTTTCCTTTGAGACCCAAGCTTCCAGAATAGTGACTCATGTGGCTTAAAATATATTTACAAGTACTTAGGTTATACTATTCTCTTCCATGACTAGCTTCAAATTTGATCATAATATAAAATAACTCATTTATAATAATCTACATTCTGCCATGTGACTGCTTACTTCTGCTCAGATATCACATGTCTGTCCTCCTCACATCTTGCTGGGCAAATCTCCTGTAACTGGCTCTATCCCAGAATTCTTTCTGCTTATTGGATATCCCCCTTCCTATTTCCTGCCTCAGCTCTAAGCCATTAACTTTTTATTAACAGGTGAGGCTTCCATACAGACACAAGAGATTACTTCTACAGGGAGGTGAGAGGGGAAGCTGTAATCAGAAATAAATAAATAACTTAATAAAGAATTTTAAAATGTATAAAGAGGTAGATTTTTTAAATAGCATTTTTTTCTAACTATATGGAATAAATTTCCCAAAATTCAATTCTCCTTAATGCACACTTTTGAATATATATAGGTATTATATATAGATATATATTAATTTATTTGGTTGTTTGGATGGTTGATATCTAGCAGGTGTGCATGCATGTGTGTTTGTGTATGTGCATACACATGTATAGACATGTGTTCACCATGGCATACAAGTAGAAGTCAAGGGATTAGTTATACGTTATACCACATGGATCCCAGCATGTAACTCTGATGGTTAGTGACAAATGCTTTTACCCACTGAGCTAGCTCTTTACTCTGCACATGAGTGTGGGGTGGCTGTGACAGGATTTCTTGAGTAGCCTTGGCTGTCCTGAAACTCACTGTGGACCAAGCTGACCTCAAATTCAGAGATCCTCACACCTCTGCTTCTCCACCACAATGCAGGGATTGACGGCCTTGCCACCACCCCTGGCAATTTTTAAAAAGTAAACAAATAATGCTTTGTTTTTTTACCTAGTACTAGGTACTAAAACAAAACGTATCTCAGAATGTTGACTAAATAGTTCGGTGCTTACTAATAAACAGTCATGTCCCCAATAAAAAAAGAGCTTATTTAAAAAATAAAGTTAGTACTTTTTAATTGTTCTATTTCCATGTCTGATTAAGAATCAAAAGTTATATTTTAATTTGATTGTCAACCAACTCTAAGTACTATAACATGTTTAAGGCAAGAGAAAAATGTCTTAATGACTCTTTATAAATGACTCTTTAACTTGCTAAACTATCATGATGAGGGACTGGGAAAGTGAAACGGTCTTTAAAGTCCTGCACAAGCATGAGGACCTGAGTGCTCATCCACAGCACACACGTGAACAGTGCATACACAGACCATATGCTTGCAACACTGGTGCTCTGAAGGTGGACACAGGTGACTCCCTGGGCCTCACTTGCCTAACAGAAGCACTAAATACCAGTACGATCCTGTCTCAGAAGCACCAAGTATATGGGACCTGAGAGTCAACAGCTGAGGTTGCCTTCTGTCCACTATGTGCACATGCATCAGCATACCACACAAATACACACAACAAATAAATAAATAAAGATCATGATACGAAAAGAAAAGTTTTCTGTCTACCTCAACTACAGATCAAGTTTGAAGCTAGCCCAAGCTTCATGAAACCCTACACAACAAAGGGCAGGTTCTGTCCAGAGTAATTTACATATATATTAACTCAGAAAAGTTGAATAATAATCTCAAGTGTTTTGAAATTACAAAATAATCCTCAGTCACTGCCAAGGTTTTACATAACATCTAGGAATTTTAAGAGCAAGTGTGCATATACAAACTAAACCCACTTGTTCACAAAAATATTAACCTATTTTAAGCATGACTAATTTTGTTTTTTATCAGCTGTAGGCTTAGGTCATAGCACATGTTAAAGTAGTACACACACATCAGCCCAGACACTGCAAGGGTGTTTACCATGTTGATTCCCGTTCCGACAGACTGCTCACAGCCTGCAAGGCAGGCAGACATGTATGCTAGGCCATTGTCTCCACACACCGGATCCCATGTTTTCGTTAAGCAGCTACACCTTGTGTTGCAGTCAGTGAGAACCTCATTCTCCACATCAAGAGGCTGCTGAACTCTGAAATGATTTAAAATAATGTTACAGATACTGAAAACCCACCTGAGCACTTTATTTTCTTCTCTTCATCTCAGCATACATGCACTCACATGCACACAACACAGAAAAAGAGGGAAAAAAGAGATAGGAAGGAATGGGAGGAGAGAGAGACACACACAGAAAGAGGAAGCATTTCATCTTCTCTCCCAGAACACAAACAGAAATCAGACAAATACCAACATGTGTTCTCTATACGGCTTTTGTCACATTAGTTATCTGGTCTCATGACTTGTTTCTACAAGTCTCATGACAGCTTTTATTCAATGACTTGGAAAAAAAAACATTAAGTGCCTGCCCTATAGGAAAACCCTGTGCTGTTAGAGCTAAATTGAAAAAGGCTAATCTCTCATTAATCTGCCTGATGGGAAATAATGTAAGGCCTGGCATGAACAACATCTGTGATTTCCATTTAGAAGAGAGACTCTGCACTCAGTCCACAAACAGATTGGTTTGATTAAGCAGCCACGCTCTTCTGAGATATGGAAAGTGTGCAGTGCTTACAATGGGATTCAAAGATGAAAATGCTGAGTCTAGAGGCTGAATTCAAACCCTGTCCCTCAAGTACAGTGTGCAGTCAACATGACTGGAGATGGACTCAGTATGTACAGTTCTACATTGGTGTTGTTGAAGACAATTACAGTAAATTCACTAATTACTCCTGGGTTTCAATTTCTGCATCTAGAAAGTGAATGGAAAATTTCCTGTCTTAAAAAGAGATTCAAATCTAATGAGATATATATGACTTATATTTGAAATTATTAATATCTTACAATTCTTAAGGAGTTTGAAAGAAACTTTATTTTTAATCTCGCTCATGTTTTTGTGTTTGTGTGGGTGTGTACAACAGTATGCATGTGGAGGTCAGAATGTAACCTTTTACCTTGTTGGAGGCAGAGTCCCCTGTTGTTCACTGCAGCAAATGACAGCCTAGCAGGCCCTGAACTTTGAGAGTTTCCTCACTGCGCTGCTCAGCTCACTGCAGGAGCACTGTGATTTCAGTTATTCTACCCTGTCAAGCTTTCCATGGATTCTGGGGATCTGAACTCAGGACCTCCTGCCTGCTCAGCAAGCAGTTTACCACTGAGTCCTCTCTCCTTCACTTTGAAAGAAACATCCAAGTGTTTGCTTTATTTCATTTAAGTGATTGGTTGATTATATAACTGTGTCCTAAACTAAGTTTTAAATTTCTCATGCTAGTACAGAATATGGCCAAACAACCCTTAAAATGTAAACTCAATACTACAGAGAATGTAAGGTACACCAGTGAATAAATAGATATAGACATAGATTGACTTACCATCTATTAAATTCAATTATGCTAAATTTGAGCCCACGGTAGAAACCTATCAAGGCCTGCCGATGTGTTTAATATTTAAAGCTATTTGTTGATGGGAGTATGAAATACATGGAAAATTTAGGCTAAAAGCTCTATGTTATTTTCTTTTATTTCACTTTAAACCAGACTAGCACACCATCATAGCAACTACTCACATGCATGCAAAATCATAAATGTACTCACTGGAAGTCCCCAAAACTCTTTAATAAGCATATAAGTTGTATGGGGTGGTATATGATTAATGGATGAAGGAAGCTAAAAGACAACCATGAATCACTGCTAAGGAGCTGTAATAAAATGATCTGGTCATGTATCATCTTGGAGAAAATGAACTAGAAATTGTGAAAATATGATCTTCATTAGGAAACAACATACCCTTCATAAGAGGTAGTTAAGCCGGCAACTGGGAAATTATCACAGGTCATCAGAAAGTTACATAGTGATACAGGGTACTCAACCAGGAATAGGAAGAACGCTATGTATGCAGCTTTCCTGACAGTAATCTTGAATTTCTTCATAATAAAGCCACCAACCAAATAGCCAGTACATATCGGAAGTAAGTTATAAAGACCTATAAATACGAGTAAAATTTCATTTATAAAAGACAGGAGGAAAACAGATCTATTATAAATTTGTGTAATACATCTTACTTTAAAAACTATTTAGTTGGGCTGGAGAGATGGCTGAGAGGTTAGGAACATTGACTGTTCTTTTAGAGGTTCTGTGTTCAATTCCCAGCCACCACATGGTGGCTCACAACAATCTATAATGAGAGCTCATGCTCTCTTCTGGTATACATGCAGACAGAATGTTGTATGCACAATAAATATTAATAAACAAAACAAAATGCTAGTTAGTTAGACCATACTCAGTGAACCTAACCTCTACTCAGCCACATATTGCATATAAAGTTTTCCAAATGTCCCCACAAAGCCACTTTAAAAAGACTTAGCATTTATTTAATCATTTTCAGCAATCTATAAAGACTTTATAAGACTTTATATCACACACATATAATATGAGCATGTTAAATATTTCATGTATTTCTTCCACTCTGTTTAATGGGAATTTGACTCCACTCCAGGTGGATTTTGAATATGAGTCTGTGCTTATTAAGGGAAGAGCATTTTGTGCACCATCTGTCGGGCAGCATGCTTTCTCCAGGCAAAAAGCAAAAGCAAAAACAAAAAACAAAAAACGGGGTGTGGGGGGGGGGATCCTGGCTAGTTTGCACAGACACAATGCTAGTACCAGGCTTGGAAGATTTTAAGCATCCTGTACAGTTCTACACCTTGGTATTTAATATTATACATCTGAGGGTAAGGATTGAGATTTGGACTTTCAGAGAACCAATATGGATGATAATCAGCTTTCAAGTGTAAAGTAGAATGAATCCCTGCATTTTGTGTACTAGCAAGAAAAGCAGATTCTGGCTGCACAGACTCCTCAGACTACCATAGGACTGAGCAACCAAATTAGGAGTAATGAGGACTGCAAGCATTGAAGCCCAGAAGTAAAACCTGGGAGTAAGATACAGAATCCCAATGAGTTAACACTGCATTTCTCATTGAGTTAGCGCTGACTGATATAAACTTCCCCAAAGCCTTCCATAACTATGATGATTTCATTAAGACTGGAGAGGGAATAGGGAGGGTATTTCTGGCGTATTCCTTTCCCTATCTTTTCTTGATGTCTCTGGAGACTGGAAGGAAGAATTTTACAAGAATATCTTAACAGATTTCAATTTCATTGTAATATCCTAGTTGTATTATCTTATTCTTTACTGTGTTCTTCGGGATACAGTTTTTCATGTCCTTCTGGGAGGGAGAAGTGCTGATAAGGAAATAATAAAGCACATACCTACGAGGAAGATTGCCTCTGCATTTGATTTCCCAAATTGCTGCTCCATGTATTTAGGCTTAAAGGTAGCAATATTGATAAATGTAGTGAATTGGAGCACACTTGCAAGAATGAAAAGCATGTAAATTGGATTGCAGATCAGGCTCTTCATGAATGGCAAGAAATCTGAAACAAGATAGTGTTGAGGCCTTAAACTTTGTGTTCAGTGTTCTTTTAAAATCTTCTCCCAGATTTTGTTCTGTGACATAAATGCATTTGATAAATCTTTACCTCTTGGGATGAAGTTCTGTATAATTGTTTAAGTCACTTCTGAAAGTTAGTGGCGCAACTGGCTATATAAGAACACAATTTAATTTACCAACAAAAACACGGGGAGATGGATTCAAGTCTGTGGCCACATTCTTTCATTTCTTTTTTTCTCCTTCCCTTCTGTTAGTATCCTGCACTCACTAGAGTGACTAGTCCATTCTCTGGAATCTGCAAAGGACTAGCTTTAATGACATTTGAGTTCAGACTGTGATGCTATCACTACTTTATGCAAGAATGGAGAAGCTAAAAACTTAGGAAGGATCCAGGAATCATGCTGCAGCCCAGACAACCTCAGCATCTACCAGCACTTCATAGCAGGACATGCATTAGAAGTACCTAGTGATATTTTAAGTTATCTCAACATGAAGGTCTCACTGTAAAGAATGCTGACTCAGTTGGTATACACCAAGCACCTTCCAAGTGACTTAATCAAAGCTTTCCCCTGTTTAAGAAGCAGAGAGTCAAGTTTGGAGCCTGTCTCTAGATAAAGAGTTGGGTTCCACTGAAGATAATTTGGTTGAAATTCACAGTTTAAAGTCTTTTTTCTTTTCTTTTTTCTTTTTTTTGGCTTCATGTCTACTGTCTTGATTTTCTAATTATATATTATCCTTAATAAACTGCCTAGAATTTCTTAGAGAGAAAAGTATCAAAAAGGAAACATTTAGAAGTAGAAGCAGAGCAGTTTAATAAAAAGAAATGAAACCTACTGGTAAAAGCCATCTTTGTGAGTGAAATGTTTTCGGTCAGAATTCCTGGGAGCTTTTGAACTCACCCATATTTGTTGACATCCCTGTCCTGAATGTGTCTTTACAGTTCACAGTTACTTTCTGTATGTCTTATTCTCTGCTCAGCAATTTCCTAGTTTTGAAATTAGGTTGGTCTAGCAGACCACAAAGCTGCACAGAGAGGTCAGTATTGGTCCTTCAGGAGAATTACTAACATGACCATGATTCTAAGAATGTTCAGTCCCCTGCACTGGCTCCTGGTAAGACTGGCTCCTCAGCATGGTCTGCAGTGTTCAAGGAAGACATGTGACTGTTCAGTTCACGTAGGTGTTGGGGCTATGCGTGATGGAGGAAATAGCAATGTCATCAATAAAGTGTTCATGACAGTATTCTGTGCCAGAACAGCATAGAAACACAAGAATATAAGATACTACTACCCTCATTTGACAGATAAAGCAATGACCATTGCACATATTCCAACTTTACTACACAGCAACTAAAAACAAGGAAATCATGAAATTTTCAGGCAAATGATGGGAACTAGAAAAGATCCTCCTGAGTGAAGTATCCCAGAAGCAGAAAGACACACATGGTATATATTCACTTATAGGTAGATATTAGACATATAATATAGAATAACCATGCTAAAATCTGTACACCTAAAGAAGCTAAGCAAGAAGGAGGACCCTGGGTAAGATGACCAATCCTCATTCAGAAAGGCAAATAGGACGGACATTGCAAGAGGAAGAAAGCAGGGAATAGGACAGGAGCCCACCACAGAGGGCCTCTGAAAGACTTTACCCAGCAGGGTATCAAAGCAGATGCTGGTAATCTAATGAAAAGCAGGGGGAGATAGAAAGACCTGGAGGGGACAGGAGCTCCACAAGGGTATCAACAGAAGAAAATATCTGGGCCCAGAGGTCTTTTCTGAGAATGATACACCAACCAAGGACCAACCATTGCGATAACATGGAACCCCTGCACAGAAGTAGCCCATGGCAGCTCACTGTCTAAGTGGTTTCCCAGTAAAGAGAACAGGGGCTGTCTCTGACATGAACTCAGTGGCTGGCTCTTTGATCACCTCCCTGTGAGGCGGGGCCAGCCTTACCAGTCCACAGAGGAAGACAATGAAGCCAGTCCTGATGAGACCTGATAGGCTGGGGTCAGATAGAAGGGGAGGAGGACCTCCCCTATCAGTGGACTTGGAGAGGGGCATGGGAGATGAGTGAGGAAGGTCAGGATCAGAAGAGGATGAGGGAGGGAGCTACAGCTGGGATAAAAAGTGAATAAACTGTAATAAAAATAAAACAAAAACAATTTCTAAACAAAAAATAAAGAATTATAGATCCCTAGCTACCTTCTTATGTAATAACTCTGATCTCTTGTGAGTACTACATAGGTCTCAACACTCACAAATGTGAAATGAATGTTAAGTTTTACATATATTTTCTCCTTCTTCCAATGTCTGTCCTGTTTGCCTTTCTGAATGAAGATTGAGTATCTTACTCAGGGTCCTCCTTCTTGATTAGCTTCCTTAGGTGTACAGATTTTAGTATGATTATCCTATATTATATGTCTAATATCCACTTATAAGTGAGTATATACTATGCGTGTCTTTCTGCTTCTGGGGTACCTCACTCAGGATGATCTTTTCTAGATCCCACCGTTTGCCTGCAAATTTCATTATTTCCTTGTTTTTAATTGCTGAGTAGTATTCCATCGTGCAAATGCACCACAATTTCTGTATCCATTCCTCAACTGAGGGACATCTGGGTTGTTTCCAGCTTCTGGCTATTACAAATAAAGCTGCTACAAAGCAAATATCCTTATTGTATACTTGAGCATCTTTTGGATATATGCCTAGGAGTGGTATAGCTGGATATTCAGGAAGACAGGGAACAGGACAGGAGTCTATCACAGAGGGCCTCTGAAAGACTCTACCCAATAAGGTATCAAGGCAGATGCTGAGACACATAGCCAAACTTTTTGCAGAGTGCAGGGAATCTTAGGAAAGAAGGGGGAAATAGAAAGACCTGGAGGGAACATGAGGTCAACAAGGAGAGCAACAGAAACCAAAAATCTGGGCACAGGGGTCTTTTGTGAGACTGACACTCCAATGAAGAACCACGCATGGAGATAACCTAGAACCTCTGCACAAAAGTAGCCCATGGCAGCTCAATGTCCAAGAGGGTTCCCCAGTAATAGGAACAGGGACCGTCTCTGACATGAACTCAGTGGCTGGCTCTTTGATCACCTCTACTTGATGGGGGAGCAGCCTTACCAGTCCACAGAGGAAGACAATGAAGCCAGTCCTGATGAGACCTGATAGAGTAGGGTCAAATGGAAGGGGAGAAGGACCGCCCTATCAGTGGACTGGAGGAGGATATAGGAGAAGAAGGAGGGAGCATGGGATTCGGAGGGGGTGAAGGAGGGAACTACCGCTGTGATACAAGTGAATAAACTGTAATTAATAAAAATAAAATACAAATTAAAAACAGAATACATCCAGCAAATATTATCTGGGTGGCTGTAACAGAGACCTACAGCTGTTATATTCATTTGTTAGGAACAGAAGCAGTTTGGGGTCTAAGTATAGTTTTGGAATTATGGAGTTTGTAAATAAAGATATGCACATTTCTTTTAGACTCCAAATGATCCAGTGTTTTCCCATATGAGGAGTTCTACATCTTTTTACATGACTCAGCAAATTTGAGCGATATATATAATTAAATTTTCTTTTTTTCCTGACCCAACAATAAAATTTGGAGAAAAAAGTTTTTACAAATGTGCACTCCTGGTCACTCAGCTGTCCCACCTTAGTTTCTCACAGAAGCATCACTAGTCTGCATCACAGGTTAATAATATTCCTCCTTATTTTAAGGGGACAATTTTGTAAACTATCACACATCTTCAAATATGCAGGACAATATCACCTACCATGATTTCTTTTTCAGCCTTGATCAAGAACGTTCACAGCTAAACTTACATTTTTTTTTATCAAAAAGGTTTTTATCTTTATCTTTACCTTGGCTTTCTGGCTATTTGCACTTTTTAAACTTGGACCAATATTTTCTGTAAAATCGACTCATCAAAACAGATGGGAAAATATATTTGCTCACTGAGTGTTCAGATTGACCTAACATTTTCATAAAGTCTAATCTAATCAGGTTCCCTATCATGTCAGTTGTTTCTGAGTGGTGACCATGGAAAACCATTATCACGGCTGAGTAGGGACGATTAGTGACAAATTATCTTAAGTCAGCACAGTGTGACCAGTGCCCACTGAAGGCAGACTCATCTGAACCAGATAGATTTGAAAGATTTCGTTTGCCTTCTGTGATTCCATGTTTTTCTTCTTTATCTTTTTCTCTGTGTTTCTCTTCAGTGTCATTTTTAGGTCCATCTGCAATATCCTCTAATCCTTCCTTTGGGAGTGTTTTTGGAAAAAAGAAAAATGGGATGCTGGCCAGGATATTCACTCCTGCACAGATCAAAAAGCCAATCCACCATGCTCCGACCCAGCGAGTATCAGTGGGAGTGATGGTCAGGTCATCTGCAAAGAAATACAGATGTTGTATTAGCTTTCATCATTCTTTCCTTTGTAAACTGTAGAAAACTATTAATTTTCATAATTCCATCTGAGCATAAATTTTGCATATCATTTATTCTTGTTGTTTAGGCCTTGATTTTGTGATCCTCTGCCTATGCTTCTTAAATCCTGGGATTACAGACATCTACCACCCTCCTTGATAACTCAAACCTTTAGAAAAAATGTCTAAGATTGATCAGTTGGGTGAAATGAAAACTAAACAAAAAGCTTTTCTGGAGTACTACATGCAGAAACATTTAACACTACATTTCAAAAAGACAGAACCAAGATTTGAGACATATTTAAGGAATGTTTTCCCTTTAGTCTGGTTTATTCATGTCTCAGAACATCATAGTGGCTGAAAAATGGTGTTGGAGAGACAGTTACATAAAGGGTATTGTTGCAATTGTGGAGGTCATGAGTTTCTATTTCCAACACACATTCAAAGTCATTACTTTCTGTAACTATAATTTCGGGAGATTTGACAACCTGTTCTGACCCAGAAGGATCTCGCATACAGGGAACACACATACAAAGATAAGAATATAAAATATACATTATTCAAATATTCTTTTCATCTTGTGTATTTATTTAAAATTAACAAATTTTATCTCTCTGTATGTGGTACTAGATTTTCCATCAGTGAATAATTTTTTTCCATGTGAAATCTTTATAAATTGGTGTTCATCACATAACTGAAAGATATGCTTTGTTGTTTTTTATCCATAATGACTTCCTCAATGGAAAAACAAAACATTTAAGTAAATTTCTGAAACCAAAGGTGTGGCTGTAATATGATGGGGGAATGCCGGAGTCTGAATAATCATATTGTACCATTTTATCCTTACCTCTGCTCCTCTGTAAGCAAATTATCACCATTTACAGATGCAGAGCTAAGAAGAGCAGAGGTAAGGATAAAATGGCACATTCTGATCATTTAGATTCCAACATCCCCCCTCTATATTTCATTAACTAAGGAACAAAAGAGTCAGTGGAGTAGCATTCCACAGCATTCTCCCACACTCTGAGGACTGGATGCTATAAATGAAATGCATTTTGTTACCTGTATTCACAGACATAGCATCTACAAAAATCCTTGCACAGTAGGATGCCAACAAAATTCCAACCAAAGGGCCAATGACTTTTCCTGTTTCTAAAATCCCTGAAATTAAACAAAGACAGGAAGTTACATTACCACAAAAAGAATTTTCTTGTAGAAAAAAAACCTTGAGATAGAATTATTTATAATCTTACATTTCTTTTTCTTACTTTTCAGAGCTGGGTATCAAATCCAAAGGCTAGGCAAGGGTTCTACCAATGAGATACATACCTTATACCTCAGATATTTTTATGTATTCAACATGTAAGGAAATTAAGCTTGATATATATGTGACATATACACACACATATATATTACATGCACATATGTGTGTTAAATGTACATACTTTAGTGTTTTTGTAAATATTGAGAAGGAATCTCCAATTGTTTCAATATGGAATGTTCCACCTGTTATAAACTTTTTCTCAAAGGTCATCACTGGAGTCTGATAGAACCTTTCCAATGCAGGGCATAGTGGTGGGTCTTCAGGTAATTTATAGTAATACAATAGCCCCTTCCTCATTATATTTGCTTCCCAGTCACAAGATGGATGGTTTTACTTCATCCATCCTTCCACCATAATGAGCTGCCTCATGGCAGGCCTCCAAAGCACACAGTCCAACAACATAGATCAAAACCTTCAAAGCTGTCTGCCAAGTGAATCATCTCTCTTTATAAACCATTATCTCAGGTATTTGTTAAAGTGAAAGAACATTGTCTGACACAGAAGTTTCATTACTTAAAGTCCAAATTCTGTTTTATGCTGAGATAAAGACAAAGGCGATCCCATCACAGGCAGTCCTACCAAAGCCACGATGTGAGCAATGTCCTTTGGTGCTTCCATAGCCATGTTTGCAGTGTCTCTGTGATGCTTAGCTTTCATTGTCAGCTTGACAAAACCTAGAATTACCTGGGAGAAGAGTCTTAATAAATTTCTGCCTGCATTTTATAAATGTTTTTATCTTCTTGGATGTGAGAATGAGATGAGAGCCATTCTGAAGCCTTCCTCGCTCTTTTTGAACTCTCGCTGGCTGGTTTAACTCAGCTTTTTTGCCCTAACACCCTCTGTAAGATGACTGATTCAAACTGGCTTCTCTTGGCATCTCTTGGCTTTTGATTGAATTGTTCTGCTTAGCCTCAAACTAATTCGGACAATATCTTTTAATCTTCTTGTTTCTTCTCAACCCTTGGCACATTCTGACTTCATCTGTGGCTAGCTTTTTCTCTCTCTGCATCTTGTCTCTGTAATACTGTCCTGGTAAGAAAAAAATCTCAGCAATACTACAAAAGAATGTTGCTAAATTAATAATTCTCCAAAAAAAGGACAAAAGTATTTTTTTAAATTTAATTCATCTTGATTAATCTTAAGCCTATTTCTATCTTCTTTTACCCTCTTTTACAAATTACTTTAAGTAATATGTCTACAGTAACTGAAAAATATTCTTTATACCAACCTTCCTAGTGCTGTAACCTTTTGACACAGTTCCTCATGATGTGGCAACCCTCCAACCATGAAATTAGTTTTGCTGCTACTACTTGACTGCAATTTAGGTACTGTTATGAATTGTGATATAAATATCTGTGTTTTCCAGTGGTCTTAGGCAATCCCTGTGAAATGGTCACTTGACCACCAAAGGTCATGTGACACACAAGTTGAGAAACACTGCTATATAGTTATACATTTAAATCAACTACAGATTGCTTTTGGTAGGATGACCACTTTTACTATGCTAACCCTACCAATCCATGAGCATGGAATATCTTTCCATTTTCTGGTATTTTCTTCAATTTCTTTCTTCAGAGACTAAATTTTTTTTCATACAAATCTTTCACTTGCTTGATTAGAGTTACACTAGGATACTTTGTGTTATTTGTGGCTATTGTGAAGAGTGTTTTCCCTAATTCTTTCTCAGCCCATTTGTCTTTGGCTTACAAGAGGACTACTGATTTTTTGAGTTAATTTGGTATCCAGCCAGTGTGCTCAAGATTTTATCAGCTACAGGAGTTCTCTGGTAGAACTTCTGGGGTCATTCATGTATACTATCATATCATCTGCAAATAGTGATACTTTGAATTCTTCCTTTCTGATTTGTATCTCCTTTATCTCCTTTAGTTTTTTTTTTTTTATTGCTATAGATAGGACTTCCAGTACTATGTTGAAGAGATACAGAGAGAGTGGGCAGCCTTGCCTTGTCCCTGATTTTAGTGGTGTTGGTTTAAGTTTCTCTTAGCTTTGTTTGATATTGGCTATAGGCTTTCTGCATATTGCCTTTATTATGTTCAGGTATGTGCCTTGAATCCCTGATATCTCCAAGACTTTAAACATGAATGGGTACTGAGATTTCACCTTACACCCATAAGAATGGCTAAGATAAAAACCTCAAATGACAGCACATGCCAGAGAGGATGTGGAGAAAGTGGAATCCTCCTCCACTGCTGCTGGGAATGTAAACTTGTACAACCACTTTGGAAATCAATCTGGCATTGTCTCAAAAAACCAGGAATAATACTATCTCAATGCTTACTTATACCACTCTTGGGCATACACCTGAAAGATGCTTTATCATTCAGCAAGGACATTTGCTCAACTATGTTCATAGCACCTTTATTTGTAATAGGCAGATTCTGGAAAAAATCTAGATGTCCTTCAACCAAAAAATGGTTACAGAAATTATAGTACTTTTACAAAACGAAATACTACTCAGCTATTAAAAAACAAGGAAATAATGAAACTTGCAGGCAAATGGATGAAATTAGAAAAGATCATCATGAGTGAATTAACCCAGAAGCAGAAAGACACTCATCGTATATATTCACTTATAAGTGAATATTAGCCATATAGGATAAACAGACTAAAATCTACAGACATAAAGAATCTCAACAACAAGGAGGATACCAGGGAAGATGCTTAATTCTCATTCAGAAGGGAAAACAGGATAGACTCTGGAAGCAGTAGAAGACAGAGACAGGATGGGAGCCTACCACAGATGTTCTCTAAAAGTCTGTCAGGGGATCAAAGCAGATGCAGAAACACACAGCCAAACTTTGGATAAAGCACAGGTAATCTTATGGAAAAAAGGGAGATATAGAAGGACCTGGAGGTGACAGGAGCCACGTAAGGAGACCACCAAGCCAAGAAAAAAAATGGTAAAGATGGAAGAATGCATCAACCAAAGACCATGCATAGAGAGGACCTACACCCTCTGCACAGATGTAGACCATAGTCAGCTCAGACTCTATGAAGGTTCCCTAGTAAGGGAAGAAGAGACAGTCTCTGACATGAACACGGTTGCCTGCTCCTTGATCACTTCTCCCTGGTGGGGTAACCTAGACAGTCCACAGAGGAAGAGGATCCAGGAAGTCCTGATGGGATCTGATAGGCTAGAGTCAGACAATAGGGTAGAGGGACTTCTGCTATCAGCATACTAGGGAAGTGGGATAGGGGAGGAAAAGGAGAGAGGGTAGGATCAAGAGGAAAGGAGTGAAGGAGCTACAACTGGGATAAAAGGTGAATTAATAATGATGATGATGATGAAGTGGACTAGGAAAAGTCAACTATAAATTGATTTACTCAAGACCATAAGCAAATTATTCATTATAAATTCAGATAATTTAAGAGAAAATATAAGAAGTTAGACAGAAATGAAGAGATATGTTTTTAAAAAAAGATAATTTCAGGGCTGGAGAGATGGCTCAGTGGTTAAGAGCACTGGTGGCTCTTCCAGAGGACCAGGGTTCAACTCCGCAACCACATGGCAGCTCACAACTGTCTGTAATTCAAAGAGCTGACATCCTCACACAGACGTACACACTGGCTAAACACCAATGCACAGCCTTATGTGAGGGGAAAGCGGCTGAGGAAGCAGACAGCACTTGCCAACTCAGGGAGCAGAGTGCAGGCTGTGGGGCTCAAAGCTTCTAGCACAGAACTCAGGGCCAGCTCACAGAGCCCACAACAGAGTACATGTCCCACCCGCAGTATCAGCCACAGACCTCAGAATCCAGCCTGCAGCGCCCACCACAGACTGTAGACCACCGGGTTTTCAGGAAACCTGTGCAGGTGCTTTGTACTTGCAATCTTCACCTGCTAACTGCGCTAGCATCCACATCCTCTCCTGTGCTTGCTCCCAACCCATATATCCCAAGCAGCTACACACTCTAGCACTCCCCCTTCAAGACACACATCCCTGCACTTGCTTGTGCACAGGCACGCACACGGGCGCGCGCACACACACACACACACACACACACACTCACACTCACACAAACATGCTTACGATTCTGCGCCAGCAGCTTTTTCTCCCTCAGGTACAACTGAAGCAACAACACACACTTGCAAGCTGGACCTCCCTTATCTTCCTGAATAATTCTACAGACACCAGAGTAAGACGGTTCCAGTCTGAAGTTCAGACTCAAGGAACAAACAGTGAAGATTATATATAAGCAATGGACAAAGGTTGACTTAAGAACTCAACCAACAAAAATCAGGACACCATTGTCCCACCAGCAACACCGAAAACCAATGGACATTTTAATTCTGCAGAAACACAGGAAAATGAATTTAAAGCTATGATTATCCAGTTACTACAGGAACAAAAAGAGGAAACAGAGCTCTCAAAGAAATTCAAAAGAATATAATGGCCCACGTAGAGGAACAATTAGAAACATACAGAGAGGAAACAGATACAGAAATAGGAGCCACCTTCAATCAGATGAAGGAAATGGTGCAAAGCATGAAAACAGAATTAGAACCTATAAAGAAAACACAAACAGAGAAAAACTGAAACAAGAAAACTTAGAGAAAAGATCAGGAACCACAAAGGTAAGCATCACCAATAGAATAAAAGAGATGCAAGAGAAAAATCTCTGGAGCCGAAGATACACTTGCTGAAATCGATTCCTCATGCAAAGAAAAAGTAAAATTAGAAAAGTCCCAAATACAAAGCATTCAAGAAATCAAGGACACCATGAAAAGATGAAACCTAAGAATAATAGGAGTAGATGAAAAAGAAGATTCCAGGCTCCAAGGACCAGAAAATATTTTTAAGAAAATTGTAGAGGAAAATTTCCCTAACTTAAAGCAAGAGATGTCCATAAACATACAAGACGCCTACAAAACACCAAATAGAGTAGACCAGAAAAGAAATACCTCACATCACATCATAGTCAAAACACTAAACCTACAAAACAAAGAAAAAAATATTAAAGGCAGCAAGGGAAAAAGGTCAAGTAACATATGAAGGTAGACCTATCAGAATCACACCAGACTTCTTATCAGAAACTATGAAAGCCAGAAGGGCCTGGGCAGAGGTCATGCAGCCTTTAAGGGAACACAGATGCCAACCAAGACTACTATACTCAGCAAAGCCTTCAATCAACATAGATGGAGAAAACAAAATATTCCATGACAAAATGAATTTTTAAGCAATACCTACACAGCAACCCAACCCTACAAAAGATACTAGAAGGAAAACACCAATCCAACGAAAACAACTACATCAAAAAAAAAAAAAAGATACAGGTAATCTCCCAGCAAAAATTTAAAAAGGAAAAACAAAAGCAATGAATCATAGTAAGACCACCAATTGCACAATGAAAGGAATGAACAGTCATTGGTCACTATTATCTATCCACATTAATGGACTCAACTCTCCAATAAAAAGACACAGACTAACAGAATAGTTGTGGAAACAGGATACAACATTCTGCTGCATTCAAGAAACACATCTATGCAACCAAGATAAACACTACCTCAGAGTAAAGGGCTGGAAAAATGTGTTTCAAGCAAATGGACCCAGAAAACAAGCTGGGGTAGCGATCCTAGTATCTAATAAAATGGACTTTCAACCAAAACTAATAAAAAAAAGAGGAGGAGCACTTCCTTCTAATCAAAGGAAAATCCCAGCAGGAGGACATCTCAATATTGAACATCTAGGCCCCAAATACAAGACCAGCTACATTTGTAAATAAAACATTATTAAAGCTTAAATCTCACATAGATTCCAACACCTTAATAGTGGGAGACTTCAACACTCCACTCTCATCAAGAGATAGATCATGCAGTCAGAAGCAAAACAGGGAAACAAGGGCACTCACAGAGACCCTAAATCAAATGGATCTAAAAGATGTCTACAGAACTTTTCATCCAAAATCAAAAGAGTACACCTTCTTTTCAGCACCTCCTGGAACTTTCTCTAAAATAGACCATATAGTTGGTCACAAAGCAAGCCTCAACAGATACAAGAAGATTGATATAATCCCTGTATCCTATCTGACCATCATGGTCTAAAGCTGGACCTCAACAACAACAGTAACAGCAAAAAGCCTGCACATACATGGAAACTGAACAACTTGCTACTCAATGACAGTTTGGTTAGGGAAGAAATAAAGAAAGAAATTAAAAACTTCCTAGAATTCAATGAAAATGAAAGCACAATATACCCAAACCTATAGGACCCAATGAAGGCAATGTTAAGAGGAAAGTTCATAACACTAAGTGCCTTCAAGAAGAAATTTGAAACATCTTATACAAGCAACTTCAACTTAATGGCTCAACTGAAAGCTCTAGAAAAAAAAAAAGAAGCAGATATACCCAAGAGGAGCAGACAGCTGGAAATAATCAAACTCAGGGCTGAAATCAATCAATTAGAAACAAATAAAACTATTCAAAGAATCGATCAAGAACTGGTTCTTTGAGAAAATCAACAAGATAGACAAGCCCCTAGCAAAACTAACCAAAAGGCAGAGAGAAACTATCCAAATCAGCAAAATTGGAAATGAAAAGGGGGACATAACAACAGACACTGAGAAAATCCAAACAATCATTAGGTCTTACTACCAAAGCCTATATGCCACAAAATTTGAAAATCTAAATGAAATGGACAATTTTCTTGATAGATTCCATCTACCTAAAATAAGTCAAGATCAGGTAGAAAAATTGAATAAACCTATATCCCCCAAGGAAATGGAAGCAGTCATCAACAGTCTCCCTTCCAAAAAAAAAAGACCTGGGTCAGATGGATTCAGTGCAGAATTATACCAGACCTTCAAAGAAGGGCTAACTCCAATTTTCTCTATTCTACAAAATAGAAACAGTAGGAACATTACCAAACTCATTCTATGAAGCCACAGTCACTTTGATACCTAAACCACACAAAGACCCAACAAAAAAAGAGAACTTCAAACCTATCTCTCTTATGAACGTTGATGCAAAAATTCTCAATAAAATACTTGCAAACCCAATCCAAGAATACATAAAAAATATCATCCACCATGACCAAGTAGGCTTCATCCCAGGCATGCAGGAGTGGTTCAATATATGGAAATCTATCAATGTGATCTACCATATAAACAAACTGAAGGAGAAAAACCACCTGATCATCTCCTTAGATGTTGAAAAAGCTTTTGACAAAGTCCAACATCCATTCATGGTTAAAGTCTTGGAGAGATCAGGGATACAAGGCACATACCTAAACATAGTAAAGGCAATATACAACAAGCCTATAGCTAACATCAAACTCAATGGAGAGAAATTTAAATCTATCCCATTGAAATCAGGGATAAGGCAAGGCTTCCCACTGTTTCCATATCTCTTCAACATAGTACTTGAAGTCCTAGCTAGAGCAATAAGAAAACTAAAGGATATCAAGGGGATACAAATCAGAAAGGAAGAGGTCAAAGTATCCCTACTTGCAGATAATATGATAGTATACATGAGCAACACCAAAAATTCAACCAGCGAACTCTCTCAACTGATAAACGCCTTCAGCAAAGTGGCTGGATACAAATTCAACTCAAAAAAATCAGAAGCCCTCCTATACACTAAAGACAAAAGGGCCAAGAAAGAAATTAGGGAAACAACACCCTTCACAATAGCCACTAATAACATAAAGTACCTTGGGGTGACTCTAACCATGTAAGTGAAAGATCTGTTTGAGAAAAACTTCAAGTTTCTGAAAAAAGAAATTGAAGAAGATATCAGAAGATGGAAAGATCTCCTTTACCCATGGATTGGTAGGATTCACATAGTGAAAATGGCTATTGTGCCAAAAGCAATCTACAGATTCAATGCAATTCCCTTCAAAATACCAACACAATTCTTACAGACCTTGAAAGAAAAATTCTCAACTTCATATGGAAAAACAAAAAACCCAGAATTTCCAAATGATCCTGTACAACAACAGAGCATCTGGATGTTTCGCCATTCCTGATCTCAAGCTGTACTACAGAGTAATAGTTATAAAAACTGCATGGTATTGGCATAGAAACAGAATAGTGGATCAATGGAACCAAATAGAAGACCCAGAAATAAACCCACACACCTATGGAAACTTGATTTTTGACAAAGAAGCCAAATCCATTCAATGGAAAAAAGATAGCATTTTCAACAAATGGTGCTGGTCCAACTGGATGTTTGTATTCAGAAAAATGAAAATAGATCCATATTTAACACTCTGCACAAAACTAAAGTCCAAGTGGATCAAAGACCTCAACATAAAACCAGACACATTAAATTGGTTAGAAGAAAAAACGGGGAGGACCCTAGAACTAACTCATTGGCACAGGAGAATACTCCCTGAACAGAACACCAACAGCACAGGCTGTAAGATCAACAATCAATAAATGGGACCTCATGAAACTGAAAAGCTTCTGTAATGCCAAAGTCACTGTCATCAAAACAAAATGAGAGCCTATTGGGAAAGGATCATCACCAACCCTATATCTAACAGAGGGCTAATATCCAGTATATATAAAGAACTCAAGAAGTTAAAGAGCAAGAAATCAAGTAATCCAATTAAAACATGAGGTATAGAGTGAAACAGAGAACTCTCTGTAGAGGACTGTAGAATGGCAAAAACAAAACAAAACAAAACAAAAAACAAAAAAAACTTTAATTATAATAAAAAAGAAAGCATCTTAAAACATGAATGGTAGAGATCCAAGATGGCTGCCACTAAAGGACACTGTGTCTGAGGAGTAGGACAGCAGAAACAAAGCAGCGACCAGGAGACTGAACTCTGGGACCTAAAACACCAGCGTCCGTGATTGCCAGGTGAGCAGAACTCCCACGGTGAGAAAATCAAGTGGGAAAACCCTAGGGACACCCAGTTATTCCCCGGAAAAACCTCCAGGTGACCAGCTGTGCACACCTCTGATCTGAACGAGCAGCCGCGCTGGGCGCCTGCACCCACCATAATAGACTGGATCACACAGTCTCGTGGGCAGTCTGAGGAGGAACTGGGTACTGTTTTCACCGAACTGCACCCTGTGAGCCCACACTGCACCCGGGTTCTGCTTCAACCCATGGATGTGCGGCGGGCACGAACCTATCGCAGGAACCACCACAGTCTGAGAAAGGCGGGGGACCATTTTGACCAGTCTGCACTCTGCGGGCACACACTTCCGCCAGCAAAACCTCAGTCCCTGTGCCAGTCTGTGGGCAAGTCTGGGAGGGACCTGAGTTCTGCTTCAACCCATGGGTGTGCAGAGGGCGTGCACCAATCGCCGGAGCCACCCCAGACTGAGAAAGTCCGGGGACCATCTTGACCAGACCTCACACTGAGGGCCAACACTTCACGCATCCGCCAGCAAAAACCTCAGTCCCTGTGTGTGTCCACAGGACAGACAGAGAAGGCCTCGGGCACCATTTCAGACAGGCCTGCATTCAGGGGAGGCACACCAACCCAAATCCATTGTGTGTGCCTCAAATATCATGTCAGACCGTGGTGCACAGCCCCTGGCCCAGAAGGGGGAGACAAATCTCCATTCCAGGGGAGAGCCCTTAGCAATAAACCTAGGGCTGAGTGCAAAGACCCCAGCTGACATCTCAAAAGACTGAGGAGCTAGACCTCCAGACCAGAGGGGTGACCAGCCTGCAGTGCTCACAGCTTCTAGGACAGAGCACGAAGCCGGACACACAGAGCCCACAAAAGAGTTCAACTGAGACAACAACA
>CM053761.1:6464259-6503955 GCA_028658305.1 Pachyuromys duprasi | reverse complement strand
AAAGAAAGAAAGAAAGAAAGAAAGAAAGAAAGAAAGAAAGAAAGAAAGAAAGAAAGAAAGAAAGAAAGAAAGAAAGAAAGGAAGGAAGGAAGGAAGGAAGGAAGGAAGGAAGGAAGGAAGGAAGGAAGGAAGAAAGAAAGAAAGAAAGAAAGAAAGAAAGAAAGAAAGAAAGAAAGAAAGAAAAGAAAAGAAAAGAAGGCTTGTAAGATACCAGATGCCTCTGTGGGTAAAGATGCTTTTATGCAAGCATGAATCAGATTCCATCCATGTCCCACAAGATAAGTAGAGAGGATTGACTTCTGAGATTTGTTGCCTGACCTCACATCGAAGCACACACACATACAAACACACATCATCACCACAACATATATAAACAAATTATCTAAAAATGTGAAAAGTTAAGAGATTGAAACTGTAGTCAACTTAAACTCAGTATGATGCTGAAAGCACCAGGATCTGTTCCAGGCTTCCCTGGAAAGTGTCAAGAAGAGACTCCACTATAGGGTCCAGGTTGGTGCACAAAGCAAAGTCTAAAGTGAGAGTTAAAGTTCACATATGGAATACCTAATTCCTCTGACTTGTTCTCCATTTCTCCAAGTGGAAATTCACACAGATCTAAAAGGATCCACAGAGGTACACTGAGGACACAGAGGCTGAAAACAACTGTCATTACATTTTTTTAAAACACTGCATAATAAAATGTCATATCTCCATTCCTTTCTGGATGCTAGCCAAGTTTCTATATTTTTAGCAGGAACAGCAAAATTTTTTCTAGGATTGCAAGTTACACACATTTTTAGAGACAGCTCAGATTAATCCAGTTCCTACTCAGTCTCCTATTGACTCATCCTACTGAAAAACCTACAAACAAAAACTCCCATTAACCAAGCCTGCATGTGCATACAGAATTTCCAGTTGGCTTTCTGTCATTATTCTCTCTTAGAACAAATAGCCAAAGCTATCACGAGGACAACCTGTTACAGTGAAGTAAGACAAAGAAAAGCTACACTTTGAACTGTGGGGGCCTGACTCAAGAAGTTTCAGAGAAGAATTTTAGTATGTTGCCTATAGATCATCTTGTGATATCTGATTGAAGAATGTGACTGCTTTTTGCCCTTGTCTGAAGAACCTGCCTGAGGCTAAGGTAAAACTATTTAGATTAATTGCATTAGCAAACAAAATCTCAAAACAGACTAGTACAGACTATATCCTGTGGTTCACTCAGATCTCTGAGTTCACAACCAGCCTGGTCTACAGAGCAAGTTTCAGAATACGCAATTTTAGATAGCAAAGGAAAGCACTGAAAACAGAAACTGGTGAAAATGTAATTGAATGAGGGGGACATGTTCCAGCCCCAGCAAGCAGCAGAACTTGGCATCTTCAGCCACAAAGTTCTGGCTTTAGATTCAAGGATAGAAGAAAGGAGTTTGTAATTTCTTTCCATAACTAAGAAAAGACTTTGAGGCCAGAAATGTATCAGGGGTCTCCCTATATGAAAATCTAGTGAGGCCACTGTATGAATCTGCGATGCGCCATTGTATAAAGCTGTGAAGGTAAAGACTCAATTGCCTTGGAGACCCCAAGAATTAGAGAGATGCTTAGTTGTTGGAAACCTGCCAAAGAAAACCGTGAACAGGGAGTGAAACCAGCCCAAAAGAAAGAAGAATATTGCAATTAACATAAGTGAAAGGAGTTGGAGACCTGAAGATTATTTAGATATCAAACATGGAGATGAAGGGCTTAGAGTTTGTCCAGCTGGTTTTTGGTCTTGCTTTGGTCCAGTATTTTCCCACTACACTCCCGTCCATATGTGTAGGAATAATAATGCATATCCTGTGTCACAGAGGTGACCTTCATTCACATTGTATCCTAAAGAAAAAGTTACACTGTTCTCTAGCCCTAGACTCCTTAAGAATTTTATCAGATGTACTATTGATTGGTTGTCATAAAGATCTGATGGCCAATAGATAGAACAAAGAGTGGAAGGCAGGACTTTCAGGCAGAGAAAAAGACTCTGGAAAGAAATAGGAGGTTCTTTTGCCAGGAAACATGAGTGGAGACAGATGTGACTATTGGGTCTGAAAGCTATAGCTAGCCACACAGAAGGATGGGGCTAGCTGTTTGGTGAACTTAGATGAGCTCATTGAGAGTCTGCCCAGCTAAGACCTAAGCATTAAAATATTAAAAGGTATCAGTGTCTTTATTTTTTACAGCTGGCAGGTCATCAGGGTCTTACAAAACTGGGCCATTATACATTGGAAGTATGTGATCTGGTTTTTCACTTTAATTTTATAGGGAATTGTAGTTAACAGATTACATGAATCTGAGAAGAGACTTTGAATTTTGGACTTTATACATTCTTGACACTGTGATAAACTATGCCAGTTTTGAAGTTTGACTAAATTTATTTTGTATTATGTTTTGACTGTAAGCCTATCAGTGCCAAGGAGTATAACTGGTAATTTGAACAGGTATGGCCCACCATAAATTCATGTGTTTGAATGCATGGCAATAGGGAGTAGCACTGTTAGGTTGTGTGGCCTTGTTGAGGTAGGTGTGGCCTAGTTGGTATAAGTTTGGCCTTGGTGGGGTGTGTGTAGCCCTGTTGGAGGAAGGGTGTTACTAGGGCAGGACACACTTTGAAGTCATAAATAAGCTGAGCTTCTGCTGCCTGCAGGTCAAGATGTAGAACTCTCAGCTTCCTCTCTAGTACCATGTCTGCCTAAAAGCTGCCATGTGTTCTGCATGATAGTAATGGACTAAATCTCTGAAACTGGTAATGTAGCCCCAATGAAATGTTTTTCTTTGTAAGGGTTGCCTTGGCTATGGTGTTTTTTTACAGCAATGAAACCGTAACTAAGACATATGGAAAAATGTCTAGAAAAATATGATGGCAAGATACAAATGAAATCTAAGGTGCCAGTGCTTGAACAGTAGCACACAGGAAGGAAGATATTATCAAGGAGAAAAGAGGTCAAGAAACATTACAAAATGTCCTGACCTAAGGCACCTGAGTGAGGTGTCAATAGTCATCAGTTTGAGACTATGAAGCTAAAAAGAAACCTTTCACCAGAGTTAGAAATGGGAGACAGGCATTAGAATACTAATTCTAATTTCAGCTCCCAGAGACTTTGAAACAATGTCTTTAAAGTACATAGGGAATTTTTTTCTACAGAATAAAGTATGGGAAAGGAAAAGGTAAGCTGCTCTTCCAGTGCATAACTTAGAGCAAGTTAGAGGCAAAGCAAGGTCATAGTGGTGGCTCATCCTTCTAGTACCAACATTTGGAAGGCTGAAGCAGAAGGATCATCAGGAATTTGAGACACACCTGAGCTAAATATTAAATTCCAGACCAGCCTGAGCTATATTTCAACACCCTATCTCAAAACAGAAAAGAAAAACAGGATGGGAGAGAAGACTCAGTGGTTAAGAGCACTTGCTGCTCTTAAAGAGAACCTTGGTTCATTTACCCATATGGTAGCTGACAACCACCTGTAAATCCAGATTTAGGGAATCTAAAACCCTGTAGTGGAAGTTTTAGTTTCTTTTCAGTTATGTTATGTAAACATGTTTTTGCTTTAATCCCCGGTGTGGGGCATGAGGCTGCTTTAGTTTGTCCACAGCTGTTAACTATGATTATCTCATACTCTGAGAGGAACATGATCCTTTGCCAGATGCAGATAGTTTTATTCTGAGGACTCTGAGAGGGCATAAATGCCAGACTCCAGAGAGGAAAAGGAGCTCCAAGAAAGAAGAAGGTTGCTCCCTGCCCCTGGTTGCTGTTGATGCACTTTGACAAGAAGAAGTTGGAGATATCCTGAAATGAATTTTAGACTTGTCCCAAGTAACCAAATGATCCTAACAAGCAGAGAGTAGCAAAAAGGCTATGCTCCTTCTCCTACTAACCTTTCTCTCCTACCTATTGTTAGGGGGTTGGAAGGTGTTAGGGTGGATAAGGTTTAGAAGGGAAATAGAGGTATAAGAACTCAAATAAATTAGATTAAAAACTACAAGCATCAATACCCTCTTCTGATCTTGGGCACTGCAGACTCCCAGATGATAAAACACTCACACACACAAAATAGATGAAAGTGCCTAAAAAGAAAAGAAATAACAAAGATGTCAGAAGGAAGAGTAAGATGAGATAAGGATGTAAAACAAATTCACAAGAAAAAGAATGATGGAGAATTTATAAAAAATGGTACTGAGCTGGCCTAAAGGTTTGAGGTTTAGAGCCAGGTGGAGTAAAGAAAATGGAAAAAATGAGCTATTCAATATAGGTAAAAATTAGGTTCTACAACAAAGAATAGCATGATTTTGGGGCAGAAAACATTTTTATAGCCATGCAAATATAAATAGTAAATTTCATATTCCATTTAATATTAAAGTGTTAAAAACTACCAAGACATTTAAGCAAACAGAAGAAAGAGTAGAAAACTCCCCAGAAACCAGTAAAGGGAGCAAGAGATAACTCAACAAAATTCCCCTTTTGCAATTTTCTGTGTAATTTACTTTGCTAAACATGAAAATAAAATCAGCCTTGACATTGGTCTATCTCTTGGTGACACGTGATTGTAGACTAAATAGACTCTTTGTAACCAAAGCACCAAAACAGTCCTGAGGAAGGACTCAGCACAAATTGGCAGATTCAGAGAATCCTTTCATGCATCTCAACTTCATGAAAGAGACATCTCATGTTTGCACTTCACAAATGGACTGGATGGGACCTTAAAGGGATGCAACGCCACAAGAGTCACAAATCACATTGACAGACATTAGATCTTCTAATTTCTATATTAGCCTTCTCTACTCTGGGGGAGCATTACTCTGCCCAGAGCGTTATTTTATGTAGGTATAAGTTGAACCTAAAATAACATCAAGGACTGGAATACTCACCGGCCTATGAGGAAATGAGGAAGCGATATTAAGAAACACCCTAGGCCCATAATTACACATCCAACACCAATCATGATAGGTCTGTGCAGTTTTGTTCCAAAATAACTTACAAATATAATGAAGAAAAGGTTTCCTGGGAGGGAGGAAGGAGAATGCTTGTTTTAGTAAAGTATTAGCACCTCTTAGTCAACAGTTTCTCCAGCATTTGCACTCTGGGGTTCATTGTTTAACAACTACCTTGAGAATGCAGGAACGGGTGCATAGGATGGTTTGTATATTGTTTGAATATGTAGAACAATTGTGACACTAAAGGAAGTTTCTCCTCCACTTTGGAGAATACTAAAACTAATATTCAGGATTATCTTGCCCTTGGGACACACAAAAAGTAAGCTGAAAAGAACAAAATATATAAGTAAGTTTGAACTCTTTGTTCATCATTCTAGTATATGACTGTATTCTGTCTAAATGCACAGAATGTTGTCTGAAATATCTATTGGTTGAAAAAAATCCCCTCCTTACATTAGGCTTAGTTCACATTTTACATTGCCTTGCTGTGCCCCTCAAATAATCTATGGGAAGGCATGGGGAGAGAGGTAAAGTTGTCCATTCTAGTGAATGGTTACTTGCAAAACTGCCTGGGAAAATGCCAACCAAATGCTGCTTTTACCTGCCAATGTGAATTGCTTTCTCTCAATTATTTCTACTTAAGACTTCCCTTAAATCACCTGCCACAGCCAGTGCTGGTATAAATAGTCAATACTTTCTACCTTAAACAAGAATTTTTAATCTTTAGTCTGAAATTCATGAATCCACAAAAATTAGCATTTTCAAAAATTATAAAGTTTTCATGAACTTGGGTGAGAACTGTTTTCAGTAATCTTTAACTGGGCATCACCATTCCTCTTCATTGTAAAGAAGGAAGCAGTAGTGACATAAGCAGTCATGATTGCCTTACCAACAGAAGCATAAATAATGGCATATGACATCATGCTTATTGTAGATATTGCAAATGGCATGGAGCCAAAATTATTTGAAAATCAACTCTGGATAATATTTACCTTGGTGCCTGTTGAAATGTTACTTTGGTGTAACTGGTTCCCTCTTCACCTACATGGTTTAATTTTGTGGCATTAAATATTATCATGAAATGGCATTGGGTTTTCATGGAGAGTCCTCTGCAAAGAAATGTCAATCCCACTTTTTAGCCCTGTGCTGACTCTTGGCCACTGAGAGGGAAAAGAAGACTCTAGTGTAAGCCAGATTCTCTACCCACTTCTCATTCCTGTACTTCTCTCCAGGATCGGGTTCTAAAACTTTTCAACCTCCCATAAAACTCAGTTGATTTCATCTGCACATTAATGATTTGATGATGCTTCTCCCTCAGTGCTCTCCATTACATTTACCTGTTGTTTCTTCTCCTGGTAAACCTTTACTCTTTCAGGAGACTGTCTTCTCTAGCACTACTCCAACCCACAGGACCTTGGATAACCAATGTTCCACACTTAGTGCATCTAACACATAGAACATGAGCAAAATCTATGTGAAGTCCATGTAAGGCATTCATCCTGACTCCACTGAAGGCCTTGACCATGGGTGGAATAGTAAACACTAAGGAGCTTGACCATGGGAGACAGAACAGAGCATCCTCAGTATGGGTGAGCTTATTTTCAATCCCAGTTTTCTTTGCTGTTTTGATTAAATACACTAAAGACAATTTCACGGTGAAGGAGGCAAAAACTGAGTAAACTGGAGAAGAGAGGCACCGAAGCTTCCAGTTCACTTGGCTTATAGAAGTAATATTTTTCTTAGTCACCCTTTGCACTTTCATACCCTAGTTAATCACCCAAAAGCAGGGGCTAAAGTTCATTCACTCTTCTGAATTGTGATTGAATTGTGTCAGAAAGCTTCCTCATTTTTCCTAGTGACTAGGAGTGGAGAGCTGTCAACATCACAGACACCTTAGGGTAAAAAATTGGCTCTCTCATTTAGAACTTAAGTTCCTCCAGACTCCCATATGTACCTTCTAAAATGCCAAGGAAAAGGCTTTAGCTTCTGTTTGAATTATCAAATGATAAAATTTGACACTAATGCTTCCAATCTTCTGTCACTCTTCAAAGAAACAAACCTGTGTCACAATATGTGGCAATAATTAGCTGCCATCATGAGAATATTTAAATAAGTGGCTTCTTCACACCAAACCATGCTCCTCAGTCAACACCAAGAAGTACATAACTATACATTCTAATGCAGGAAATGAGAAAATATTAATATATAAAATAAGTAAATGTAAAAATAACTCACCTATCTCAAAGCTCCCATTGATTATTCCAACTATGGATGTGGGGAGACTGAATTGTCTCTCTATTTGTGTGAGCATGGAATTCATATAAGCTCCTGATAGTGCTTTGGCTAGATATGCACATGTTAATGCCAACAGAAATACCTAGGAAGACAAAAGGTTAAGAAAAAATATATATGCTGTTTTCTGAGTGTATATCTGCCATCTGCTGACAAAACAGCCTGTACCATGAGGTGGAGAATGGTATCAAACTTAAATAGCCCTTGAACATGCATGCAAGAAAATTTAAAGTGTAACTGTCCTCTGTCAGTAACCTCACGCTGGAAAAGCAGAATTGGAATAGTTGCTTAGTGGTGGTGAGTTGTGTCAATATGTATGGCTTTGCTCTTTTGTCAGTGTATCTTATTCATGCAGAAAGACATGGAGTTGTGGCCTGGAGATTGTTTTCTGTAAGATAGAGTTATTGATGGGTCTTCAGTATTGTACTATTATCTGCAGTACAATGCTATCTAAGGGGAAAAAACCCAAAACACAGAATTACACCAAGGCATTATATATGCAGCAAGCCTGCTGTGGTCTATCTGCAGCCATGACATGTCTCTGGATGTCCTTGGCCAGTGCAATACTCTCTCCTCTTTCTCTGTATTCTTGGGTACAACACTGGAGCCAAGGGCCACAGTAAAATGACCTATGTTTCTTTCTTCCTGGTACAATGTTCTCTATAACACTATCTCAGCTGGTGTTCATGGTATACAAACCCATGGCAAAAAGTTTGGGGTCCCTTGGTTACAGGATAAAGGGTAGCATTACAGATAATGTGACTTTAGTACCCGTATGTAACTAGTTAACTCACTATGACTGATATAGAGAACGAGATTTTTGTTTCTGCAAACTCATCTTCCAGCATCTCCTTGATGCCAAATGTTATTATCCATGTTTCTGGAACGTCTGTACTTTTTAATCAGAAATAATATGAAAAATTTACTGTGTTTAATTAGTATTTACTTCTTGCAAATTTATTGTCATAAGAATCAATTGACTTAGATAAATCAGAGCAGAAACATATGCAAATAATTATAATAATTTGGAAATGGGAACATTAAGTTCAGTATGTCTAAAAAGTACTCTATATCTCTAATACAGTATAATTTCACCTCTAGACATTTCTCTTATAAATTCAAATGGCATTTTCAGAGATGTTCACTCTTCCTGCTGCAAATCTTTCAGAGGATCTGACTGACACTTTATAATTTTCACTTGAGTTCCATAATCCAGACTCTATATTTAAAATCAAGGTCTACCGAATTAAAGAAAAGTAATCAGACTTGGGAAGATCATTTATTCTATTTGTGCTTTTGAGAAGAAACCTAATTAGACAGTGAGCTCACTGTTCTTTCTCTAATGTGTTTGGTTCTCTGTGTAAGAGAAACCAGTGGCTGTGCTGCGTCAGGTCTACTGCTACATCACATCTTGTTTATTAAGCTAATCCCCCTGACTTTTCATCTAAGCACTCGAGTCTAAAGCAAACCCCTTTAGAACAGTCTTTTCATGTTTTCTAAGGGAGTTTTTGTTTTTCTGTTTTTCCATCTTTTCTTTTTGTGTCAATGTGTGCATGTTTGCATGGGGTGTGCTCAGGTATGACTATGCACATGTGGAGAGGACCTCAGGTGTGATTTCCTAAGTTGGTCAAATGTTGTCCATTTTTTTAAATAACAGAGACTCTCCCCTACCTAGAATGCACCCATGATGCAAGATTGTCTTGTCTGTCAGCCCCAATTATCTGTCTGACTCTATTTCCAATGCTGGAATTATAGTTGTGTGTATCCATGCCTAGTTTTTATGTTGGCATTAGGGATTGAAGTCAGGCCTTCTTGCTTCCATGATAACTACTTTACTGACCAAGATATCTCCCCCGACGCTTTGAGAATTTTTTTTCTTTTCTTTAATAATTTTTGTTGATTAAATTTACTGTTTGGAGATTTCATACATACATGGTATGTTCTGATTATAATTTCCTTCCTCTCTTCTCCTGTAGAGGAATTTTAATTCAGAACATGGTGCTCTGGCAAGAGATCATATCCAAAGACCTTTTAGGTCTGTGTGTTTTGGCTGTAATACAAACATGCCTTTAATCCAGGAAACAGAAGCAAGTAGATCTGAGTTCAAAGCCAGCCTGGAATAGAGCAAGCATCAGGTAAAGAAAAGTGTAGGTCCAGGCATGGTGGTACATGCTTTTAATCCTGAACAATGAAGGTAAAGTTAGTTTGTAAAAGGAAGCATCTATTTTTTAAAGTGATGCCTAATTGAGTGGCTGAAATAGTGATGAATTAGAGAACATTTGACAAAATAGGATTTGCCCAACTCTCATGAGAAGAGAGAAGAAAGGGAAGCTACTTAAGAGGTAATGGAAAAAGAGAGGGTCCTGTTTTTACCAGGGCAGTAATAGAGAAGCAGTTTGCAGGGAGAGGAGGAACTCAGGTGAAGATTGAGTGAGCCACAGAATGAGGAGCCAGAAGATTAGAAGAGATTGCTGGAGTTAGTTTGAGGTCAAGCTGAGCAGTTCAGAAGTCAACAGAAAAGTATGGTTTAGTTGGAAGATGTGTTTGAGCCAGAACAACTGAGTTGAACCAGCCAGCTCAGAGCTCAGTAAAAACAAGCAGTGGTGAGTTTATCAAGCAGTAAGTCTTAGAGGCTGAAAACATTCTAGGCCTAGGTTAGAGTGTATGGAGGTTAGAAGCTTCCAGCACTAGGCCTAGGTTAACAGACAGAGGCAGTAAGCCTCTGAAACAACATCTGCTAGGAAAATAAAAGTTCCTTTTACATTCTCCTCCTATCTTTCTCATCAAGACCCTTTTTTCTATCAGTCCACAAGGTTCATGAGGTTTGGTTTACCCACAGCTTAACTATAGCCATTGTGTAGTCACTGAGTTAGAATTAACCATAGGTCACCAGTGCAAGCATGATTGAAGGCCGTGAATGCCATCATACCCTCTGTACTGGAAACTTTTCTTAATGATTACATTTCTAAGTTTATGAAACCTGAGCTTCATTCAGACTGACAATGAAGACCTTTTTACCACCTTAACATTGTAGATAGTTCTAAATTCAGAGACAGAGAGAAATCTAACTAGTTTTAAACAATTACCTCTAAATTTTGTCTTATAAAGTCATGGCTTTGACATTTTTCCCTTAACATCCACACCAATATCTACTCTTGTTGAACTCCAAAATAACTGTGGGGGTTTGAATAGGAATGGTCCCTATAAGCTAATAAATTGGACTGCTTGACCACCAGGAAGGTCCATTTGACCACTCTTAGGATGCTGGCCATGTTAGAGGAAGTGTCACAGTGGGGGTGAGCTTTGAGGATTTAGAATGTCCAGTTACAGGCAATCTCTCTCCGCTGACTACTGAACTGGATGTAGAACGAACAGCTTCTTTACCAGCTCCCTATCTGCATTTCTGCATTTGCATCACCATATTTCCTTTTATGATGTTAATAAAGTAAACCCTTGAATCTGTAAGCCAGCCCCAATTAAGTGTGTTTTTGTTTTGTTGTTGTTGTTGTTGTTGTTTTGCAGTGGCCATGATGTCTCATCACAGTAACAGAAACTTCAGTTAAGGTATTTACCAGAAACAAACTATGAGAAGTAGTGATTATAGATACGTTATGACTTTTTTCAACAAATTATAATAATCTTAGTGACTAATAATCATAATACTCCTCAGCATCTTACATTTTGAAGCTGGAGATGCAGCCCAGTGGTTAAGAGCACAAGTTGTCCAAAACAAGACATCTAACACATATCTGGAGAAGGTTAAGAGCCAGATGACATGGCTTCTCAGAAGCATGTGAGAACTGTAGGAAAACTGAAGGGGTTTCGGATTCCAATAATTTGTACATATTGTAGGAAAAAGCACTGAGTCTGAGGACTCTCTTTTATGTTAATAACATTCCACTACTTGTGAATAAAGGCAAAATGAGCATTTAATAGGACAAGTTAAGATGCAGCAGCTTAGAGAGGAATGTTTGAAGGACTCTGCAGACACTAGGCCAGTGCTCAAGTTTCATGGGTTAATGTAAGTTCGCATTTTGTGATGTAAAGATGCTGTCGAAGCTATGAGAACCATAATTGTCTCTAAAACATTTAAAACTACCAAAGCAGCTAACAAAGTGGACTGTTTTCTTCCAAACATGATTGCTGTGTTGCCAAAACTTGAACAAAGTTTTTGTCTGACCTGGTCATGGAGTCATCTTTGCATATTAATCAGCAGAGTGCTTCTGTCTAGGGAACTGTTTCCTAGCTATGACCCTGTACATTTTGTCAGGAACCCCTGAAAGCTGAGCTTGATTGATTCTGACTGCAGACTAAACTCCACCACATAATACACACCTGAACCATTTTAAACCCCATCTGCTTTTAGACTCTCTAAGCATTCTGATTTAGTTTTCTGGATGAAAAATTGTGGTAAGATATCCCTAATATAAAAACAATTTCTTTAAGGCAAGAAATCAACAGCACAGTGGGTAAAATGGCATTTGTGTCACAAAACTTCACGTAAGCTGAGCAATGTTACAGGGCTGTCATTGTTTAAAGGCCTTTCAGACACATATGCGTGCATACATTTAAACAATCCATACCTTAATCTTGGCAAAGCATCTGATCCCATGGGTTGGAACCTTTTTCTTAGGTTCTTCCATGTTGTTCTTCTGATTGTTTCCAGATGTCTATGCTTTAAATATATATTCTGCTGTCTTTCTAACAAGAATGGCAGTTGTTAAATTATTTACTGAACTGTGATAAATCATTCTTTTATCCCATTTCTGATGCTAAGTAGCTTTTCTTTTATTATTTTTCTCTCATGCATTACATCCTGATTATAATTTCTCCCCTCTCTCCAAGCATCCAAGTCCTTCCCCTGACTCTTTCTTCTCCCCCAGCCCTACTCCTCTTCATTTTCCAAAATAAAATAAAAGGGGGTCTCCCTGGGATTTTGAGGAAACATTGTATAACAAGTTACAATGAAACCAGGCACAAACCATGACTACAAGGGTAAAGGAACAACTCAGTAGGGGAATAGTTTTTAAATTATTAAACTAGTTTATAATTACTTACTAAACTATAACAAGTAATTTTAAAAAAACCAAAACACTAAACATAACAAACCAAACCAAATCAACCAACCAAACAAACAAAAACCTCCACATCTCTTAGGGCTAGGCTGGCTTAGTCAGGGGTTTTTATTGCTATGATAAAATACCAGGACCAAAAGCAACTTAGAGGGGAAATGGTTTATTTTAACTTGCAATTCTGTGTCATAGTTCTTCACTGGGGGAAGTCAGGCCAGGAACTGAAGCAGAAGCCTGGAGGAAGGAAACAAAGCAGAGACCACAGAGGAATGCTGCTAACTGCTCAGCCTGCCTTCTAATAGAACCCAGGACTTCCTACCCAGGGATGAACTGAGCCATCTCACATCAATCACCAATCAAGAAAATGTGCTACAGGCGAGAACTTTGGTCCATAAATGGCTGTAGCCTATCCAGCACAGCTGGGGAGGGGTGGCTCAGTGGGCAAATCGTTTGATTTCTAATCTTGACTTTGAGTTCTTAGTAGCCAAGTAGAGCTGAGTTTATCTGCAATTACCAGTAACCCAACACTGGGAGAACCCAGACAGCAGGATCATGGCAGTGTGCCCCCTGACACTCTAACCAAATGAATTCCCAACAGGTCCAGTGAAGAGGCCTGCGGTATTTTGAATAGGTATGGCCTATAGACTGATGATTTGAAGGCATGGCCCAGAAGAGTGGTATGCATGCATGCAGAAGATAACTTGCAGGAGTCAGTTCTGGAGATCTCATTCAGATCATCATGCATGACAGCAATCGACTATTGCCTATTGAAGCATCTCACAGGCCTCTTTATAGGCTTTTTACTATTCTTCCAAGACACAACCGAATATCAGAGATTATGATTACATGACTATCTCTAGGTTCTTTGGATATGAACCTTTTTGGATATGGCTTTTTCATGGGAATAGAGGTATTTTGACCATTTACAGAGAAAATCATGACACTGGAGAGATGATTCACTGGTTAAGAGCATATGTAGCTCTTTCCAGAATACATATCAGGTGGTTCAAAACCACCTGAAATTCTCGCTCCAGTGATCCCAACAACCTCTTTTAGCCTTCTTGGATATCAACACATGTGTGACAGGCACCACACACATATAACGTTCTTATTTAAAATATTTTAAGTATGTCAGATTCTTTAAATACCCGTCAATACAATTCTGTCTAAAGTCTCTTCAGGAAAAGTTTCTAATTACACAGCATGAATGTGAATACTGTAGGAATGATATGGTGCTTCCTGAAAATTTTCAGACTCATAATGTCCATTTGCCCAGCATTGGTAAGGTGAGCTTTGATTATGTGTTCCATGTGGATCTTCCAAATCTCTTAGCATCAAGATAATATTTTCTCGTTTATTTCATTGAACATTTGTGTGAAGTTCTACAGATCATACAATCTCTTATCTATAGGTAATTCAATACTTTTAATGTCCAGTGACAATTCAAAACTTAGTTATTTGTGTTTAATACAACCATTGGTTTTCTGTGCTAGGGTAGGGTTTCACTTATCTCTGAAGTAGTTTAAATCAGTATAAACATACATGTTTTTATTCTACTCAGAAGGTTACAATCTAGTTCCTTGATCATTACATAAGTTATATTTTCCATTTCTGAGACAAGATATCTGACAGAAACAACATGAGGAAGAAATTTGTCTCACACTTTGAGGATGTAGTCCATCATGGCAGGGAGGGGACAGTGCGAGTGTTGGGAGGTGGCTGGTCTCTTGGCATCCACTGTCAGGAAGCAGAGAGCAAGGAATGGTAGTGCTCAGCTCACTTTCTCCTTCTTAGTCTGGGGACCCCGAGCCCAGAAGATGGCACCACCTATGTCCTCCCCACCTCAGTTAAACTTTCAGGATATGTGATAGATACATGTGTCCATGGTGATTCTAAATCCAATTAAATTGACAACAAAATTAGTTATTGCTATATCAAATTCATGTTTCATTTTTCTAGCAGAAGTTATTTCAGTTTAATTCTTGTATGCAAACAAAGTCCTTGTGACAAAAGTTGCCTCCTCGAATATTCACACATTCCTTTGAGAGTCCCCACTATTGGCCACTGGTTTATGTCTTGTCCTTACTGCTGGCTACCTCTTCTCTTTTTGTCCCCATCACTGACTACATCTTCACTTTCTAGTATTATTTAATCAAGGAATTTTTTTTTCAATTTCCCCAGGAGAGCTCTCAAGTCAACTTTTCCTTTAGGAAATTGATCCCCGATACCACAAAATAATATTTAGGAGCTAAGACATAGACAGAGAGATAGAGGATCTCAAACACAGATGAAAAATACATGTGTGGGTCATATATATATTTACATAAAGATGATATAAATGAGGACACACTGATGCTTCCAGTTTTGATCCAGAAGTACAGAACTGGTCACTCTGTACTAGCATCCTTTACTTTCATCCCTGAGAACAGGTTTACATTATCCTCAATATATTTGTTCATTACTTATACCTAGAATACAGAGATAATAATTATGAAAATTGTTGGTATACATCATATTGAACAGCCAACCTACTAGCAAGAACTCAGCATTTGTTTGTAGCTTATCACATAGTAAAAAATTAAGTGTAGGGTCCAATCAAATACTCCAGTGTAGCTCACAGCCCTCCAAGGCATAGAACATTTCCTTCCTTGCAGACAGGATTCTCAATGACAACCTGTTTTCAATATGAATATCACTTGTGTGTATATTTTAAATAACATGTAAGAGTGTAATATCTTAGCACATTAAGAAAGCAAAAATAAACTAAGAGTGACAGAATATGGGTTAATAGTAACATGGGTTAATATGGGTTAATATGGATTATGATCTGAGTTTGATACCAAAAGCCCACATGAAGGTAACAGGAGAGCTTCTTTCTCTGCCTGTCTCTATCTCTCTCTTTCACACACAAACACTATGCACCACAGCTCACACACTGTACATATCAGTACCTCCAAACACAATAAACAGAATAAAATTTTAAAAGAATTACATAAAACACCACAACATACACACTGAATAGTTACAAAAAGTGTAACAGTAGCTTTTATTCACCTGATTTAATTGTTGTCTTCAAGATTTCTTGCCTCTGTCTGCTAACCTAGGCTTAGTCTTGGAAGTGGCTAGCCTCCTTACAATCTAATCTAGGCCTAGAATTTTTAGCCTCTGAGACTTACTGATGAATAAGCTCACCCTTTCTAGAACTTTCTGAACTCTGGCTAGCTGGTGACTTTAACTTCTCTCCTAGCTGACTGTTTCAGACTGGCTTCTCTTCTGACTGAATTGTTCTTCTTAGGCTTAAACTAACTCAAGCAATCGATTCTAATCTGTCTCATTCTCTGGCTCTTTTTATCTGCATCTGTGCCTACTTTTTTCATCAAACTCTCTTAGTAAAACTTCCCTGGTAAAAAGTGCATTTGAATCCCTCAAATGGTACTGCCATGAGTTCAGCTCTACTGCTCTGAATCTGAACTCACTGATGCAACTGAACTGCCTGAACAGAACTAGCTAGAACTCAGAGATCTGAATGTTTCTTTCTCCCGAGTGTGCTTACATTAAAGGACTGTACCATCACACCTGGACCTACGTTTTTCTTTACCTGAAACTTGCTCTATACCAGGCTGGTCTTGAACTCAGAGATCTGCTTGCCTCTGTCTCCTGGGATTAAAGGTGCATCTGTATTCCAGCCAAATCACACAGACCTAGAAGGTCTTTGGATGTAATCTCTGAATTAAAATTTCCTCTACTTAATAGTTTACAACAAGAATAAGATATTAATTCTACAGAAAACAATAAAATAAGAAAGAAAAGTTAACCAGCATGACTTAAGATACGCTTTCTGTCTGGTCCTCATGGACCATGACTCTTAGTTTGTTTTACCTATCTATCCATGATTCACACTAATCTGCACTGAAATAATCTTTTCCCTATTACAAAAATTTCCTCTTTATTATCACATTTGGGTAACTTGTTAAATCTTAGCTTCTAATGTCAAAGTTTGGCTTTCCTCTAACATATTTGACTAAAATCCAAAATAGCACTTACATATACTAGTGTGTTTGTGATCTCACAAGTACACTGTAGTAAAATTGAACTTCCAAAAAAATTTTTGCCACATTTTAAAAATTATTAGCCAAGGACTGCAGCTATCTGAATTTGTGATTCTACCATGGTTTGATCCTATTTGTCTCCTCTGAGCACTTTGTCTTCTGGATACTTGCTTTTGTGTTCACTAGCCTATAGCAAAGGAGAAATATCTTTTTAACTTCTTGCTTGATGTTGTTCTGTGTGGTTTTGGTCATGATTTTCTATTTGCTTTTGGCCAGAACTTTAGCTATATTGGTTTCAATAAAACACTGTAATTAAATTTGGGGGAAATATGGAGTCACTTACCTCTTTTTCCAACTAGTAAATACCCTTTATGGGAACACACATGGTTAATATTCTGTTTAACTCTGTCACCTGTTAGTAAGATGGTCTATAGATATACAACTCTTTCTGTGTTTCCATGCATAGTTGGTGTGTGTGTGTGTGGTATTGGGCTATGCCAGAGAAGGAAAGCTGTGGCCAGAGAGATGGTCCAGTAGTTACTGGAATATCTGGACTTTCAAAGGACACATGTTTAATTCCCAACATGGTGGGCATATCTATATTTTCTGGAATTTAAGAGATTCATGAAGCCAGCACAGCTGCTTGACACATTTTAAGCAAAGTTGAGCAGATTGCTGCAATCACTGTCCTTCAATCTGTAACTTTTGGGTTTTGGTCTCTGCATATATCTGAATTATTCTGGACTTTGTGAATTATGATTCAGTTTATGTCTTTTCCTGAGAAAAATTATGTCTGAGTCTTTTTAGGAAAATCCTAAAATTGACTGTCTAGCCACTATATGGAAGTCTTGCTTATGCCTTGGAGATCATTAAGCACAGACAAGCACATGGCTAGATGAGGCCATTACTTTAGGAATATTCTTGGGGTATCGGTTCCTGAATAAACTCAAACAGCATATTTGGCGCAGGGTAAACAGAGACAACTGACAAACTCTGGGTGGCCAGCAGAACAGGTTACAAATTCAAGGCCTCCTTACATTAAAGGTCTCTGAAAACGTAGTTTAAAGGTAGGAGGTCATTTATACAGGGTACACCCCTGGAAGAATGCAACTCAGTAGGTAGGATATATTGACTAAAATAAACCTTTCCTACTTTATAGCATACATGTAGTAAAAGAAGTGAGACAATAGTATTTTCTATTCATAAAAAGATGTTAAGATGTTTTCTGCTTGTCTGGAATGCTCTCAAACTATAAACACTGCCAGCTTGAAGGTAGGTTATTATATATTAAATGTGTTTACAGTGAGGAGACTTTCCTTAGCTTCTTTAAATTAGAGTTATAAGGCTAATAATAATACTAAAATCTGTTATGTTTGTATTTTCTAATTATAACTGAACTTGTAAACCGGGATGTATAATGAACAATAAGATACACACTCTGTACCACATGGATAATCATTGCTCTGTCTTTGTTCCGTGAAACTTGGATAAGTAAAGATGTGCTTGGTTGCTAGTGAGTCAGAGCCACAGAAATGGCCTGATTGCTAGACAGTCAGACTGCTAGTTTCCCCTGACACCTGACTTGCTCCCTCAGCTTGCCTATCCCTTATCTTCTCTCTCAACAAAGATCCTCTGACTTTCTCACTGTGCTGGGAAGGTCCCCCCAAAAGGATGCCTGCAATGGCCCATAAACACTTAAAACTCCAGTTCCAGGGGATCCAACACTTTCTTCTGGCCTTTGAAGTCACTATACATACATGGAACACAGACATATGGATAGGCAACACATCTGTACATATAAATTTAATGCTAATTAAAAAAATAAGGTGAAACAAGAAATTTTGAGGTGAAGGAATGTAAGAGAACATGTATATGGCCATCATTCTCTCACTGAAAGGACAAAGTGACCTACAGAAATCAACGTAGTCAAGGAATCATGAACCATCCAAGTAGAATGAAAAAATTAAGCATAGTCACTAAAGGGAACCATGGAGTTGGCTTGGCCTAGCTACCTTGAAAGGTATACAGTTTCTGAGAAACCAATGCACCCCCTCAGGCCATGAAACATTCCAGGACTCTTAGTGTTTCTCTGTATGTCCGCTTAGAATTCAAGGAGTGCAGAATCAAAACTGTTCACCCAAAATTTGTTCCGCAAACAAGATATGCAAGGGACATAGATAGAGCAAAGGTTGAGGGAATGGCCAACCAAAGACTGGCCCTACTGGAGACCCATTCCATTCCATAGGAGAGAGCGATTGTCTGACACTATTAATGATATTCTGCTACGCTTGTAGACAGGAGCCTATCTCTCTCTCAGCTGATGGAAACAGATGCAGAGGCACACACCCAAGCATAGACAGAGCTCAGGGAGTACTATGAAAGTGTTGCGGAAATGATTGAAGGAGCCCTGGACATATGTAGCAGATGCACAGCTTGGTCTCCATGTGGGTCCCCCAAAAACTGGAGTTGGGGCTCTCTTGACTTGATGTGCCAGGGTGGGCTAGAACCCATGGGGACCTTCCCCTTCTCAGAAGACGAGGAGAGGAGAGCAGAAAATGAGGGTGGGAGAGAGGTGTATGAAGAGGGAGCTGGGAGGAGAGGAGGGCTGTGATAAGGATGTAAAGTGAATAAATAAATTAATGAAGGATAAACGAATTTAAAAAATAACAAAATTCTTCTGAAACATTAAATATAACTGTTTCTGCCAACGATTGGTATGTAGCTACTAAGTTTCTTTCCTATTTTTCTTTTTTTCTCCAAAAGTAGAGTTTCACTGTGTATCCTCCACTATTCTGAAACTAGCTCTGTAGACCAGGCTGGGCTTGAACTCAGAGATCCACCTTCTACTGTCTCTAGTATGCTGGGATTACAGGAGTATATCCCAACCACCTGGCTAGCTACTAGCTTTCTTTAGCTTTGTAACTGCATAGAATTAATGTCAGTATACAAAACAGTTAAAGTATTATCACAAAAATCACCAGGAAAATTTTAAAGCAAGTCTCCAGAACACATAGTCCTCAAGATTATTTTTCTCTGAGGCAAACCCATCCTGGGTTTATTAATCAGTAAGACTGCATTCAGTGATGAGCTTAGAGACGTGAGTATTGGGCAAAGAACACATCATCTACCTAATATTAGTGAGAACTTCAAGTGCCCAATATGTGGCAAACTAATGTTCTCAAATTTCAAATTTTGCATTCCATTGTAAAATCAACAATGGAGAAGAAAACCTTACAAATATAAAGACTTTGGCATGTCCTTCAAAAATGCCTCATCTCTAAAAGCTTATCACAGAATCTATACTCTAGAGAAAGAATAAAATGGAAAGACATCAAATGTTAACTGATTGGTAGAATCAATTTTATGATACTACAAAAGCCATTTACAGTTTTGAAGCAATTCCAATCAAAATCCTCAACTTACACTTCACAGAAATAGGAAAAACTCTGTTAGATTTCATATGGTTTCACATAACATTCAGGATACCCACAAAACTACTGAACAAGAAGAGCAATGCAGATAACGTTATTCTTTCAGAACTCAAGGTGAATTACAGATCTACATGATTAATATTAATACAGTAGTGTCACAAAAAGACAGGTAGAGCAATAGAACAAAACTTAAGTTCCAATCATGAGTACACATGACTACTACCCTCTCATACTTGACAACGATTACTACCAACATGCAGTGAGGGAAAGACACCATCTTCAACAAACAATGCTGGGAAACTTGGATTTTCATAGGTAGAAGCATGAAGTTACATCCACTTTAATAACCTTTTTAGGCAGTACATTCAAATGTGTCAAACACCTACGTGTGAAACTTGAAACATCTGCACTGCAGAACAAAACAGAGGCAGCTCCTTGTCTGACACAGGTTTGGTTATGGACTCCCTGAGGAGGACTCCATGTACCCAGTAACAACTGACCAGTGGGACCTCATGAAACTAAAAGATGTGCATAGATATAGAAACAATCATTCAAATGAAACAATCACTCCTGGGAGTTTCTGGCAATTATAAATAACACTACTATGAGCATATTTGTGCAAGTGTTCTTATGGTAGATTGATGTGTCTTTTCTATATATTCTCAGGAGGGTTATTCATGGGTTCCACTAGATTTCTATACCTAACCCCTGAGATCACCCCAAGTTCCAATTGTTTCTCCCTCCTGATCTTCCTGTTCCCCACCCCTCTCTAATTTCCCTCTTCCATATGCTGTTTCTGTTCATTTTTCTTTTCCCAGGGACATCCTTGCTTTCTACCTAGAGTCCTCCTTGTCAGTTGGTCTCTCTGGGTCTGTGGATTATATACCCTGGATATGTTTTATTTTACAGCTAATATCCACTTATAAGTGAGCAAATGTCATATTTGTCTTTCTGGATCTGGGTTGCCTCATTAAGGATGAATTTTTCTAGTTCCCAACATTTGCTGGCAAATTTCAGTATGACATTGCTTTTAACAGCTGAGTATTATTCCATTTTGTAGATGAAAGGCATTTTCTTTACCATTCTTTATTAGACAGTCTTCTAGGATGTTTTCAGTTTCAGTGTATTACAGTAAAACTCCTAGTAATATAGTTGAGCAAGTGTTCTCATGGTGTGCCTTTTGGGTATCTTCTTGTGAGTGGTAAAGCTGGGTCTTGAGATAGAATGATTCTCAATTTTCTGAGACACTGAAATGTTGATTTCCAAAATGCTGTAGAAGTTTGCACTCTAAGTAGCAAAGGAGCAGCACTACCCTTCCTCTCTCTCCTCACCAGCATGGGTGGTCACTTGTGTGTTTGCTCTTAGCCATTCTCTGCTAGAGACCAGCTACACCACACAGGGTGAACCAAGGTGTGTGGCGCTGTTACTAATGGCTGGTATTCCTCTCTATACTTTAATTCTTATTCTTTCATGCTGGTAGCCTTGCTATGTGGGGCTCTATCTATGTACACTTTAACTATATGTATAGTTTAACTCTATATACAGTTCAACTCTATGTACAGTTTATCTCCCAGAGACTGCTGGTCCCAAGATCCTCTAAAGGAAAAGAGAGGTAGCATAGGCTGAACCCTGAACTCTCATATTCAGTGTCTTAAACTTTTATCAGTTGAGCTATTTGGACTTTCTGCTACCAGAATAGCTCTCCAGCTAAACACTTTTATTGTTTAACAGCAGAGGGCCTAAGATAATTAAACCATGTGGGTTCTATAGTAATGAGAACAGGGACTGTCTCTGACAGGAACTGATTGGCCTGCTCTTTGATCACCTCCCCCTGAAGGGGGAGCAGCCTTGCCAGGCCACAGAGGAAGACAATGAAGCCAGTCCTGATGAGACCTGATAGACTAGGATCAGAGGGAAAGGGAGGAGGACCTCCCCTATTAGTGGACTGGGGGAGGGGCATAGGTGAACAAGAGGGAGAGAGAGTGGGATTGGGAGGGGAGGAGGAAGGGAACTACAGATGGGATACAAAGTGAATGAACTGTAGTTAATAAAAATTACAATTAAAAAATACATTACATACATTTGTTTCATGTGTATACATTTGCATGTGTTGTGTGGAGGACAACTTTTATTTATTTATTTATTTTAATCATGTAAGTCCTAGGGATAGAATGGGTGTGCAAAAAAAAGAAAGAAAAAAAAAAAGAGTGTGTGTAGCCACATCCCTGACAGTTTCTTTCTGTAAATACAATGACTTGTAAAAAGAATAACCTGAGCTCCTTTTAATTTATTGACTTAGCAGTGAACAGTGATTTGCTGGAATTCTATCTTGGGTTTTATATAATCTATTAAAAATGTTCTCTGTTTATGCAAAAATTACCTCATTCAAAAATAGATACAATTGCTACATAAAAAGGGAGTTACAATAGTACTATTGATCCTAATATCTAAATACAGATACTTTATCTATTATAAGTTTAAAGCAGTGATTTTATCTATATGCTTAATATGAGGTCAAAACAGAATTTTTATCTTTTTTTCTTATTTAAAATGTACATTATGTCTTCAAGGCAATTTTTTATGTCAAGTTTTTTTCTAAAACACAGGTGTCTGTTTTGTCTTGTATAGCTATTTATTCTTTGTTTCTATACTCATGTGGTCTTTCTTATCCTGATGTATACCAGGGCCTTATCCTTGGACTAAACCTCAAATGAATTTATCTCCTTGATTATTAATTTGTTTTTATCTTGTTCTCCATCTTGGTGAAAATCAAGTACTTGGCATAGGGCGCTCCACAGAGCTCCTAGCAGTTTTTGCTATACTGAAGGAGGGCTTTTAAATTATTTGAATCAAGTCAGAAATCTTTTAAAATAATCATCATGAGTTATGAACTAAGTCGTGAATGTAATTCTTCAAGAAAATGTGCAGGAAGTCTGCACAATAATATAGCAATAATAAATAATAAATAGCAATAACAAATGGCAACAATAAGCAGGCGTGAGGCAAATAGCCTTGGTGTGTTGCCTAAACCAGGTATACACCCATTTGTCAGCCTAGCAAAAGCTGGTGGGCTGCCTCCAGGAAGTTCTCTTCTGCCAATCCAGCATGCAATTACTCCCAGCACTAAGCTATGTCTACAGATTATTTAAAATATTCTATATAGTCAACATTCCTGGGTAATTATTTTTATGTCTGTCTTCTGATACTAGAAGGAAGTTACAGTATTAATTATTGAGACCCCTAGACACAACTGTATGTAGTTGAAAATTTAGTTTTATAGTTTTCAACAACAAGAATAAAGTAGATTCAGTCTAAAGATGAAATGATGATAAACCCCTAACAAACCTGGAAAGAGCTTCACTGTGGAGCAAATATATTCCCCAGGCAAATAAATATGCCTGTTTAGAAACGTCCAAGGCTGGGAAGAGAGGATTCTGACAGGGCCAGTGCTTGATGCTGCTGTGGGAAATCAGAACTCTGAAAACGATCTGACATTACTGGGGTTCTAGAAACTAAAGCTTCACCCTTCTGAAAAATGACACTCCTCAGCACTGATGATGGATATCTCTTGCAAACAAAGGCTGCTCAGTTATCCTAGGAAAACACACCTGTATCAATTGCAGATGAATAGTAAGGGGTCTGATATCACTACAAATAAAAGGCAAAACAGTTTCTTTAGTACATGGGATCTTGTTTTCTGCTTTAATAGATGATTGAGAACCCTTTTCTGAATAAGTCTATGTAGTGACCAGGGTTGATGGGATCACCCCAAACTAAATGATTTACCAAACTTCTAACAGTAGCTAAATTAAGTTATTGTGAGCTTTGCGATGCAGTATTCATGAAAACAAAACCCTTTGCTTTCTATGCAACATAATGTGAAAGCATGACATTCAGTGTACTCATTCATAAGTTAGAGAATATACATATATCATTCTTGGTTTTATTTGTTCATTTTTGTTTTTCCTCTCTAACTAAATTTGCTTGTGAATAAAGAAAAATTCTAATATTCTGTGGTACATGGAGAGCACAGAAATTTATTAAATGACTTTAAGAGTCATATCACCTGGGAGAGGAATTCTCTAACAATTCAGGTCACTTGATATGAGGCCATGTACTCTTTATAATAACCCAGGAAGTTGACTACAGCTCCTGCCTGTTCTTAACCATATTAAAAGATTTATCATTCCAGTATAAATGCTCTATGGTTGATTTTACTCAGCCAATGCCATTCTAAACTTTTATATTTGTGGCTACATTAAGGCAAAAACTTTTTTTATTCTTTTGAGTAAAGTTTGCCCTTACTGGGTCTCCTGAGTACCAAGAGTATTTAGAAGACAAGCCTCAAGGACTAGTAAACTATTAGAAGAGTTAAAATTTCTCTGGTTTTAAAATGAGACAGAGGAGAAGATCTACCAAATTTGGTAGTCTTGGGTTTAAATATTTATGTTTTTAATTCACTTAGATTTCTGTGCCAGACATTGAGTTAACTATCATAGTGTGAAACAGAAAGTACATACTAGCACATAGGCAACTGTATCTGCATTAAAATGTCCATCTTTACAAAAAACTCCTATATAACTTCTACGTGTCCTCTTTCATTTTCACAGCTGCACCTTTTCCACTGGAGGTTTGCCATTGATACTGGAAATAAATAATCACTTCCACTGATGGCAGACTGGTTTCTTTCTACCCTTTCAGTTTCTACATTGCCTCAAATATAGTATAGAGTCTATTAAGTTTAACCCCTTTACCCCACTATCTGGTTTCAATCTGGACATATTCTAAGCATCACCTGTCTCAAGTTTGTGTAAACATGCCACCATTTGTTCTTTAAATTGTCAGTTAAAACAACCAGCCACAATTTTGAGCAATGGAGAGGATAGGGTGGAACATCCTGGTCCAGAGTTGGAAGAAAAGGAAGGAAGCAGGAGGAGAATCTGGAGGAAAGGTCTTGGAACCATGTGGAGAAATGAACCAGACCTAAGATATCATCAAAAGCAAGCATAATGGATGAATCTGAATGACAAGAAACTATGTGGGCTTCGAGGTTTAGGAGGGAGTAACTACTGCCCAGCATTGTGATCTAGGTTAATTAAATAAATCCTAGTCTCTGTGTGGTGATTTGGCTATACAGCTGGTTTAGGAATAACTGCCAATTGACTAAAAGATATATTATTGGTAAATATTGAATAACCAACAACACCATAAAGTTAACAAAGCTTCAAGTAAAAAACCTATAATAGTTTGCACATGTCAAAACTACATCCGCTAATGTTGACTTGTATTTTTAGCATTTACAATATTACTTGAATAAGAAACTTTAACACCCCCTATTTTCATAGAACAATGAGCTTTCTTTGGGCATACTGAATAGCCAAAAATCATTTCTATGATCAGGTTCAAATTCTTTCCCTTATGTCATTTAAAATATTATTTTCATTTATCTTGTCAATTAATCATGACTTCCATTTCTCTAATAAAGAAATTTGATTTTTTTCCAGTGAACTCTATAGCATATATATTGTTCTACTGTCCTCCTTAATGCCTGTTGTTAAACTAGGCTCACCCTTTTGCATCTGCTCCAATGCATTATGATCATAACAGACTATGAATCATCTGATCAGTCACTCAAATTTTGTTTCTGAGCTCTGTGTTTCTAAACAAATAATAGTTACTAATCAGGCATCTTTTGTAGTTCTCTATAGTAAGAGGCTTCATTTAACATAATGCAACATAAAATGGGATATAAAAAGAGAAAAACATTTTGCTATTATTATAAACCACAAAATTTCTTCTGAAGATCACCAAAAGATAAGAACCTCTTAAATTCAGGCTCCAGAAACAATGTACTCTCACAGTGTTCAATTAAATTAGTACATTATAATAGAGTTTTCTTGAGTTCAAAAACAAATGAAATCAGTTGCATGAAATTTAATGTTTTGTTATTTTTTATTTTACCAAAGAAGGACAAAAATATACAACATGGATGAATATGGTGACATAATTTTAGCAACACAACTATGTAAGAAGAGTAAGGCAGATATATCTGAATTTCTGTGTCACTTATCTACTTTTGGAGTTGCAGGCCAAAAAAGATACACAGTGAAGTTATAATACAGAAAAAAAGTATAACAATGAATCTCAAACATGAAATAAAATAATGTTTCTAGTACAAAGATACTTCAATACAATTCAATGAAGAATTATGAACCCATAAAATCACATTATATTATGTCTGAATAAAATATTTAGGATGGTGCGGAAATGGTTTTAGTCATTCCAGCCATTCTAAAAATTTACTAACATAGATAAATTTTAATATTTTACTAAATTATAAATGACTATTTCTTTTTGAATGATTTCTTTGTCTGATTACCATACAGGAGTTCTTATCTGGCCTTAGAAAAATAATGTAGCACTTGGGGGGCAAAGATCAAGCCAAGGAGCACTGTACTAGAAGCCAAAATAGAGAAGACCTCCATAGCCACCATGACCTTCCCCTTGGTGCTATGATAGACAAGGAGGAAGGTGATCCAGACACAGAAGAATACCTGCATGCTGAATGACAGGAACTTGGCCTCATTGAATGTGTCAGGCAAATTTCTGGATAAGAAGGCCATTGTATAGGTCCCAAGTGCCAAGAAACAGAGGTATCTCAGGACACAGTGGAAGGCAACTTCTGAACCCTTGTTGCAAACAATGATGATATAACCATGTTCTGCATGAATATCTTGATCAATGAAGGGTGGAGAGGTAACCATCCAGATTCCACAGAGGACTATTTGGATCTGTGCAAATGGGAATGATGAAATTAGGGGCTCTTGATACCATTAACCTCCTCACCATTCTAGCTGGAACAGTGATCTTAAATGCAATAACCACTGTCATAGCTTTGGCCAAGACTGTAGAGAGAGCCACTGTGAACAAAATCCCAAATGTTGTCTGTTGCAAGATGCAGGAGGTGGGGTTGGGCTGGCCAATGAAGAGCAAGGAACTGAGGAAACAGATGATGAGTGTCAATAACAGGGTGTAGCTGAGAGCCTGATTATTGGCCTGGACAATGGGTGTATCTCTGTATTTCACAAAGACTACAAAAATCATAGCTGTGATTACGGAGAAGCACAGAGCTGTGGTGGTGAGAGCCATTCCCAAAGGGTCTTCATACCAAAAAAGCTCACAGATTTTGGGAGACAGTGAGTCTTCTCTGAGTTTGCATAGTGACTTTCTGGACACTTTACATACTGATCAATATCTGTTCAGAAATGAAGATAACAGTGAGTCAATCCTTAGGTATTCCTTACCCTTTAAGAAGATATTCAGCCCCAGCTCAATGAAATATTTTCAAATAACCTTAATTTATTTTTTTCATAAACAGGTATTTAAGTACTTACTCCGTGCATCATTTCAAATAAATATAGCCCTCTTTGTCAAGGAAACAAAAATCAAAAAATCCCAATAATTTTGTCAATGGCATGCATGCTTTCCCTGAGTTTGTGTCCCTGTTGCATCTATTTTATGTCATAAAGTTATAGAATAATATTATATAATCCTATATTGTTGATGAAAATACATTTTGAAAAATGGCTGATCTCTTATATATATTATAGTATAGACAATATTTTTGAAATTAATTTTTATATGGTGTTCTCATAGTTGGAACCCATATTTATTTTCATAAAATCCCTTGGATACTCCAGTTTGTTTCATAGTCTGAATGATTTTGAAATAATAAATACAATTACATTTTTGAAGTTTAGGTCTTTCACTAATAATATGTTGTTGTATTTTGCTCTAGCATTATTTTTAGTATACAATGAGAGAAATATTGAAATATTTCTAGTTATTCAGAAAAGATTTTAATACTCTTCTCCTAAACATTTGTGATTTATTTATTTTTATATTAATCACAAGTTATGTACTTTGTATCCCAGGCCTAGCCCCCTCCCTCATTCCCTCCCACTCTCCCCATCCCTCCCTCATCTCATCCCTGCCCCTTTCCAAGTCCACTGATAGGGAAAGACCTCCTCCCCTTCCATCTGACCCTAGCTTATCACGTCTCTTCAGGGCTGGCTGCAATGTCCTCTTCTGGGGTCTAGCAAGGCTGCTCCTCTCTCTGAGTGGGTGGGTGGGGGGAAGGTCAAAGAGCCAGCCATTGAGTTCATGTCCGAAATAGTCCCTGTTCCCCTTACTAGGGTACCCAGTTGGATACTGAGCTACCATGGGGTATATCTGAGCAGGGATTCTAGGTTATATCCATACATGGTCCTTGGTTGGAGAAACAGTCTCATAAAAGACCCCTGTGCCCTGATATATTTGGTCTTTGTGGAGCTCTTGTCCTCTCTAAGTCTTACTAACTCCTTCTTCTTTCATATAATTCCCTGTACTGTGCTGAAGGTTTGGTTGTGAGTATTCATATCTGCTTTGATACAATTAGGAATAGTGATTCCTCAAGACCCAGCTATACCACTCTTTGGCATACATCCAAAAGATGCTCAAGTACACAACAAGGACATTTGCTCAACCATGTTTGTAGCAGCTTTATTCGTAATATCCAGAACCTGGAAACAACCAAGATGTCCCTCATTCAAGGAATGGATACAGAAATTATGGTACTTTTACACAATGGAATACTACTCAGCAATTAAAAACGAGGAAATCATGAAATTCTCAGGCAAGTGGTGGGACCTGGAAATGAGTCCTAAGTGAGGTATCCCAAAAGCAAAAAGAAACACATGGTAGATGCTCACTTATATAGACCTATAAGGTTGGATAAACATACTGAAATCTATACACCTAAAGAAGATAAACAAGAAAGAGGACCCTGAGTAGGATGATCAGTCCTCACTTAGATAGACAAATGGGATGGACATTGAAACAAGTAACAGGACAGGAGCTTACCACAGAGGGCCTCTGAAAGACTCTACCTAGAAATGTAACATATGTGATTTTTATCTTCATTTAAAAACCATATATGCCTTGGTTTATAATGCTATATTTCTACTACATTAAATCTTTGTGTATTTCTGAAAACTATCACTTCATCAATGGATTTTCACTGTTTTTAATTTTGTGCTAAACATTAATAAAGTTTAATTTTAGGAGTATCAAATATATCTATTGGCATCTTGGTTTTTATTTCTTTAGCGATCTTGAAACTCTAATCAATTTTTCTCAAGATATATTCTCAAGGTAATAATACAATCACAACCTGTTTCTTTGTCTTTATTATAAGTGTTTTGCTGTTGCTATTCTATCATACAACGTATGCACATGTATCTAAAAAAACAGGTTTACCTTAACAGTGATAATGAGTGACTTCAATGCAGCACTTTTAGCAAAAGGTCACATGGACAAAAATTCACAAAACAGTCATCTAACACCATTAAATGACAACACCAATTGACATGGCATGAATGTGGGAAGAAGAATCTTTGTCCATAAATATAGTTTTAACACTATAGAAGAGAAAATCCTTCTTTAAAATGTATTGTTATTTAAATGTGTTTTTCAAAGAGATGAATACTTTTTATAAAAATTTCCACTGTCTAAATATACAATCAGATTAATGATTTGCATGTTACTTATACTTCATTTATTTTTTCTGCTTATATTCTATATCCATATTGTCAAAGCAATACATCTCCAGAAACCAGTTATCCCAAGGCAAGCAGCCCTGGATGTCCTAGCACAACGGAAAGAATAAGAAAATGACCTTAAATCTACTTTTATGAAGATGATAATTCAGGAAACAATCAAATCAGTAAAGAAATGCAGAAAGATACAGTCAAACGGATTGAGGCATTAGAGAGATCTGCAGAGAGGAAATGAATAAATCACTCAAAGAAATACAGGAAAGCATGAACAAATAGGCGTAGGAAATCAATAAAATGGTTCAAGGTCTGAAGATGAAAACAGAAACAATAAAAAAAGCAGAAAATGAGGAAATCATGGGGAGAGAGAACGTGAAGAAGAAAACAGGAGCTACAGATGAAAGCTTTACCAATAGAGCACAGGAGACAGATGGAGGGTTCTCAGGAGCAGAACCTGCAAAGGAAGAAACTGCTTTTTCTGTCAGAGAAAATGTCATATCTAAAAAATCCCCGACATCCAAGAAATCGAGGACACCATAAAAAGACAAAACCTAAGAATAATAGGAACAGAAGAAAGAGAAAATTCCCCACTCTAAGGCCCAGAAAATATTTTCATAAAATTAGAGAAGAAAATTTCCACATCCTAAAGAAAGTGGTGACTATAAGCATATAAGAGGCCTACAGAACACCAAGTAGATTAGACCCACCACCTACTAAACAAAACATTATTTGCGTAGAACAAATAAAAAATATTAAAAGCTTCAAGAGAAAAAGGCCATATAATGTACGATGACAAACCTTTCAGGATGACACCTGACTTTTCAGCAGAGACCATAAGAGCCTGGGCAGAAGTCTTGCAAACCCAAAGAGACCACAAATGCCATTCTAGACTACCATACCCAGCAAAACTTTCAATCAGCATAGATGGAGAAAACAAGATATTCCATGACAGAACCAAATTTAAACAATATCTATGTACAAATCCAGCCCTACAGAAGATACTAGATGGAAAACTCCCATGTGATGAGGTTAACTACATCCTCAAAAAACAAAAGATATAAATAACTTCACTACAGCAAAGCCAAAAGTAGACAAGGACACAAACACACTACTGCATGCAACATAAAACAAACAAACAAAACAAACTAACACTCATGGCCATTAATGTCTCTCAACATCAGTGGACTTGAGTCTCCAATAAAAAGACACAAACTAACAGAATGGATACCTGAACAGGACCCAACATCATGCAGCATACAGGAAATACATCTCAGCCACAAAACCAGATATTTCCGGAGAGTAAAGGGCTGGAGGAAGGATTTCCAAACAAACGGAAACAAGAGGAATGCTGGAGTAGCCATTCTAATATCTAAAAAAACAATAGATTTTCAACCAAAATTAATCAAAAGTGATGAAGAGGGTCATAGTCTTGAAACAAAAATTCCACCAAGATAGCATCTCAATTCTGAACATATCTGCCCTGAATACAAGGGCACCCACATTTGTAAAGGATACATTAATAAAGCGTAAACCATACATCAATCCCTACACATTAACAGTGGGATACTTCATCATGCCACTATCACCAAAAAACAGGGCAATGAAACAGAATCTAAATCAAGAAATAATGATACTAACAGATGTGGTGAATCAAATGGACTTTAGAGACATCTACAGAACTTTTCATGTGAATACAAAAGAATATTCCTTTGTTGGTATAATGTTCTTTTGAAATGTATACACCTTACCCTTGTTCATTCAAATGCTGATTTCTCCCCCCACCCCCATCTCTGGTTTGAATCCAGACATTGCATTGTTACACGTATTCTAAGCACCCTGTCTCAACTTGGTGTAAACTTCCAAATAAAACAACTAACCACAACGTTGAGCAGGGAAAGAAAGTAGGTGGAAGAGGGGAGGAGCCAGAGGACAGGAAAGAGGGGAGGAGCTGGAGGAAAGGAAACCATGGGAGAAGAAAAGGTGAAAAAGAGCAAGGAGAGCAGAGCTGGAGGAAAGATCTTGGAACAGCTTGGAGAGAATGAACCAGACACACAGAAGATTTCACAAAAAGCAAGTAAATGTGGGAAATCTGAATGTTAGGAAACTGAGGAACTTGGAGGTTTAGGAGGTTTAACTGTTGCCCAGCATTGTGTTCTAGGTTAACTAAAATCCCAGTTTCTGTGTGGTGATTTGGGTATACAACTGGTTTAGGATTAACAGCAAGCTTTACCAGAAGATATCTCAATAATAAATATTAATCGACACTTACAACTTCTCAGCATATCATGGAACCTTCTCCAAAAATGACCATATAGTAGGTCACAAAGTAAGCTACACCACACTACAAGAAGATTAAAACAATACCTTGTATCCTATCAGACCACCATGGATTAAAGCAGGACCTCAACAACAACAGAAATAACAAAAAGCCAATACACACATGGATACTGAACCTCTCTCTACTCAGTGACAACTGGATCAGAGAAAAAAGAAATTAAGGGCTTCCTAAAATTGAAGGAAAATGAAGATACAACATACCCAAACTTAAGAGACACATGTATGGCAGTGCTAAGGTAAAGTTCATAGCACTAAGTACCTTCATAAAGAGATTGGAGCTATCTCATATAAGCAACTTAATGGCAAACCTGAAAACCTTAGAAAAAGAAGCAAACACATCCAAGAGGAATAGATGGCTGGAAATAATCATTCTTGACCGTAAACATTAAATTAGAAAGAAAGAGAGCAATTTAAAGAATCAATAAAACCAAGCACTTGTTCTTTGAGAAAATCAACACGATAAACAAACCCTTAGCCAAACTAACTAAAGACAGAGAGACACTATCCAAATCAACAAAACCAGAAATGCAAAGGGATACATAACAAGAAACACTGAGGAAATCCAAAGAACCATTAGGTCTTGTTTCAAAAGCCTATACACCACAAAATTTGAAAATCTAAATGAAATGGACATTTTCATGATAGATTCTAATTACCAAAGCTGAATCAAGATCAGGTAAACAAATTAAATACTTCTATAACCCCAAGGGAAATATAAGTTCTCATCAAGACTTCAAAGATGAGCTAATAACAATACTTTTCAAACTCTTCCATGAAATAGAAAGAGAAGGAATATTATTAAACTCATTTTAAGAGGCCACCATCCCCTTGATACCTAAATCACACTAAGAAACAACAACGAGAATTTGAAAACAGTATCCATTAAAAACACTGATGGAAAAATAGTCAATAAAATACTTGCAAAATGAATCCAAGAACACACCAAAAATATCATTCATCATGACCAAGTAGGCTTCATTCCAGGCATGCAGGAGTGCTTCAGTATACAAAAATCCATCAGTGTAATTAATCTACCGTATAAACAAAAATGAAAGAAAAAACACATAATCATATTCTTAGATGCCCAAAAAGTATCTGACAAAATCCAATACCCATTCATGTTTACAGTCTTAGAGAGCTCAGGGATACAAGGTACATAATTAACTATAGTCAAGGCAATATATAGCAAGCCTATGGCCAACATCAAACAAAATGGAGAGAAACGTAAATCAATCCCACTGAATCAGAGACAAGACAAGGCTGCCCACTCTCTCTGTATCTCTCAATATGGTACTTGAAGTCCTAGCTAAAGCATTAAGACAAATAAAGGAGATGAAGGGATACAAATAGGAAAGGAAGCAGTCAATGTATCATTATTCACAGATGATATAATAGTATATATAAGTGGCCCCAAAAAGTCTACCAGGAAACTGATCAACACCTTCATCAAGTGGCTGGATACAAAATCAACTCTAAACAGTCAGTAGTCCTCCTGTATACAAAAGGCAAGCAGTTATATCGATAGTTATATAATTATATAGGTATATATTATTATTTACAGTTATAGATGAATGTGAGTGAGGACAGGAACAGGAAGATCTAAAATGGAAGAGCAAGAAGAGGGAAACACAGAATCAAATGTGGGTGATAGCTAAAACTCAGAGAAATTTGAGGGTTTTCTTTTTTAAACCAGTACAGTAGCAAATGGGCAACTTAAGCCTCATGTGGGTCCTCTAGTATGAGAAGTGGAGACTGCATCAGACAGGGACTCACTTGCCAGCTTTTTATTTTATAATTAAGGTTTTTAATTATTATTATAATTTATTACAATTTATTCAATTTGTATTCTGTCTGTGGTCTTCTCCCTCACCCTCTCCCAATCTCTCCCTCTTCTCCCCCTCTGCCCCTTCCCTAGTCCACTAATAGGGGAGGTATTCCTCCCCTTCTATTTGATCCTAGCCTATCAGATCTCCTCAGAACTGGTTGCATTGGCTTCCTCTGTGGCCTGGCAAAGCTGTAACCCCCAGGGGGAGGTGATCAGAGAATCTGCCACTAAGTTCATATCAGAGAAAGTCCCTGCTCCCCTTACTAGGGAACCCACTTGGAGACTGAGTCTACAGGCTACATTTGAACTGCGGTTTTAGGTCCTTGGTTGGGGTATCATTCTCTTTAGGGCTCCCAGGGCTCAGATTTTTTGTTTTTGTTTTTTGTTTTTTGTTTTTGTTTTTGGCTTTGTCGATCTCCTTTTGAACCTCTTGTTCCTCCCGGGTCTCTCTATCTCCCCCTTCTTTCATAAAATTCCATGCATTCTGCCCAAAGTTTGGCTAAGTCTCAGCCTCTGCTTCTATACCTTGATGAGTAGAGTTTTTCAGAGGCTGTCTATGATAGGCACCTGTCCTGTTCCCTGTCTTCTCCTGCTTCAGACGTCTATCGCAATTGCCCATACGAATGAAGACTGAGCATCTTGCCTAGGGTCTTCCTTGTTTATCAGCTTCTTTAGGATTATAGAATTTAGAATGTTCATCCTATATTAAATGTATAATATCCATTTATAAGTGAGTATATGCCATGTGTGCCTTTCTGCTTCTGGGATAACTCACTCAAGATGATCTTTTCTAGTTCCCACCAGTTGCCTGCAAATTTCATGATTTCCTTATTGTTAATACAGAATAGTATTCCAGTACGTAAAAGTACTACAATTTCTGTATTCATTCCTCTGCTGAGATATAGCTACCAGCTTTTTGATCACATTCCCCTTGCTGGACTGCTTTGCAAGACCTCAGGGAGAAGACACACCCAGTACTGATGCACTTAATGAGCTGGGCTGGATGTGAAAGGAAGCTCCCATTTTCTGAGGAAAGCTGGAGGGGAGAATGAAGCAAGGGTGGGGCTGGAAGGGAAGGAAGAATGGGGCTACAACAAGGATGTAAAGTAAAAAAAAAAGCACAGTAGAAGCTACTTAAAGTATATGAAAGAAAATTTAACTGGGGTCAACAAATAATGGGGCAACCAACTCCAACTAAACAGCTGCAGCCACCAACTGAAAGCTCCAGCGTTAAGGATAAGTTGCATACAGTGTGTTTGCTAAAGGGACCCTATGAGAACCTACAAAATTCCCAGGCGATTGCCAAGGCTATTGGTTACTTTTCAAAAACTGATGGTACTCCCTATTGCTGAAGAAAACACATCATAACTCAGTGAGCTTAGAGACATCAAAATGGGGCATACTTACAGCCTTTACCACTGCTCATTAGTGCCCATAGTACTGAGAGGTATTCTGCACAGTAGGAGAGGAGAAAAAAACACCACAGCAGCAAACACTGCATTGTATGATGAAAGCAGCTTGCAAGACCCACTGATTCAAGAGTGGCACAAAATCTGTGGGAAACAACCTACTCTGCTGGGAGCAATTGCATGCTGGATTGACAGAAGGAAGCAAGTGAGCTTCTTAGAGGCAGCTCACTTGTTTTAGCAGGCTGACACATGGGTGTATCCTTGGTTTAGGCAAGGGCCTGAGGTTGTGCTATGAACAACTACTTTGGAAATCAATCTGGTGTTTTCTCAGTCAATTAGGAATAGTGCTACCTCAAGATCCAGCTATAGCACTCCTAGGCATATATCCAAAATATGCTCGAGTACACAACAAGGACATTTGTTCAACCATGTTCACAGCAGCTTTACTCGTAATACCCTTCAGGTCTTTCTATCCCCCCCTTCTTTCATAAGATTCCTTGCACTCTGCCCATCAGAATGGCTGAGATCAAAAACTCAAGTAACAACACATGCTGGAGAGGATGTGGAGAAAGGGGAACCCTCCTCCACTGCTGCTGGGAATGTAAACTTGTACAACCACTTTGGAAATCAATCTGGCATTTTCTTAGACAATTGGGAACAGTGTCTCAAGATCCAGTTATACCACTCCTAGGCATTTTTCCAAAATTTACTCAACCAGACAACACAGACATTTGCTCAACCATGTTCGTAGCAGCTTTATTCGTAATAGCCAGAATATGAAAACAACCCAGATGTTCCTCAGCTGAGGAATGGATACAGAAATTGTGGTGCATTTACAAAATGGAATACTACTCAGCAATTAAAAACAAAGAAATCATGAAATTTGTAGGCAAATGATAGGAACTAGAAAATATCATCCTGAGTGAGGTATCCCAGAAGCAGAAAGACACACATGGCATATACTCACTTGTAAGTGGATATTAGACATATAATATAGGAAAAATCATACTAAGATCTGTACACCTAAAGAAGTTAAGCAAGAAGGATGGGTAAGATGCTCAATCCTCATTCAGAAAGGCAAATGGGATAGACATTGGAAGAGGAAGAAAACAGTGATCAGGACAGGGGCCTACCACAGAGGAACTCTGAAAGACTCTACCCAGCAGGGTATCAAAGCAGATGCTGAAACTCATATCCAAACTTTGGGGAGCAACTTTGTTTTGTGTACTGTTTGTATGTATGCATAGGTGTGAAGAGAACGACCAGGCCTAACTGGTTAAAGCCCTCTGCCGTTAAACAATAAATGTTTTTAGCCAGAGAGCTGTTTCAGTTGCAGGAAAGCCCAGAAGGCCCGAATAGCTCAATTGATAAAGCTTAGGACCCTAAATCTTTGAAAGTTCGGTGTTCAGTTCCTCGCTACCTCTCTTTTCCTTTAGAGGCTCTTACTACCAGCAACCCCTGGGGAGTTAAACTGTACATAGAGTTTAACTATATATAAAATTAAACTGTATGTATAGAACACAACTATATACATACATACACACACACACATATATAATAGCTCTAAATAGCAAAGCAAACAGCATGAAAGTTTAAGTGTTCAAATGTATGAGACACCAGCTGGTCATTGCTGACGCTATGCCCTATCTTGGTTATCCCTGTGTGCTGGAGCTGATCTCTTGCATCACTATATGATTGGAACTAATGTCCACCCTATGAAATATAACCCATGTGTGACACTTTCTGGGTAGTCAAAACCCTGAGGTTTGATAGGCAATAGACTTAAGAAAAATCAAATACAAAAACGAAGAGCAATATAGTCAACACCTAATGATATTCTTCTGTATACATGGATCAGTATTTTTCTGAGCTTTCATCAGAGAAGCTTCCTCCTACAGTAGATGGGAATAAATACATAGACACACAACAATGTGCAGAGAGTGACAGACTATAAAACACTCAGTTCTAATTGAGTGTCTCTATAAAATCCCTTCTTTCAGGGTTTAAGGAATGCAGCAGAAAAGGATTCTGAAGGAATTTAAGAGCCAGTGTTGAAGGAAGTCATAACGGAAAGAAAGCCTTCCAGACACAGCAGGACATGCACATCTGTGAAATCACAGAGAATCTAGCTGCACACAAAGGTCCTGTACATGTATAAGCTTGATGAGGATCTACTGCTGAGATGGAAGGAAGACACAAACACCATCCCTAACACAAAAGCTCTCTCCAAATGATAACTTCTGGCAAAAGAAAAACTTATTCTTTTCAAGGGATTTACACGGGGTAATTAAACCAAACTCAAAAGTAAGCCCCAATGCCCAGTAGCAGATGGCCAGTACCAAACAAACTTAGTGGTATTGTGGGAAGATTTTTGTCTCATAATGCTTTGTCTTAGCTATATTTATTTAACTTTACAGATCTTTATGTGTATGTTATGGTTTCTGAATTTGTTTTTAGAGGATTTCTGAGTGTGAAAGTGTGTTTGTGTGTGTGTCAATATTGTCATGTGTTTCTTGCAATTATCCTTTGTGTCTTCTTTTTATTTGCTTATTGTGTTTGTTTTATCCTATTCTAGTTTGCTTGTTTTATTTTATCATATTTCATTTAATCATTGCTTTTAGATGTTTATTTTATTTTTGTGAAAGAAAAGGTATGGATTTTGGTAGGTGAAGACTGAAAGAGTTTGGGGAAGGGCAACTGTAATAAGAATATATTCTATAATCAAACTATGTAGACATTCCTTCTCACACTTGTCAGAATGTGTAAGAACAATAATGCAAAAAACAGATCATGCTGATATGGATGTTGAGCAAGAAGAACACTCCTGCATTGCTGGTAGGAGTGAAAACTTGTACAGCCACTAAGAAAATAGGCATGCCACCTTCTCAGAAAGATGGGCATCAGTGTAACCCAAAGACACAGCTTTATTCTTTTTGAAAATATACCCAAAGTATGCTTCCTTAACAGAAGATGGAATAAAACAAAGACAATATATTTAAATAATGGATTTTTACTAAGATGTAAACAATTTTCAGGTAAATGAATAGAAATAGAAAAGATTATCCTGAGTGAGGTAAGTCAGACCCAGAGAGATAAATATGGTATGAATTTGCTTTTATCTTCATATCAGCTGTTGAGTAAATAATAAAATAGCCACATTCTATAGACACAGAGTGGTTAAGAATACAGGGGTAAAAATGAGGTCACATTGACCTACCCAGGAGAAAGGAAATGGCATAGATTTTATGGGTGGACTGGAACCAGAAGGCTATAGAAATGGGAGAAAGAGGTGGGAAGAAGGAGGTAAGACTGAACTGAAGGAGCAAATGAAGAGAGGATCAACTCTAAATGAAGAACATTTGAGGGGCCATATGGAACCCTAGGGCATTGGAAATTTTCTATAATAAATGAAGTCTATCCTAAAGAATCTCTAAATAATGAGGGAGACAGAACCTCAATTGGATATCTCTTGTCAACAAATAAAGTATCCAGTAATGAAAATGAGATTCATGAACTTGTGTTTTGGGCTAAAAATATGACAATACCATTCCCTTTCCCCTAAAAAGGCAGGCTGCTGCCAAAAACAGTATGTTTCCTTTAAAAAATCTAAAAGCCAGATCTCACTACTGAAGACAACTCAACACAACTAATTGAACATGGAGTGGTCAAAATTGTGCTACATAGACCCTCTCGCCTGTGTTCTATGGTCTATGACACAGAAAGACACTCTAGACAAATGTAAACACCAACCCAAGCACAAAACTTTTCCTCTAAAATCAGTCCTGCCTGTGAAATATCTTAGAATAATGGAGGCAAAACCTTGTGGAAGTAAACAATTGATGTCAACTGTGGTGAACCGGGTCATAGCTGCTTTGGCGGCTATTTGAAATGCTAGTCTCAACACAGGAAGACAGGTTTTTCCAGGCCTTCCCTTGGAGACAGGGAAGGATTTGCAAGTCCATTCGCCTTTTGTTTAGTGACAGCAGGTGGGAGAGCTTGTTTGAAATCTCAGCTCCGCCTCACTTCCTTGTAAAAATTAACCCCTTATGTAAACTGTTTATATAAATAAACAAGGCTCACTGGTCTCGTGGCTTTTCGGATGCAGAGGGTATTGACGCTCTAGGGCTCATTGGAGCCACGAGCAAGCGGCCAGAGCCTCTCGGAACATAATTATGTGTAATGTGCATTACTAATTTCAATCCTCACTCCCGACTCAGAACCCCGTTCTGCTCTGCTGGCGGGCTCTGGCAGATATGGCGCCCAACGTGGGGCCTGAGATACAAGGATAAAGTGAAGGACATCGCTATTTGTTTTCGAGCTCGAGTTTATAGTTGAAGGAGCGGTGAGTAATTCCAAGAATAAAGAATGGGACAAGGCAGTAGCCTAGTGTTTTTTGTATGGAACTTAATTAAAGGAAGTCTGTATAAGAGACAGGAAACTGAGAAAGTTAAACTTTCAGGCTCAGAGAAAAAGAAGTTAGAAAGGTGTCAGCCTTCAAGGCAAAATTATATTAGGCCGTCGACTCCATCAGAGGAGATGTATTTCTCTCCTGATGACAGTAATTACTTCTCAGAAGAGAACTTTGCGGATGACTCAGATCCTAATGAGGTTTCAAAGATAGAGGATGAACCAAATCAGTATTTTCCTGAGAGATACCCTCCAATTCAGGCTATGCATGTTAAAAAACGTAAGCCTTGGCAAAAAGAAATTAAAAGATTGGAATGTG
>CM053761.1:6431239-6463759 GCA_028658305.1 Pachyuromys duprasi | reverse complement strand
CAGCACAGGAAGACAGGTTTTTCCAGGCCTTCCCTTGGAGACAGGGAAGGATTTGCAAGTCCATTCGCCTTTTGTTTAGTGACAGCAGGTGGGAGAGCTTGTTTGAAATCTCAGCTCCGCCTCACTTCCTTGTAAAAATTAACCCCTTATGTAAACTGTTTATATAAATAAACAAGGCGCACTGGTCTCGTGGCTTTTCGGATGCAGAGGGTATTGACGCTCTAGGGCTCATTGGAGCCACGAGCAAGCGGCCAGAAGCCTCTCGGAACATAATTATGTGTAATGTGCATTATTAATTTCAATCCTTACTCCTGACTCAGAACCCCGTTCTGCTCTGCTGGCAGGCTCCAGCAGCCAACCACAAAACTTTTCCTCTAAAATCAGTCCTGCCTGTGAAATATCTTAGAATAATGGAGGCAAAATCTTGTGGAAGTAAACAATTGATATCTGATAAGACTGAAGGCCCACTCTGTGAGATGAAAGTCATTCCTGACACTACTTAAGCAAACAAAAAGCAGAAACAAAGTATCCCAGAGACTTTCAGTTAAACCAATACTACCGGTCTAAAAATAAAAAAGGACTCTAAATTATATTCTGCCATATTCGTAGGTATCATCAGAGAGACTTATTCCTTTACTCCTGCAGCAGAAGGGAACAAATACACAGACCCAATTCCAGAAATTATCATTATGCAGAGAGAGATAGATAGAGAGAGAGACCTTGGAACATACATCTCTAAATGAGATGTCTCCATGTATTTTCACTTCTCAGAGCTTATGTAAGCACATGAAAGAAGCAGAAGGTATGGAGGAGCTGGAGTGGAAAGAGGGCACTGGGTGTCGAAGGCTCCCTATAACAGTGAAGCAAGTAAACACCGCCTATGTGAACACAGACACATAAGCAGAAATCACAGAGTCTACACAATAGGTCGACTGCATATATACTATCGTTTCCAGTTTAGTACTTTTGTTGGACTCCTTGATATATAAAGAAGTGAGTCTTTGATTCTTCTGACCTTTCTTGGTGCTATTATTTTTTCATTGCCTTGTCTTCTCCAACCTTGATTAGATGGGTTTTGCTTTATCTTTTTATATTTTATTTTGTTAGGTTTGTTGTTATCTCTCAAAAACATTTTGATTTTTCATTGAAAGACATAAGATTTGGATCTCAGTGAGAGAGGAGGAACTGGGAGAAGTGGAGGGAAGAGAAAATGTGATCAGATTACTGCATGAGAAAAGAGTCTGTTTAATAAAAAGGAGACAAACATTTACAAGGCACACATTATATAAAATAGATTATTTACATAAAAACAAGAGTAACAATTATGATAGAGATAAAGTCTATACATTGCTGAAATCAAATCCAATTCTCCAGTCAACAGCTATACAAGAACAACAACAAAAACAAACTTGTTTCAGGAACAATCAAAATGATGATGTGAGAAATCTAAGCCTTAAGTGAACCCTACATTGACTGAGCGTGGTTTGAAAGCATAAAGAAATGCTTTGTCCAGATGAAATGAAGCAGATTGCTAATTTTTGGGCAAGGTGGGTCTCTTCAGAGAACAATATCTGCAGTGGAACATCAATGCAAGTCAAAAATGATTTAATGTTTTGGGTATGTTTTATCGAAATAAAAGTAACAGCAGTATTTATATTTCATATCAAGGAAAAATTTATTGTTCATTTCTATCCAGTGCTTTTCTATTTTCTTAGGCATTGCAGGCGCCTGTGTAACAGATATGAAAGTTCTCTGTAAGCCTGTGTTTACCTGTCTCGTTTGAAATCTCATTGTCTGCAGGAGTGCAAGCACAACAGCAGACTGACTTGCCTTCCTGAACAGCTTTCCTGAATCCAGGCCTCCAGCTCTCACTGCATGCAGACTGAGGAATATGAGACAAAGGAAACATGTTAGCAAATGTGGGCTTTTGTGAAAAATCCAAGAAAGTGGAGTATTTCTGAGTATCATCAAACAGTTAAATTATAAATGCTTATACTTCCAACTGAAAATACTGATTTAGTTTCATATTGATACTTTTGGTAGCTTTTGAGCTACACAGCACACATGTTTAAATCTTGGTTCAATAGCATAATGGTGTTGCTAAGCATAGGTTGTTACAGTAGTATTCCAGAAGGTTATAGTATGACTTTATATTCAATCTGTTTTTATACTCATTAGCTACTAGGAGGAGCTCTTGTGTCCAAGGTGGTTATGAATATAGACTGACAAATTTACTGGGCTTGGCTTCATCTGAAAACAAATCTTGTGTATTGATGTGAGCAATTTTATACACATTTACCTGAGGTAGAAAGAGCCGCCACCAAATGGGTATCAACATTTCATTGTCTACTGCAGAGAGAATGAACACTGCAGGAGATAGAATATGAACAGCCACATTCTTTGTTCTCTGATTCTGGTCTGTGAACATGAGGACATCACCTCCTCTGGCTCCTAAAATATTCTTTTCCCATCATGATGATGATCATAACACATGCTCACAGTGTCAGCCAAACCAAACCGGTCCTCACTTCTGTTGCTTTTGTTGACTATTTCTGTGATGCAGCAAACAAATAACACACACACAAAACACATACATATCATACTATTTTGTACGCACACACAAAAACACATACATACCATACTATTCTACATTTTTAGAATAAAAATAAAAATAAAAAACAAAATAAAATTCAACCTTACTTCACACTAAAATTTATTCATCTGGATGACAAAATAAAATGTGTATCAGTGTTCTGAGGCAGGGACATAAACCTGACAAATACTCTATTAAAAAGAAATATGTGAGTATTAACAAAATTTAAAAACAAACCTTTCCATGACCAGAGTCAGGGAATGAGAAAATAATCCATGTTGGCTGGTTTTCAGAAGTTTCTTATTGGTAGTTGAAAATTGATGGGTATCAAATGAGTGTACAGGAATCATTATGTCTTGGAAATTATTTTTGTTTTTAAGAAAGGCCAAAGCAGTGATATGACTGAAAACGTTACAGGGCTGTAAAGTTAGAGAACTTACAACTCACCTTTGTAAATTCTACTGGCCATTGTGTCATCTGCTCAGATAGAGACAACTGTTACCCCTGGGGAGCATATGGAGAAAAGGATCCTACCTTCACCGTTAATCCAAGACCCTTTGGAAAATTCCAAAAATTGAGAATGTCATACTCAGAATCTAATTTTCTTCTTCCACCTGCTACTGTGTGACCTCTGACATGATTTTTCAGTAGAGTGTTCTTTAGAAAAGGGAGTAGCTAAAAAGATGTAGGAAACACAGGTTCAAGTACATCTGAGATAAGAACATTTCTTAAAATCAGTACAAAGAATTTCAATGTTTTCCAACCCTCATGATAATAGATCATCTTTAAGGAAGGCATTAATGTGGCTGATTAAATGAAAACTACTTGGATTGAAATGCATTAAATTTCAAAAATCCCATTCTATTCAGGAGAAATCATGTAACCAAATACAGCTAAGACAAGTTATGTGGTTTCAGCAGATTCATATTTCTTTGAAAAGTTATTAACTTTTGGAATATATGTGTAGGTAATCAAAGTAGTGCTCTAGAAGGTCATGGTATGAGTTCAGGTTTATCCTGTCTCTATACTTACTGTTTGCTAGAGGCAGCTCTTACATACAATGTGGTTGTGAATATTGACCAAGAAATTTAAACGGCATGGCTTCATCATAGAATCAAATATTTGGGCATTTCTGTGAGTTTTGTTTCTTAAAATGAGGACCCCAAAGTTTAAAGAGCACTTCAAAATGGTCCTTAACTTCAGAACCCTGTGGTAGTTCTCAGAAGCATTTTATCCCTTAAGCATGTACTATTCCTACCTCTGCTCTAAGGAGTAGATACAGGAAATTTCAACTTTTCACAATGAAGCAATTTTGATAAAAAATGGGAAGCAACATGTTTTATGAAAGCAATATTGACTTAATGAGCATTTTCTTGTTCCTGGTTCTCCAGCTATAAAGGGTACTTACTCAAATTGACCTCCAGGCAGGAAAATAACTATTCTCTCCCTTCCTTATTGGCAAAATATTCTAAAACATGTGATGGCAATTTCAGTGCCTTAGATCATAATAAAAATGTCATAATGCTGATATTACAACACACAGGAAGGGATATTACCTGCCAGGGGAAGAATACCATTGCTTCCTCATTATCCTTTGGTTGTGTCTGTGTTTGCTGAAGGTTCATCTCATGGAGACTGTAGGCCACAGCATACACAGCATTGTATACATTGTAGCCTTCTTCACCCATGGCTGCTTCAAAATGTGTCTGGGCAATAACTCCAAAGATGCATTGTGTTGACAGTTCTCCAAAAGGTGACAATCAAGCTTTAAAAAAGAACACTTGAAGAAGTAATGCCAAAATTTAGGGAGATAAGTGTCTTCAGGATATTTGTAGGGATTAACTGTTCAAATGAAATTGGTAAACTCAACCATCTCTTCATAGTGGTGTGAAATAATTAGACTCCCATGAAATGATTCTACCATAAAATAAATATCATCGTCATCAAAATCCCATTGAAAGTTCAAGACCCAGACTTTCCATGTCATTAACTGGACCCTAATGTAGTGCATTAAACTTTGTAAGGAAACAATATCTCCATAAATAACCATCACATTTGCTGATGATTCCTGAATCGTCTCCAGAACATTCAATAATGTTATGGTAAATGAATTCCAGGCACTAGCAATCATTTTTACAATGGCTATGCAGATGCTATTACTCTCCATAACTTCTCTCAATTCTGACAGAATCTGAGTCCCTCTGTGGTCATCTGGGATGATCAGACCAACCCAGGACCAACTGAAATGAAGCATCAAACAGACTATGGCAAGGGACAGAAATGTGTCTTTAGAGGACATCTGATAGAGAGAATTAAACTGCCCTTGGCCATTCAAGGTAGAATCAAAAGGCCCAAAAGTGAGCTGAAAAGAAAACAAATTGGAAACCAGAGAAAGAACATTTGCATCAAACAGTGTTGCAGAACTGAATCAATGGGCAGAAAACAAGATGAAGATGGTTTCATCATATTTTTAAAAGCAAAAGTATTACAGAATTTTCTACAAAAATTACAGGTCTCCAAGTTAAATAACCTAGCTGGTCTGGTCCACCTCACCTTTTTTCCCTATTTAAAGTAATGCAAATGTGGATCAGTCATCAAGGACCTTCATACAATCATTTGATAGCTAATTAATACAAATGTCCCTTTTTTACATTTTTAGAAACATATAAAGTCAGCAAAGAATACTTGACTCATAATTCCAACACCCCACCTCTCATCTGAGGTATTTTGTAGAGTTGTAGCAGTGTCCCAATATGAGCAGATGTTGCCCATGATGGTCCTGTGAGTGCAGCAGGCAACTTTCTCTTCCTCCCACAGCTGTAATTTGGTGTGGGAATGAGATTGCTCTTTCTGGTGAGCCAAAGAAGGACACCAAGAGGAATATAGTTTACAGGAGATTCAACATTATAGAAGTCAAAACCCAGAGTTGTATTGGGTAGAATATGAAGGTTTCTGTTGATCTCCGCAATGGCAAATATCAGGGCCAGAATAAACAAGTAATTCTTAAACTTAAATCTGTACAGAATAAATAGACCATACAACGTTCATATTTGGTTCAAAGACTTTTATAATTTAAATGCCAATATTTCTATGAAATTATTATTTTAGTATCTTGTCATGAATGACTGGAATTAGAATGGGCATTTTAAATAGGTAAGATTAGATAGGATAATACAGTATTAAATATCATTAATTATTATCTCAGAGAATCTAATACATTCTTACTATGGTTTTTAAATTTTTTTTTATGTGTGGAAAAAACAAAAATAATTGTCCATATATAAATAATTAGGTTTTGACAAAATATTATAATTACTGGAGTCTGGAACTGACCTTTCAGCCATTACATTACAATGTATTACATTACATTGCATTATATCTTGATCTAATAACCCAGTTTTTGTGACAAAAACTTATGCAAAGAATAGCACACAGTTAATTCAAAACATATATTGCCACAGTTCTCATTTCTATGATAGTTTTGAATAGGGTGGCCTGAAACACATGATGGAGACCAGGCTGGCTTTGAACTCACAGGGATCTTTTTGCCTCTACCTCTCAATTGGGGGGGATTAATTAATATGAACACATATGCAAATTTATTTTAATTTCTTGTATTTATGAGTTGTATGTGTTACTACTATGGATGTGAGTCTCTGTGCAGGTACAGGTTCACTCATAACTGTGAGTGAAATGCAGAGAAGCACATTCTGGGTCAGTTCAAGCTGTCCATCTTATTTCACTCAGTGCCACTTAATCACGTGTGTTTAATTATTCACTGACAGACTGACTGACTTGATTGACTGAGACAGAGTCTAACCATGGAGCAAGGGATGGATTGAACACATTCTATAAACCCACCTGGCCTTTCTTTCTTTATTATATTAAATTGTTTCTCTATTTTTTCACTTTTTCATCTTTTTTAATATAATTTTTTATTTATTACAATTTATTCACTTGTATCCCAGCTGTAGCCCCAACCCTTATCCCCTCCCAATACTGCCCTTCCTTCTTCCCTCATCTCCTCCCATATCCTTCCCCAGTCCACTGATAGAGGAGAACCTCCTCCCCTTCCATCTGACCCTAGCCTATCAGGTCTCATTTCCTTCCCCAAGTCTGTGAAGAAAAGAATGCTACACCAACTGACCCGACATTTTTTGTTTGTTTGTTTTGGACACGTAAGCCTGGCACTTTGTCCAACAAAGTTGTAGAGAGTCATGTCTCCCGTGTTCTACTGGCCATATAATCATAGGATTATAATAGTTCATTTCATTCATGTTTGGGGAAAATGTACAAACATAAAAATAAAGCAGATATTGAAGGATTGTCCAACCACTACCTGGCCCATCCTAAGTCCCACTCCGTGGGAGAGAGCCAACCTATGACACTATTAATGCACTCGTTACTTTTCACTATATACAAAGTTGAAAATTTTTACAGAATACAATCCTTTCATAGAGCACATACTGATATATATTGGTGCCTTGGCTGCTGGAAAAAAAAAAAAAACTAGAGCAGGGCAAAGGAAAGTAACAAAGGACAATAGTTATGGTGAATTAGAAGGGACTCTACCCAGCATCCAAAATCTGGATTCTGCTATGCGTATGAGACAAATTTGTGATTTTATTTGATATCAAATGTGATCTTTAATAAATTAGATATGTCTTGGATTCTCAATTGAGATGTGGATTAATGCATCTAGATATAAAAGTGTTGAATCTGTGGTCATCTTTAGTAAGTTAGTTTCAAACTAAATGTCAAATGTCTCACAACCTTCAAGGAGCTCATTTTTTTTTTTTATATCTCAGCATATTTCTTTCCTTACTGTCCTTGATTTTTTTTATTTACTACCCAAAGCAGGTTACACAGAAATGTCACACTGAACACAATTCACCTTGAAACTATATTTCAGTTTGTATATTTCTACCTACTTCTCCTACCAATTTTCTTATATGTAACACCAATCGAAATGTGCATTCATAATTTTATTTTTATTTTATATATTTCTACCTGCTGTATTCCTACTGTTTCTCTTATATATTTCTGGGCTTTTTTCATATTCATTCATAGAGATTTGGATGTTTGTGTGGGATAAGCAAATTTTATCTCTTCTACACAGATTCTTGAATATTTATCATTTATTTAACTTTGGAAAGCAGACATTTCTGACACTCTTCCATAATCATGCATATTTTATAAAAGCTAAAAAGTAGCTTTGAGTGGCCACCCTCAAAGAAAAAGCGTATTGGTGAGCACACACCTATAAATGAAGAAAATCATTGAAAACATATATAACATACAGATAAAACATATAAAATCTGTCTGAGAATACAAAAGGTTAGCAATAAAACACTGATATATAAAAAATTAGATATGTGCAGAAGAGAAAAGTGAAAATTTAATGTGACAGTTCTGTAACAAAATCAGCTCCATGTAATATAGTCAGAACTTGTCACTCTAGACATTTGCCAGGCACTGAGGAGTCGTTTCGTTCAATGACATCATATCTTCTCACAAGAGCAGATCTGGACTTAAAGGAAGAACCAGAGTGTCAGGTCATATTTAAATTAAATTATCCATACACTAAAGTCATAACACTAAAATTATTCAAATCACCTGGCATTACAAGCATGCCAAGAAAGATCATGAAGGTCCAATTACAAAAGAGAAAAGCAAAATTTATAACATCAAAATTGTTACTTTTCCATTGAAAAAGGAAAAGAAGTACACTTTAATATATACTAAAAGATATTTGAGAATAAAAAAAAACACTAGTTGTGAAAAACACAAGGAAGTTTTAATCTATTCATCCTTTAAATCACATGACTTCAGAATTCTGACAGTAAATAATTGTACTTACTCTATGTATCTTTTTAAAATAGTGGACTCAGTATATGAATTAGGAATGTTGCTGTCTGTCTGGTAAATATGAAGAGGGAAAAATATGTGCCAATCGTTACATCTCCTTCTCAGTGAAATTCTTCTTTGATTGTTACAAAACAGTAATCGTCAGTAAAGGTACACACAAAATGGGGAATATACAGAAGCCCAAAGATGAAATTCCAGAATATCCTATTAATACACATATCTGCCCAGCCATAAGACTTGTGGATACAGATCTAACAAAATCCAGCAACTATATATTCAAGTCAAGTGTTTGTGAACATGTTTGCTTCTCACTTTGTTAGTGAGGGCAGCTGTCACACTACTTCACTACCACTGAGAGCTCTGGAACTCTCTCATCCTTTAGGCTCTGCAGCTGAAACCCTGTGTTCTTCTGATAAACAAGTTGGAAAATATGTTTTGGATCTTTTACTCCAGCCAACGGCACCAAAATTTCAACTAAGAAGATAGATAACAAGAGCTCAAGGACAAACTTCCTGATTGGGCTGTTTCTGCCAAGTTTGAAGCAAGAAACTTTCCATAAGACACGGTTAAAGTGTTAGGGTTTCAGACTGTGGACACACTTAAACTGTTTATTAAAAAAATACAAAACAAACAGCTGAGAACTGATACCCATTCCGTTGGACATGGTTTTACCTGTCACTCTCAGAATGTTGTTATATTAGATTTGCTGATGTTACTTTTCTGAGTTTTTTAAATATGTATTTCCTTTTGTGTACCAAAAATTCTTGTGAGTTTCAGAAAATCAAAAAGTCATGAGACTTGGATCTGGCATAGCTCAAAAGAATCCCAGATGAGTTTTTCCCTGGTCTTTCCCATTTAATAGACAAATTTTAACTAAGGTCTCCAATCTGAACTTGTCTCAGCAGATCTTCACCTGGTTGACTCTATTCTGGGATCAGCTATGGTATGCAAGCTGAAATCTGGACTACCTGGAAGCTGACATGATTGCTCCCTTCCTCTTTGGGTATATCAACTAACCAGATGCTTCTGAGGACTGCCCCGTTGCCCAGCCTTTGACTGGCATTTCAGCCTCCCTAGTCCCTGATGCCAATGGTCCTATTGTCAGCACTGAAGCAATTTCAGAAGACGAGACCCTCAGCCCAAAATCCCACCTAGCAGGCTGAAATGCTAAGTCAAAAGGGGCTCCCTGACATTAGCTATTATCTTGGGGACCTGATTAGTTGAAATAGGAACTAATGCAGCAACTGGACTGAAAGCCTAGAGACCCTAGAGAGAAAAGATTCCAGAGGATGGCTTAAATCTTGGTGTAATTCTCCTGGGCTTACTACCCCTATATCTACCCTAAAGGGACCCCTACTTATTTTGATTTTTATCTTTGAGCCTTGTATTTTAAATTGCTTGATGGCCTTTATAAAGAAATGCTTGAGAGCAATATAGCTAATGGTACTCAAATCCCATTGTGGAAAGGTATACAATGGGTCATATCTGGAAGACCCAAGATTGGGTCTTCAAATGATCGTGGGAAGGGGGAAATGAGAGACCAAAAGTTTAAAGGTGGCTATTATTAATGCTTAAGGCCTAAACTAGTTTGGTGGGGAGGTTCCCCTGAGCGGAAGAACTCGCCTTTCTGAATTCTTTACCCGTAGGGATACTTGGGTTAGCATTCTCAACACTGAAGCCTCAGTTCTGTGGGCCTACCAGTGGAAATCAGGCAAACAATTCCTGGAGCCCAGACTACCAAGAGGGCAGTAGGACAGGCCTGTAGGCCACTGAGGTATTCAGAACACTGGCGCATGTGCATTGCTATCCTGAACAGCACCATCACTTTTACCACCTCCTGCACTTAAGCTCCACCTTTCCAAGCAGATACACACTCTAGTACCCTTTCCCTCAAGGCACACTGCCACGCACAGGCCTGCACTTGTGCATATGCACCTGTTACCCTCCTTCATTAGCTACAGCTGAAACACCAACATCCATTTTCAAACTGGTGGATCTCTCTAATTTTCCTAAAAAATACTCCAGACACCAGACGTATACAGAACCAGTCTGAAGTACAGACTCCAGGAACAAAGAGTGAAGGTTATGGATAAGCAGATGGATAGAGGTTGGTGTAAGAACACATCCAACAAAAATCAGGATATCATGACTTCACCAGCAACCCCCAAATCAATGGATATTTTAATTCTCAGAAACACAGGAAAATGATTTTAAAGCTATGCTTACCCAGTTATTAGAGACACATGAATATGAAATGGACAAAGCTCAAAAGGAATTACTGGCAAATACAGCCAAACAAATAGAGGCACAGGTAGAAGCAGAAGTAATGACATATAGGGAGGAAATGAACAATAAGTAGAGACCACCATGGAAAGAAAGGAATCCACATTCAAACAGATGAAGGAAATGGTACAAGACATAAAAACATAATTAGAATTGATAAAGAAAAAACTAACAGAGAAAACACTGGAGCTGAAGAACTTAGAGAAATGATTAGGAACCACAAAGCTAAGCATCAACAACAGAATATAATTGATGGAAGACAGAATCTTAGGTATTGAAGATACAGTTGCAGAAATTAATATATCTCTCAAAGGAAAAGTAAAATAGGAAGAATTCCAAACACAAAACATCCAAGAAATCAAGGACACCCCGAAAAGGCAAAATGTAAGAATAATGGGATTAAACAAAACAAAAATAAAAAATAAACAAAACAAACAAAACAAAACAAAAAACCCCCCACAAGATTCCAGGTTCCAAGGTCAGAAAATATTTTCAAGAAAATCATAGAAGAAAATTTTCCTAACTTAAAGAAAGACATGTCCATTAATATACAAGAGGCCTATAGAACACCAAATAGACTATACCAGAAAAGAAACTCCTCATATCACATAATGGTCAAAACACTAAATATACAGAACAAAGTAAAATATTGAAAGCATTAAGGGAAAAAGACCAAGTAACATATGAAGGTAGACCTATCAGAATCACACAAGACTTCTTAACAGAAAGTAAGAGCCAGAAGGGTCTTGGAAGTTGTCATGGAGACTCTAATAGACCACATAAGCAAACCCAGACTACTATATACAGCAAAGCTTTCAATCAACATAGATGGAGAAAACAAAATGTTTCATGACAAAACTAAACTTAAACAATATCTACACAGCAACTACAGAAGATAGTAGAAGGAAAACTCCAATCCAACGAAATCAACTACACACAAGAAAACATAGGATATAGATAACTTCACAACAAAGAATTAAAAGAAAAAAATGCATTGAAACAATATAACACCACCAACTCCTCAAAAAAAAGGAACTAACATTCATTGGTCACTATTATCTATCAATATCAATGGACTCAACTCTCCAACAAAGAAACACTACCTTAGAGTAAAGGGCTGGAAAAAAGTTTTTAAAGCAAAAGGAGCCAGAAAACAAGGTGGGGTAGCTATCCCAATATCTAATAAAATAGACTTTCAACCAAAATTAATCAAAAAAGATGGACAGAAGCACTTCATTCTCATTAAAGGAAAAATCCACCAGGGGGACATCACAGTCCTGACCATGTATGCCTCCAACACAAGAGCACCTGCATTTATAAATAAAACATTATTAAAGCTTTAATCTCACATCTATCCCAACACCTTAATGGTGGGAAACTTCAACACTCCCCTCTCACCAAGGGACAGATCATCTAGACAGAAGCTAAATAGGGAAATAATGACACTTACAGAGGTCCTAAATCAAATGGACCTATTAGATGTCTACAGAACTTTTCACCTAAACTCAAAGGCATATAATTTATTTTTAACACCTCATGGAACCCTCTCAAAAAACTGACCATATAGTCAGACACAAAGCAAACCTCAACAGGTACAAGAAGATTGAAATAATCCTTTGTATCCTATTTGTCCACCATGGGATAAAGCTAGACCACAAAAACAACAACGATAACAAAAAGCCTACATATACATGGAAACTATACAACTCTATACTTGCCTGACAGTTTGTTCAGGGAAGAAATGAAAAAAGAAATTAGAGACTTCCTAAAATTCAATGAAAATGAAGGCACAACATACCCAAACTGATGTGACACAATGAAAACAGTGCGGAAAGATCATAGCAGCAAGAAGTTGGAGATATCTCTTTTAAGCAACTGAACAGCACACCTAAAAGCTCTAGGGAAAAAACAAAGCAGACATACCCAAGAGAAGTATACAATTGGAAATAATCAACCTCAGGGATGAAATCAATGAATTAAAACAAAGAAAATAATTCAAAGAATCAGTGAGACCATGGGCTGGTTCTTTGAGAAAATCAACAAGATAGACAAACCCTTAGCCAAACTAACTAAAAGGCAGAGAGAAACTATCCAAATCAGAAAAATGAGAAATGAAAAGGAGGACATAACTACAGACGCTGAGGAAATCCAAACAATCATTAGGTCTTACTACAAAAGTCTATATGCCACAACATTTGAAAACTTAAATGAAACAGACAGTTTTCTTGATAGATTCCATTATCAAAAATAAATCAAGATCAGGTAAATACAGTTAAAGAGGTAAAAGATATCAACAAAATGGCTCAAGATCTGAAGATAGAATCGGAAAAATTGAAGAAAACACAAATGGAGGAAATCATGGAGAGGAAGAACTTAGGGAAGAAAGCAGGAACTACAGAAGTAAGCATACCAATATACTACAAGAGATGGAAGAAAGAATCTCAGGTGTGGAAGATACAATGGAAGAAATCGATGTATCCATCAAAGAAAATGTTAAATCTAAAAAATTCCTGACACAGACCATCCAAGAAATCCAAGACAACATGAAAAGAGAAAACCTAAGAATAACATGAATAGAAAAAGAAGATTCCCTCTTCCAAAGCCCAGAAAATATCTTCAACAAAATCATAGAAGAAAATTCCCCCAACTTAAAGGAGAGACCTATAAGAATACAAGAACACCTATAGGCCTACAGAACACTTAATAAATTAGACCAGAAAAGAAAATCCTCCTGTCACATAATAATCAAAACAGTAAGTATACAGAACAAAGAAAAAAATACTAAAAGCTGCAAGGGAAAAAGGTCAAGTAACAAATAATGAAAAGCCCATGAGAATCACACCTGACTTCTCAACAAAGACTAGTAAAGCCAGAAGGGCCTGGATGGACATCATGCAGGCCTTAAGAGAACACAGATGTCAGACCAGGCTACTATACCCAGCCAAACTCTCAGTCATCATAGAATGAGAAAACAAGATATTCAATGACAAAAACAAATTTAAGCAATACCTACCCACAAATCCAGCTTTACAGAAGATACTAGAAGAAAAAATAGAGCCCAGGAAAACTAACTACATTCAGGAAAACACAGGAAACAAATAACCTCACTACAGCAAAACTAAAAGTAGCCAAGCACACAAACACACTTCCACAACCAACAGCAAAATCAAAGCATCTAACAGCCACTGGCCATTAATCTCCCTGAGCATCAAAGGACTCAACTCTCCAATAAAAAGACACAGACTAACAGAATGGATACGTAAACAAGACCCAACAATCTGTTTCATACAAGAAATACACTTAAGTCGCAAAGATAGACATTACCTGAGGGTAAAGTGCTGGAAGACGGCTTTCCAAGCAAATGAACCCAAGAAGCAAGCAGGAATAGCCATTCTAATATCTAATACAATAGATTTTCAACTAAAATTAATCAAAAGAGATGGGGAAGGTCCTTTCATACTCATCAAAGGAAAATTCCACCAAGAAAACATCACAATTCTGAACATCTATGTCCCAAAGAACATCCATATTTGTAAAAGAAACATTAAAAAAACAGAAACCACATATAGACCCCCACACATTAATAGTGGGAGACTTCAACACCCCACTCCCAGCAAAGGACGGGTCAACAAAATAGATATTAAAGAACAACAACAGAAAAAATGACTCTGACACAGGTCATGAATCAAATGGACCTAACACACATCTACAGAACTTTTCATGCAAACACAAAAGAATTTACCTTCTTCTCAGTACCTCATGGAACCTTCTCCAAAATAGACTGTATAGCTGGTCCAAAGCAAGTCTCAGTGGATACAAGAAGATTGAAATAATCCCTTGTATTCTATCTGACCACCATGGACTAAAGATGGACCTCAACAACAGAAATAGCAAAAAGTCCACATCCACAGGCACGTGGTAACTGAACAACTCCCTACTCAATGACAGCTGGGTTAGGTGAGAAATAAAGAAAGAAATCAAAGACTTCCTAGAATTCAATGAAAATGAAGGCACAACATAGCCAAACTTATGGGACACAATGAAAGCAGTGCTAAGAGGAAAATTCATAGCATTAAGTGCCTTCAAGAAGAAATTTGTAACATCTCATACAAGCAATTTAAAGGCTCACCTGAAAGCCCTAGGGAACAGCAACAAAACCAAACCAAAACAAACAAACAAACAAACAAAACAAAACAGACATACCCAAAAGGAGTAGATGGCTGGAAATAATTACTCAAAGATGAAATAAATAAATTAGAAACAAATAAAACAATTAGAAGAATCATTGAAAGCAAGAGCTGGTTCCTTGAGAAAATCAACAAGATAGACAAACTAACTAAAAGGCAGAGAGAAACTATCCAAATCAGAAAAATGAGAAATGAAAAGGGGGACATAACTATAGAGGAAATCCAAATAATCATTAGGTCTTACTACAAAAGCCTATATGCCAGAACATTTGGAATCTAAATGAAATGGACAATTTTCTTGATTGATTCTATTTACCAAAAATAAATTGAGATCAGGTAAATAGATTAAATAGTCCTATATCCCCTAAGGAAATAGAAGCTGTCATCAAAAATCTCCCATCCAAAATAACCCTAGAGCTAGACGGTTTCAGTGCAAAATTCTGCCAGACCTACAAAGAAGAGCAAACACCAACACTCTTCAAACTATTCCACAAAGTAGAAACAGAAGGAAAATTACGAAACTCATTCTGTGAAGCCACAGTCACCTTGTACCTAGTCCTCACAAAGACCCAACAAAGAAAGAGAATTTCAGGCCAATCTCTCTTATGAACATTGATGCAAAAATACAAAATAAAATACTCACAACTGAATCTAAGAACACATCAAAGATATCATCCATTATGACCAAATAGGCTTAATCCCAGGTATGCAGGAGTGGTTCAATATATGGAAATCCATCAATGTAATACACCATACAAACAAACTGAAAGAGAAAGACCACATGATAACCTCTTTAGATGCTGAAAAAGCATTTGATAAAATCCAACATTCATTTATGTTTAATGTCCTGGAGAGATCAGGGTTACAAGGCACTTACCTAAACATAGTAAAGGCCATATACAGCAAGTCTATAGCCAACATAAAACTCAATGGAGAGAAACTTAAATCAATCCCACTGAAATCAGGGACAAGGCAAGGCTGCTCCTTCTCTCCATAACTCTTCAACATAGTTTTGAGGTCCTAGCAAGAGCAATAAGACAATTAAGGGAGATCGAGGGGATTCAGTTTGGAAAGGAAGAAGTCAAAGTAACACTATTCACATATGATATGATAGTATATGTGAGTGATCCCAAAAATTGTACCAGGGAACTCCTACAGCTGATAAATACCTTCAAATACCTTCAGCCAAGTGGCTGGATACAAAATCAACTCAAAGAAATCAGTAGCCCTCCTGTATACAAAAGACAAATGGATGAGAAAAAGATTAGGGAAACAACAGTCTTCAAAATAGCCACAAAGGACATGAAGTACCTTGGTATAACTCTAAACAAGCAAGTGAAAGACTTGTTTGGAAAAAAAAAAGACTTCAAGTCTTTGAAGAAAGAAATTGAAGAAGATATCAGAAGATGGAAAGATCTCCCATGCCCATGGCTTGGAAGGATTAACAGTAAAAATGGCCATCTTACCAAAAGCAATCTACAGATTCAATGCAATTCCCATCAAATTACCAATACAATTCATTACAGATCTTGAAAGAAATATCCTCAACTTCATATGGAGTAACAAGAAAACCAGAATTGCTAAAACAATCCTGTACAATAAAAGATCTTCTAGAGGTATCTCTATTCCTGATCTCAAGCTGTACTATAGAGCAACAGTAATAAAAACTGCATGGTACTGGCATAGAAACAGAATAGCGGATCAATGGAATCGAATACAAGACCCAGAAATAAACCCACACCCTTATGGACATCTGATTTTTACAAAGATGCCAAAATCATACAATGGAAAAAGTAGCGTATTTAACAAATGTTTCTGGTCTATATGGATGCCTACACGTAGAAAAATGCAAATAGATTCATACTAATCACACTGCAAAAAACTAAAATCCAAATGGATCAAAGACCTCAATAAAAAAATGAACAAACTAAACCTATTAGAAGAAAAATTAGAGAAGAGCCTTGAACTCATTGCACAGGAGACAACTTTCTGAACAGAACACCAACAGCACAGGCTCTAAGATAAACAATCAATAAATGGGACCTCAGGAAACTAAAAACCTTCTATAAAGACAAGGACACTGTCGTCAGAACAAAACCACAACCTACAGATTGGGAAAGGTTCTTTACCAACCCTATATCTGACAGAGGGCTAATATCCAGAATATATAAAGAACTTAAGGTAAACAGTAACAAATTATGTACCCCAATTAAAAAATGGGGAAAAGGCTCTGCCCTGCAGACTATCAAAGCAGATGCTGAGACTTTTGTCCAACCTTTGGGCTGAGTGCAGGGAATCTTATGAAAGAAGTGGGAAATAGTAAGATCTGGAGAGAAGAGGAACTCCACAATGAGAGCAACAGAACCAAAATATCTGAGCACAGGGGTCTTTCCTGAGACTGATAATCCAAACAAGTACCATGAATGGAGATAACCTAGGACCCTGCATAAATGTAGCCCATGACAGCTCAGTGTCCAAGTGGGATCTTTAGTAATGGGAATAGGGACTGCCTCTGACATAAACTGATTGCTCTTTGATCACCTCCCTCTGAGGGGTGAGCAGCCTTACCAGGCCACAGAGGAAGACAATGCAACCACTCCTGATAGGACCTAATAGACTAGAATCAGAAAGAAGGAAAAGAAGACCTCCCCTATCAGCGGACTTGGGGAGGGGTATTCATGGAGAAGGGAGGAAAGGAAGCATTGGAAGGGGAGAAAGGAGTGAACTACAGGGGGATACAAAGTGAATAAAGTGTAATTAATAAAAAAATTTAAAAAATGGTGTACAGAGGTAAACAGAGAATTCTCAAAAGAGGAATATTGAATGGCAGAGAAACACTTAAAGAAATACTCTACATCTTTAGTCATCAGGAAAATGCAAATCAAAATGACCCTGAGATTTCACCTTACACCCATCAGAATGTCTAAGATCAAAAATTCAATTGACAATACATGCTGGAGAGGATGTGGAGAAAGATGAACACTATTCCATTGCTGGTGGGAATGTAAACTAGTACAACCACTTTGGAAATCAGTCTGGCACTTTCTCAGACAATTAGGAATAGTGCTACCTCAAGATCCAGCTATACTACCCCTAGGCTTATATCCAAAAGATGCTCAAGTATACAACAAGAACATTTGCTTAACTACCTTCATAGCAGCTTTATTTGTAAGAGCCAAAAGCTGGAAACAACCCAGATATCCATCAATTGAGGAATGGATACAGAAATTGTGGTATTTACACAATGAAATACTACTCAGCAATTAAAAACAAGGAAATCGTGAAATTTGCAGGCAAATGGTGGGAACTAGAAAATATCATCCTGAGTGAGGTATCCCAGAAGCTGAAAGACACACATGGTATATACTGACTTATAAGTAGGTATTAGACATATGATATAGGATAATCATACTAAAAATCTGTACACCTAAGGAAGCTAAGCATGAAGGAGGACCCTGGGTAAGATGCTCAATTTTCATTCAGAAAGGCAAGTGGGAAGACATGGGAAGAGGAAGAAAACAGGGAACAGGACAGGAGCCTATCACAGAGGGCTTCTGAAAGACTCTACCCAGCAGGGCATCAAAACATATGCTGATTCTCCTAGCCAAACTTTGGGCAGAGTGCAAGAAATCTTATAAAAGAAGGGGGAGATAGAAAGACCTGGAGGGAATAGGAGTTCCACAAAGAGCGCAACAGAACCAAAAGTCTGGGCCCAGGGGTCTTTTATGAGAATGATACTCCAACCAAGGACCATTTACAGAGATAACCTAGAACCCCTGCACAGAGGTAGCCCATGGCAGTTCAGTGTCCAAGAGGGTTCCCCCAGTAATAGGATCAGGGACCATCTCTGACATGAACTCATGGGCTGGCTCTTTGATCACCTCCCCCTGTGGTGGGAGCAGCCTTACTAGCCCACAGAGGAAGACAATTAAGCCAGTCCTGATGAGACCTGATAGACTAGGTTCAGAGAGAAGGGGAGGAGGTCCTCCCCTATTCATTGACTGGTGGAGGGGCATAGAAGAAGAAGGAGGAGGAGGGAAGGCACAATTGGGAGGGGACTGGAGAGAGGGCTACAGCTGGGATACACAGTGAATAAACTATAATTAATAAAAATAAAATAAAATGAAAAAGAAATTGGAGAAACAATACCCTTCATAGTAGCCACACATAACATAAACTACGTTGGTGGAACTCTAACCAAGCAAGTGAAAGATTTATATAAAAAAAAAAAAAAAAAAAAAACTTCAAGTCTCTGAAGAAAGAAATTTGAGAAGGTATCAGAAGATGGAAAGATTTCTTATGCTCATAGGTTTGTAGGATTAACACAGTAAACATGGTCATCCTGCCAAAAGCAATCTACAGATTGCAATTACCTTCAAAATGCTGACAAAATTCTTTACTGACCATGAAAAAACAATCCTAAACTTCATATGGAAAAACAAAAACCCAGAGTAACTAATATCATCCTGTACAACAGAAGAATTTATGAATGTATAACTATCCCTGATCTCAAGTTGTACTATAGAGCAACAGTAATAAAAACAAGACAGTGCTTTCATAGAAACAGACTGGAGGATCAATGGAATCTAATGGAAGACCCAGAAATAAACCCACAGACCTATAGATATCTGATTGTTGAAAAAGAAGCCAAGATCATACAATGGAAAAAAAAAAAAGACAGCATATTCAATGAATGGATGTTGTCTATTGGATGTCTATATGTTGAAAAATGTAAATAGATACATATTTGTCACCCTGCACTAAAGTCCAAATGGATCAAAAACATCAACATAAAACCAGACACATTAAATCTATTAGGAGAAAAAATGAAGAAGAGCCTTGAACTCATTGGTACCTGAGACAACTTCCTGGAATGAACACCAAGAGCTCAGGCTCTAATACCAACAATCAATAAATGGTACCTCATGAAACTTAAAATTTTCTTTAGATCAAAGTACATGGGTGGCCTACAGATTGGGAAAAGATCGTCACCAACCCTGCATATGACAGAGAACTAATATCCAGACTATATAAAGAACTCAGGAAATTAAATTCCAACACACCAAATAATCTGGTTTAAAAATATGGTACAGAGCTAAACAGAGAATTCTCAACAGAGGAAAATCGAATGGCAGAGAAACAAAGAAAATCTCTATGTCCTTAGTCACCAGTGAAATGCAAATCAAAATGACTCTGTGATTCCATTTCACACCCACCAGAATGGCTAAGATCAAAATCTCAAGTGACAACACATACTGGAGAGGATATGGAGAAAGGGGAACTCTCTTCCATTGCTCATGGGAATGTAAACCTGTACAACTTTGGAAATCAATCTGATGCTTTCTCAGAAAAATGGAAATAGTGCTACTTCAACACCCAACTATTCCACTCCTGGGCATATATCCAAAAGATGATCAACCATACACAAAGCTAAGTGTTCAACTATGTTCATTACAGCTTTATTCTTAATAGCCAGTATCTGGAAACAAGGTAGATGTCCCTAACCAAAGGATGGATACAGAAATTATAGTTTATTTATATAATTTATATAATGGAATACTACTCGGCTATTGAAAACAAGGAAATCATGAAGTATGCAGGCAACTAGATGGAACTAGAAAAGATCATCCTGAGTTAGGTATCCCAGAAGCAGAGAGACTGCATGGTATGTATTCACTTGTAAGTGGATATTAGCCATATCATATAGAATAAACATACTAAAATCTACAGACCTAAATATGCTAAACAACAAGGAGGACCCTAGGAAAGATGCTTAATTCTCATTCAGAAGGGAAAAGAGGGTAGACACCAGAAGTGGTAGAAGAGAGGAAACAGGACTGGAGCCTACAACAGATGTCCTCTAAAAGACTCCAACCAGCCGGAGATCAAAACAGAAGCAGAGATTCACTGTCAAATTTTGGACAGGGCTCTGGGAGTATTATGGAAGAAGGAGATATAAAAGGACCAGAGAAGACAGGAGCCACACAGGAGACCAACACACACACACACACACACACACACACACACACACACTAACAAAGCAGTTCCGGGGAGACTGATGCATCAACCAAAGACCATGCATAGAGAGGACCTAAACCCTCTGCTCAGATGTAGCCTATAGATAGCTCAGTCTCCATGTGGGTTCCCTAGTAAGAAAAGACAGTCTCTGACATGAACTAGGTTGCCTGCTCCTTGATCACTTCTCCCAGACAACGGAGGAAGAAGATGGAGGCAGTCCTGATGGTAACTGATAGGCTAAGGTCAGACAGTAAGGGAGGAGGACTTCAGCTACCTGTGGACCAGGGAAGAGGAATAGGAGAGGAAAGGGGAGGAAGGGTAGGAACAGGAGGAGATGAGGGAGGGGACTACAACTGGGATATGAAGAAAATAAATTGTAAATAATAATAATGTAAAAATAATGTTCCTTTTTTGTTGATGTCACAAATTGCCACTACGTTAAATAATGTTGACGTTTATAGTAATTCTTTTGTAATAAATGTTATATAGTGAAACAACCATCAGAAGTATGTAAGTTTGTCATAAAATATTGCTTAGTCAGTTTCAACTTACTCAACTAGTCAACTTAGATAACCAAATATATTTAAATGACTCTTCAAAATTGTCAAAATGACTCTGCAAATAACCTCAAAAAGTTTTGTGAATGCCTCCAATCAGTGTTTTATCCATTTAAATGTGGAATTAATATCTTTTATTGCTATAGAAGAGTAGGCTTTGATTTAATAAATAAAATGCATTGAATAATTCAATGTCAAATAGCTATATGAGAGTATTATAGAGAATAAACACCACTGAACTCTCTCCAATTATATAAACATATACTTATTTTATATTTACGTAAGTGATATATTTAACATTATATAAATATAGATAAATTATATGTAACATTGTACATATAAATGTATGTGTAAATATATCAATCTTAATTAATGTCTAGTCAGATAAACTGTAATTGGGAGATGCTGGAAATTTTCTGTAGGCACTGTTATCCCACAGAACTCTGACAGGGAATAACTTGCACAAAATCACTCTCAATGGCTCTAACCCACAAAGGGAAATTTTCGTAGTGAGCAAAATTTCATTCAATTAACATGGTCATATATTCTGTTGAGAAGAAGAAATTGTGAGTTGTTTGATTATTCACTGACTCATTAGCTACAGCTAATAGGTTAGCTGGATGGTCAGAGATTGGGAAGAGCATGATTAGAAAATGGTGAGAAAGACATCTGGGAAAGAATTATGTGGATGGATCTCTTTAAGTGGTTGAAGTATATGAAGACACTTGTATCCTGTGGAAATGCTCACCAAAAGGTGACTTCAGGTGAGGAGAGTTTAAAAAGCAAGTAGAGAGGATTATACTTCTGTTCTGTGGACAGCCATACTCTTTCCCTGCTTAGTCCTGTCAGTATCTAATAGGCTCATTAACAAAGCCATGATGGCAGAGATGAGGTTTATTCAAAGACTCAGCAACACAGTCTTCCACTAATCAAGACTGACATGGCTATACTTGCTCCAGATCTGCCAACAGCAGAAAGCAATACTGAGACCTAGACATAGCACCATTCCTCAGGGTGTCCAGCCAGTGACCATTTGGCTAGTTGACTACATTGGACCAGCTCTTCGGTAGAAAGGACGATTTTTTTTCCCTACTTGGATAGATAATTATACTGGTTATGGATTTGTGATTTTGCATGTAATATTTCTCCAAAACTACCATTTATCGACTTACAGATTGCCAAATCTACCATAATTTTATATTCCACATTGACCAAGAAAGTCACTTCACAGCAGAGAAGGGGAAGAGTGAGCCCACAATCACGGGGACCAATAGCTTTATCATGCTTCCCCACCCTGAAGCATCTGGCCTGATATGAAGATAAAACAGCCCTTTGAAGAAAACAGTTACAGAGTGCCTTAATTGACAGCATCCTGGAGGTCTGAAGCAATCCTCAGGAAAGCAGTATATGCTTTGAATCAGAATTCACTACAAGGTACAGATTCTCTCATAGCCAGAATACATGGATCCAGGAAACAAGGGGTTGAAAGGGAATAGTTCCACTCACTATCACCCCTAATGACCCACTATGGAAAATTTTGCTTCTTCTCGCTGAAACCATATATTCTTCTGGCCTGGAAGATTTAGTTCCAGAGAGGTGAGCATGCCTACAAGTAGCTACTGTAAACATTTCATTGAACTGGAATCTCAGATTTCCTCCTGGAAAATTTGAGCTTCTAATGCCCTTAAACCAACATAATAAGTACAACAGTGTTGGAAGGGTAATTGATCCAGGTTAGCATGGAGAAATTTAATAGCTTCTCCAAATGAGGTCTGAGTGCTTATGTCTGGAGTACAGGAGATGGTTTTGTAGTGGTTCTCACCCTTCCTAAAGTTGGGATCTTTTAATGCAGTTCCTATGTTTTGGTAAAACCCAAGAATAAAAATATTTTTGTTGCTATGTCATAACTATAATTATGTGACTGTTATGAATGGTAATATAAATATCTGATATGCACTTGGGCTCAGGCAACCTTCATGAAAGAGTAGCTAGACCACCAAAAAGGGTTGCAACCCACAGGCAGAGAGCCAGTAGTTTAGGGCATCTCTTGATGTTACAATGTGTATGATTAAGAGAGATGGGAACCTACAAAAGCCTAATCCAGGCAGGATGGCAAAGTGCACAGACTCATCAGTAAAAAAATCTATGGTTCATGTCACCAGAAAAAGAGGGATGATCTACTGGCATTCTTGTTAAGCTTAGAGGAAGTACAGAATGAATAGCAGAAGAATACAGTAATGAATAAAAGCTAAAGCTTGTGACCAGTAGCAGAAATAAAATTATAAGTGCCATGAGTTTTCCTATTTTGCATTGAAGTGCTTGTACTGTTTTGTTAATGTGTTTGCATAGATATGTGCTTTCTCTCCTGTTTTTTTTACATGTGATATAAATCACTTAAGAGATATCAATTGTCATACTTAAATTTGAGATATTAAAATAATGCTTCTCAAGGGACATTGCCATCAATTATAAACCTCTATTGTATATGTGGTTGTACAAGGGATAGTTAAATGTTAGGCATAATTATGACCTGGTCTAATACACAATGCATTTTGTGTTGTAGTTGAAATGTTTATACCATGTGTAGGTGTTATTATGGCCTGGTTATTGTTTTCATTTGGAAATTAATCATGACATAAGAAGAAGTTGGCATGGCATGGAGAATCATGATGGCTTTTCTTGGTTGTCAGCTTGATTTCATCTAGAATTAACTAAAACTGAAAAATGGAGGGGTGAAACTATTCAGGATTTTAGTTTAATTTGAAGTAGAAAGATCTACAATTAATCTGGATCTTTGAGATAAAATGGGAAGCCTTTAATATGGATCTTGATTTGGAAACCTGTGAGTTCTGGGATTACAGGAGTGTGTCACCACACTCAACTATTAAAGGGTCTTAAGAATGAACAATTGATCATTTCCAGGTCCCACCATTTGCCTGCAAATTTCATGATTTCCTCATTTTTAATTGCTGAGTAGTATTCCATTGTGTAAAAGTACCACAATTTCTGTATCCATTCCTCAAGTGAGGGACATCTGGGTTGTTTCCAGCTTTTGGCTATTACAAATAAAGCAGCTACAAATATAGTTGCCTTTTCGGGAATCTAGGGAGATGATCATGTGGTTTTTCTCCTTCAGTTTGTTTATATGGTGGATCACATTGATGGGTTTCCATATACTGAACCACCCTTGCATGCCTGGGTTGAAGCCTACTGGGTCATGTTGGATGATATCTTTTATGTGTTCTTGGATTCAGTTTGCAAGTATTTTATTGAGTATTTCTGTGTCAATGTTCAAGCTGAGGCTTGCTTTGTGACCAACTGAGGATCCCAAAAGCGGAAAGAAACATATGGTATATACTCACTTATATAGACTTATAGGATAGGAAGGTCATGCTGAAATCTATACACACCTAGGGAAGATAAACAAGAAGGAGGACCCAGGCTGGTATGATCAATGCTCATTTAGATGGACAAATGGGATGGACCTTGAATGTAGGAGAAAACAAGCAACAGGACAGGAGTATACCAAAGAGGGCCTCTGAAAGAATCTATATATCAATGTATCAAAGGAGATATTAAGACTCACAACCAAGCCTTCGGCAGAGAGCAGGGAATAATAATGAAAATAGGGGGAGTTAGTAAAACTTGGCAAGAACAAGAGCTCCACAAAGACCAAGTGGATCAGGGCACAGGGGTCTTTTAAGAGATGGTTTCTCCAACCAAGGACCATGTATGGATATAACCTAGAACCCCTGCTCAGATGTGGCCCATGGTAGCTCAGTATCCAACTGGACGCCGTAGTAAGGGGAACAGGGACTATTTCTGTCATGAACTCAATGGCTGGATCTTTGACCCTCCCCCACACATGCCTGGTAGTAACAGCCTAGCTACATCCCAGGGGAGGACATTGCAGCCAGCCCTGTAGAGACAAGATAAACTAGGGTTGGATGGAAGGAGAGGTGGTTTTCCCCCATCAGTGGACTTGGAGGGGGGCAGGGAGGAGTTGAGGGAGGGATGGGGAGAGTGGGATGGAATGAGGGAGGGGACTATGACTGGGATACAATGTACCTAACCTGTGATTAATATAAAAATAAATAAATTACATTTTAAGTAAAAAAGAAAGGGCAGGGGCATAGGAGAAGAAAAGAAAAGAATGAACAATTGGAAATTGCTTTTTTAATAATAAAATACATTCACTTTACTCAATAGGGCTTAAAAAGTTAGTCAGTACATAGAGTGTATATGGCCTTGAAAACTATTAGAATAATGACAACAATAGGAGAAATAACAACAACAAAAAAAACCTTAAAACTAAACAAAACAAAAACTCCAAATGCAAAACAAGTAAAAAAAATATATGTCCCAAGACCAAAACTAGAAAAAAAAAAGGTAATCAGTAATCTGATTCTGTAGAATCAACAAAGCTACAGGGAACATCCAGCTGTTCAAAAGAGACTTAGACCTCCTCGTAATTCCTTTCTCAGGACTGGGCATGAAACCAGAGAACCCCCGGGTTACTTTGGAATTTTCCTGATGGAAGAACAAATGACTTAACATGAGGTGTGAGCAACTGCCTTAGGTTCTGAACTGCATCTTCTTCAGCAACACTTGTGCATGACATGGAGTCAGCTTCAGCACTGCACAGTACAGAGAATTGTATGCCTTTGAGTCAGGCTGTCTGGATAGCAGTGTGACTTTAATGCAGTCTTCTTTGTCAGATTTCCCACTACATGTGGAGGGCTTAGAACGTAGTTACCTTACCAAAGACCTTGACAGTTAACTGGCAAAGTAACTCCTGCTCACCAACATGTCCTCCTCCACATTGTTTTACCCCTCACTGGGAACACAAGCTGGTGAATGTCCGTGCTCTGACTAATTCCTAGTAGATACTCTATATTTCAAGTGTATTTTTGATATTTCCCGCCCCCCCACCCCCACCCAGGAGAGTGAGCCAACAGACATTTGAATCAGATTGAGGCTGGCTTACCTGGTGGGGTAATGTTTGTCTCACTAATGAGTTTACAGCTACAAGGAGGTGTCTTTCTGAGGATGCCTTGATACTGGATTGTAGAATCTGATGTCTTCAAGTTGTCTGTGGCTTCCTCTAGCCTCCTCATTCTTTCAAAGAATGCTATCAGAGAAGGAAAGGCAATCAGACCTAAAAACAGTCTCACTGGGTCACTGGCTAGAAAAAAAATCAAGGTCTACTCACACATAGAAAACAAAGGTTTGGGAAGAATCACACCCCCACAAACACACCAAGAGTACCTTGGTTGTTGTGGATGTGACTCAATGGTGGTGCGCCTGCCTGTCACATAGCACTCCTACAATATCTCCACCCACAGGTGGCTCTGGACCTGGGCTTGGCCTGTTCCGGTTCATGCTAGAAAACTTCTGGAGGAAAGGCCTGGGGAGACTGGTGTTGGTATAATGTTCTTTTGAAATGTATACATCTTACCCTTGTTCATTCAAATGCTGATCACCTGCCCCTCCCCGCTCTGGTTTCAATCCAGATAATGCATTGTGATACTCATTCTAAGCCTCCTGTCTCAACTTTATGTAAACAGGACAAAATAAAGCAACTAGCCACAAAGTTGAGCTGGGAGGAGCCAGAGGACAGGATAGAAGGGAAGAGCCAGAGGGCAAGAAATTAGTGGGAGGAAAAAAGGCAAGAGAGAGCTAGGAGAGGGGGTTGGAGGACAGATCTTGGAACTATGTGGAGATGGACTGGACATAATATATCACAAAAAGCAAGTATAATGTGGGAAATCCAAATGTTAAGAAACTATGAGGGCTTGGAGATTTAGAAGGGCATAACTATTGCCCAGCATTGTGTTCTAGGTTAACTAAATAAACCCAGTCTCTGTGTGGTGATTTGGTTATACAGCTGTTTAGGATTAATAGCAGCATTACCAAAAGATATATCAAGAGTAACTGGTCATGCCAGTTATTGAGCACACAACACCGTTGCTTGGCTGGACACTCCAGCATTGTTTTTCAGCTGAGTCCACCCCCTACCTCCCCAGGGGAACATGGTTGAACATCGCTGAGCCTGGAAAGTTTTCTCTGTCTTTAAAGCTTGCTAGATGTTGAACTGGAAAAACAGTGTCCTGGACTAGAAAAAAACAAACCAGCACATTTTCAAAATGGTCCAGAAACATTTTGGGAAAATAGCAACAAGCAACTGTCTGAGCCAGAGTTTGGAAGAGATGTGCACAGACTTGATAAGATGCCAGGTGATGGTGAGCAACCTCAGTCACCCACTGCAGACAGTGTAACTATGATTTTTGTCAGAAAGTGCCAAGTGAAAGGAATTTTAAACAGCCCGGGGCTGTTACCAGGACATTACCTCAACCTTGTGTGTGTAAGTACAATGGTTATCCTGTATCAATGAATCTTGGTGAGGAATTTGTCAATGAACTGTCTTTTCTGTGATTTAGTACTGTGTCTAAGGGAGAGGCAGCTTTGAGTTGATTGACACACAGGTTTGCTCTAGTACAAGTGATTGGACTGAACTGTGATTTACTGAGAAGCAGGTTTCTCTGTGCCTTTTCATTGCATACAGTCTTAGAATAGATAATTTCAGTTCATTATGTACCCACTGCATATTGTTAATCTGAAATGAAAAATAATGTTCCAGCAATTTACAGTTTGACATTTTTCATTTTTGTTTCATTTGGGTTTTGTTCACTGTACTCACCCATATTTTATTAGGGGAGTCACTTTATTTTGGGGGATATCCATGCAGCCAGATTACTGGCTTTTCCAAAATGAGAAATAAGCTGAATGTGTTTGTTGCAGACATGATAGTGTTCTGCAGATACAAATATATCATTGAGAAAGTCTGAGACCCTTATATACAGTAGGAAAAATAGACTCCACTGTTTGTCTTTAGTTTGGAAAAGCATGATCCACTTACTTTGCCTGCACATGCATGGTAGGAGCATTGCCAGGCTTTCTCTCAATTCACCTACCATGCAGTCTCTGAAGGGGCATGGTTTTATTAGCCAAAGTGTTTGTCTTATGGAAAGTTTCTTGCTTCAAACCTGGCTGAAAGAGCCCAATCAGGAAGTTTGTCCTTGAGCTCTTGTTATCTATCTTCTTAGTTGAAATTTTGGTGCTTCTGGCTAGAGAAAAAGATGCAAAACATATTTTTCCAACTTGTTTATCAGAAGAACACAGGGTCTCAGCTGCAGAGCCTAAGGGAAAAAAGAATTCCAGAACTGTCAATGGTAGTGAATGAAGTGTAAGGAAGAACTTGGAGTAATTAGTGTGACAGCTGCCCTCATTAACAAAGTGAGAAATGCACATGTTTACAAACACTTGACTTGAATATACAGCTGCTGGACTTTGTTAGATCTGTATCCACAAGGCTTATGGCTGGGCAAATGTGTTAAAAGGATGTTCTAGAATTTTATCTTTGGGCTCCTGTATATTCCCAATTTTGTGTGTACCTTTATTGACAATGACTGTTTTGTAACAATCGAAGAAGATTTTCACCGAGAAGGAGATGTAATGATTGGTACATTTTTCCCACTTCTACATTGGTACATTTTCTCTCTTCCATTTTCTACATTAATGACAACCTTCCTAATATAAATGCAGCCTACAATCCTTTGAAAAGATAGAGTAAGAACAATTATTTATTGTTAGAGTTCAGAATTTTTGTGAGTTAAAGGATGTATAGATTAAAACTTCCTTGTGTTTTTCAAAATCCCTCTTTTCTATTGCCATGCCTCTTTGAGTGTATATTCATGTGTATATTTTTATTCCTCTTTCAAAGGAAAAGTGGTAGCTTTCATGTTATAAATTTTGCTTTTCTCTTTTGGAATTGGAACTTCATGATCTTTCTTGGCATGCTTGTAATGCCAGATGATTTGAATAATTTCAGTGATATGATTTTAATGTATGGATAATTTAACCTAAATATGACCTAGTACTCTGGTGCTTCCTTTAAGTCCAGATCTGCTCTTGTGAGAAGAGATGATGTCATTGAATGCAAAGACTCCTGAGTGCCTGGAAGGTGCTAGAGTGACAAATCCTGACTATATTACATGGAGTTGATTTTGCAACAGAACTGTCACTATTAAATTTTTAGAGCACTTTGCTCTTATACACATATCTGTCTCTCTTTTTTTTTTTTTACATCTCAGTGTTTTAGTGCAACCTTTTGTATGCTCAAAATGATTTTAAATATTTATCTGTTTATTATCCATGTTTCCAGTGATTTTCTTCATTTATATGGACGTGCTCACAAAGATGATTTTTACTGAAAGCCATAAAAGCTACTTTTTAGCCTTTATAAAATATGCATAGTTATGGAACAGTATCAGAAAAGTCTACTTTACGAAGCCAAATAAATGACAAAGATTCAAGTGTCTGTGTAGAAGAAATAAAGTTTGCTTATTCCATGCAGCTAATCCTAATCTTTATGGATCAATGTGAAAATACCGAGAAATATATAAGAAAATCAATAGGAATACAAAATTTAGAAATTTTGTAAAACTTTACAAAATATGATGATTATGAAGGCACATTGCTCTCAGTATTACATATGAGGAAATTGGTAGGAAGACAATAGGTAAAAATACACAAATTAAAATATAGTTATGAGGGTGAATTGTGCTCAATGTGACATTCCTGTGTAACCTAGGGGTAGTAAATAAAAATATCAAGGATAGTAAGGGAAGAAATATGTTGAGATATAAAAAATATGATATTTTTAAGGGTTATGAGACATTTGACATTTAGTTTGAAACTTATACATTAAAGTTGGCCACATATTCAAAATTTTTGTAAATTCAATGATCAATTTCTCAATGGAGAATTCAAGATAAATCTACTTTCTTAAGGATCACATTTTCACTCAAATAAAATCACAACTTTGCACTCATATACATGTCGGACTGGGGAGTTGGATGCTGGGTAGATCTCCTTCTAATTCACCATAATGAACGTCCCTTGTTACTTTCCTTTTTCTCTACTGTGTTTTTTCAGCAGCCAAGGCACCAGTGTATATCAGTGTATGCTGTATGAAAGGATTGTATCCCATCAAATATTTCCAGTTTTTATATAGTCAAAAAAATGAGTGCCATTAATAATCTCACTGGTTGGGTCTCTCCCATAGGGTGTGTTCCAGGTTGGGCGGGCATTGGTTTTACATTCCCTCAATCCCTGTGCTATTTTTATCCCCAAAACATGAATGCAGTATTATAATCCAATGATTATATAGCCAGTAGAACCAGAGAGAGGTGACTGTATACAAGTTTGCTGGACAATGTGCCAGGCTAGTGTGCTCAAAACAATAAACAAAATATGGGGTCAGTTGGTGTAGTACTCTCTTCTTCATGGTATTGAGGAAGGAGAAGCAAAAATAATCTTAGTGATTGCAAGGCCAGGTGAGTTTATAGAATGTGTTCAAGGCCAGCCATTGCTACATGGCCAGACTCTATCTCAATCAATCAAATTATTCAGTCAGTCAGGCATGCAGGGAATAATCAAACACATGATTAAGGGACACCATGTGAAATAATGTGGACAGCTTGGACTGACACATGATGTCTTTCTCTGTCTTGCACTCACAGTTATTAACAAACATGAACCTGTACATGCACAGAGACTCATATCTGCAGTAGTGATGCTCACAGCTCATGAATACACAAAACATTGTAATAGATTTGGGTGTGGGTTCACACGAATCATTCCCAGCAATTGAGAGGCAGAGGCAAAGAGATTCCTGTGAGTACAAGGTCTGGAGTTCATCCTGTTCTCCAACATGTGTTTTAGGCCACCCTATTCAAAAATATCATAGAAATGAGAACTGTGGCAATATATGTTTGGAAATAGCTTTGTTGCCTCGACCCGTGGGACCTAGTTATTCGTGGGGCCCGAGGGGAGCCAAGCCTGAAAGAAAAATGGGCGGGAAAGGAGGAGGACACCAAGCAGTTTCCTTGTCAAGGTCTCGTTTAATGGGATGAAAAGTACCAGTTTTAAAAGCAGAGAAAGGAAGGGGCAGTGAGGGGGAAGGTAAAATTCCTGTGAAAGGAGTGGATCTGCCTGGGCAGCTTGCTATCTTGGAATGTCCTTCCGCCTGGGAGCTCCTGATCTTGGAATGTCGTCCCACCTGGGAGCTTCCTTATCTCTGGAATGTCTGGTTCCAACTGCATGGCTGTTGTCTTCGGGGGGGGGGGGGGGTGTCAGCAATTCTCAGTAAGGGGAGCTTTTTACTCTAAGCCATATTTGTTCCCAACACTTTGTGCTATTCTTTAAATAAATAATTTGTCACAAAATGGGTTTTGGATCAAGATATAATGAACTTTAATAATTGTAGTGGCTGAAATCCCAAGATCCAGACACCAAGAATTCTGATGTTTTGTCAAAGCCTAATTCCTTATTCATGGACAATTATTATTATTCTGTACAAAAAAATAAAATATAATAATAAACTAGAGTCTAGTATATACTAATCAATGAGTGTTAATACTGTTGTATCCTACCCAAACTTAATCTGCTTAAAATTCCCATTGGTATTCTAGTCATTAATGACAGAATATTAAAATAATGATTTCATAAAAACATTGGTTTTGAAATTATTAAAGTCCTTGAACTAAATATGAATGTTGTATGCTCTACTTCTTCCTCCTGTGTACTTTTATGAAATCTGTGCAGGTTTAAGTTTAAGAGCTACCTGTTTGTTCTGGCCCTGGTATTTGCTAATGAGAAGATGAACAGAAACCCTCATCTTCTACCCAACACAACTCTAGGCTTTGATGTCTATAATGTTGAAACTTCTGTAAATTATATTCTTCATGGTGTCTTTCATTGGCTCACAAGGAAGAGCCATCCCATCCTCATAGCAAATTACAACTGTGGGAGGAAGAGAGAGTTGCCTGCTGCACTCACAGGAGCATCATGGACAACATCTGCCCACATTGGGACCCTGCTACAACTCTACAAAGTACCTCAGGTGAGAGGTGGGGTGTGGGAAGTAGGAGTCAAATATCTCTTGTTGACT